>MU227536.1:93715-141131 GCA_018584345.1 Thuja plicata | reverse complement strand
AGCTGAGAGAAATCTAAAAAATCTTGCAACTCCATACATAGAGAGCTATGGATCGATTTGTGAGGGCTCATTCTTGAGTTTCCTTGCATGTAAGGATTCATAGAAGTGCACCTTTTTGTGTGTACACATGTTCCAAATGAAAAGATGTAAGTTGGACTTTGTTGATATCTAGAGTAATATGCAAGATGAAATACTGCTCTGCCCGATAAATCCACCCAGTCAGATCAGCACCATCAAAGTGAAGAAAATCAAGCTTCGGTCCACGAAAATTGCCAGAAGAGAACCATAGTCTTCAGAATGGTTTCGGTTCATGGCTGAATGCAGATGGTTAATGGGGGTTTGATGAGTGGTTGGACACTTTATGATGAAAATGGAAAAATAAAAATAAGGGTTTCAAGGGTGGGGAGGCGGAATGGGATGAGCGGTCCAAGAGGGACAAAGGAGCAAAATTAGGAAATGAACCTTGTGGCTAGATTTGGTGGCGATTGGATGAGAAGTGAAAAAGTTAGGGCAAACCCTAAAATTAGATAAATGAGGGATTTAGGGCTTTTATATGTGGAAATTGGGGTAGGTTCTTCAAGGAAGGAAGTATGCGGAATGGTATTTTGGGGGTTCTGGGGAACTTTGAGAGGAAACGAGAAGAAAGCAAGGAAGCTATGGCTAAAAAATGGAAAAAAATTTACTCAAAAAAATAAAATAATAATCAACTCAGGGAAAATCACTTAGATACTAACAAATGAAATGAAGTACTGCAATAACAAGAAATGTTGTAATTTGAAATGAACCTAGATGCAAAAAAAAAAAAAGAATCTGAAGGCCACAACGATTTTTTTTTTTTTGACAGAATTTCCACCTAGCGAGCCCAAGAAAGTGCTCTGATACCAGATGAGAGGAACCTCCTGTAGCACTATGTTGAACATGCACAAAATAACAGAAATATAGAGAAATAGTAGAACTCAGAGTGAATCTATTGATCACGGTCCACTTTGAGGGGGTAACCTCCTTTGAGCAAGCTCAATACAATAAATTCACCGGTACCATCAAAGGGCTCAATACACACTTATATACTAAGTACAATCTAGAAAAGTATTACTACCTATGCATGTGGGATAATAAAATATACTCACGGGATGACTTACAAAGCATATGCATCCAACAACACTACACTAACAAAATAAATAGAAGGAACACACAGGTTCCTAACAGAGACTCCTAACATTGGACTAAGTTCCTTAAGGCCCCATTTGGTTGGGGGAATACATTGGGAATTGGCAGCGTATATTCTAGTTTTGAGCCTAATCTGTCATTTGGTTGCTACAATGCAAAACCCAATTTTGGATGACGAAACCTGATTTTGACCCAAAAATGGGCGGCACAATCTTCCCACCCAAGAGGTGGAATTTAAAATCTAAACCTGGTTTTAAGTTTTTTGAACTCCATTTTAATAAACCGTTGGGTTCAGATTCTTCCCATTCGTATTTATGGGTTTGCGAATAGGGTTAGGGCTCGATGAAGGGTATTGTTTGGAGGTAGAATGTAGAGGTGGGTTTGTGAATACAGTTTAGGGCTCGTCAAAGGGTATTGCAGATTACAAAGGAGGCAGATCACAGAGGAGGCTGCAAACAGTTTCTTTGTTGGTTCATTACTTCCATATTTTTGAACAAGGTACAAATTTCTTGACTTCCATGAGCATCGGTAGTAATGGGTAGTAGATAGTTGTTTATGAAGTCGTTGCACAAATTTTGGGCTTTTCTCGTTCCTATTTTCTTCTCTATCGCACCTTTTGTGGCTTCAAAGTACTCTATTTGTTCATCTCTTTAGGAGGAGAATCCCTTGTTTTCCTCAAAAATATGCTGCACTAAAAAATGCTTGCACGATTTAAGAAGCACCGCCCAGAAATAGCCCTAAAAAATAATGTGGCTCCCTTCAATCACCATGCCCAGTTTCTTTGATCACCTCTCACTCAAGAAGTCACACGCTAAGTATACACTCATGCACCCTCTCCTTGGTCACTTCAATATCTTGCACTTCATGTCATTTCATTAATTGATTTTAATTCAAATTTGTAGCAGCATATATTCATACGCATACTAACATTTTCCTGCAACCACTATTTCTCATTGCCCAATCATCCCACAAATTAAATGTTCTTGCTAATGAATGAGGAGGAGAGAGTGGAGTGGATTGCAATCACATTTTGTGGATTGTAATGATCCACACTGCCCAAAGCATTCACAAATTTAATGCTAAATAACTATGACATTAACCAAAATTTATTTTTTGTATTTAGACTTTTCAGAGGTCTTTGAAACATTTTCATCTGTTATAACTTACCCTTTGAAGTATTTTCATCTGTTATAACTTACCCTTTTACATCTGTTATAAGTTCTCTGTGTCAATGTTGCACTCTACTGTAGTTGTGGTTGTCACATTTTATAGATACAAAATTGATTTATAGTTCTCTCAGCTCTGTGTCAATGTTGCACTTCTATTGTTATTATATTATGTTCAAAGTTTAGATTTTGAGGCTGCACTTCTATTGTTATTATATTATGTTCAAAATTGATGTCACCTAGCTGTTCACAAATACAGGATGTGCCTATGCAATAACATTGCTTTGAATCAGGGTATAATAATAAATGAGAAAGCGCATGGTTATGTTACAATAATAATTGATTCCAAAAAAGTATTAGTGGATACCACCTTGAAATTTTGTGGGGTTGTTGCATATCCTTATTATAATAATGTATACATCATCAATCTTGAAAATACGACTGTAGGATTTGCTAGAATGCTTTGAGTCTTTTGTTGTCTCTCTCTAAGACTGGAGTTCTTGTAGTACTTGACTGCAGTCATTTGGCACAAAATCTCTTTGATTTCAGGTGCACCTTGTCTTACCTTTGGTGATTGAGAAAAAAACTACATATGAACATGATATTTTTATAGAAAGTATGTATAAGGTGTTAAACACCATTAGTACAGTTCTTCTACATAAATGTTTCAATTTGACCTCATACTAAAAAATCACCTTTCTTATTTGAATGGTTCATCATTGGGAATGGAGGGTAAAGGAACTCATGCTTGTGAATTAAAACTTGGCATCATTTGATATGACACAAAAGTTCAACTAGACCTTCTACATTTATTAAGTTATGATGAATCTAAAAAATCAAATATTAGCTGGACTTGGTAATCTTGAGGAAGCTAATAATTTTGGATGATGAATCACAAAAGAGAAAAGCCCAATGTTGTAGTATTATCTAATTGGACAATAGAACTCAAGTACACACCAATTTTGAGCCTATCCAGTTTTTTTTTGACTTGGTCCATTTTTGGGTGATTATAACCAATATGCATGCATTGATTATCAAAGATAATGTCAATGTTCTTTGGAATTAATGGTATGCAAACTTATATCTTCCCTAACTTTCCAAACTAGATAGAGCTCATAGGGTTCACAAGTTGCCTCGAATAGGAATTTTGTGCTTTCTAGTGGACTAGAAAATAGAAGAGCAAATCATTTGTCACATTATGTGCATTGTATGCTAATTAACCCCTTGATCTCATTTCTTGCATATATATGTGAGCCTTCCTAAAAATTTGATGTGGATATACTTACTAAAAATGAATTCAAGTTGTCACAGTGCACTCCTAAAGTTCAATGTTGGTAGAGACATGCATAGGGTATCAAATCAAGGTTACTGTTGGTGTAATACATTGCATTTATAATTGCTAATATCTGTTGTTTTCATTCTTGTAAGTGGTTAAAAGTTATTGGTTAATTGTTTTGTGTTATATATTCTTATATACTATTGATTAATTACATCATCAAGTTTTCATCATTCACCCATATTTTGGTATCAGAGCATTGATGTATTCAATGCTTGTGAAATATGGCTGGTCCCTTGTATGGATTGCTTTCCTATGAAGTTTGGAGCATGAATCCATTTTTTTTGAGGGAGATTTCTATTATTGAATGTCAATATTTTCTCTATCTAGTACAACTGAAAAGGATTCCTATTGAGCTCATCATGCACCAGCTTTGTCAATTTTAATGTGAGAATGGCTCAATAAGATTCTATAGCTATCTTATCCCTCTGGGAAAGAAAATCATATTGGTGGATGTATATATGTCTTATGTGAAGGTAATTCTAGTTAATTATTATTGAAAGTGGAAGGTTGCACTGGAAAAAAACCCTTTGACCGATGCAATAGTTTTCTATTATGCATTTCATGAGAGAGAGATCAGTTTTTGGCCTAGTGAACTCTAACTTGATCTTGTTACTGTGACCATTATCTTAAGATGATTTTTCAATGCAAAACTTCTCAATGCTTTCTTTCTCAATGTTTTCCCTTCCATTTGTCTTTCTTTCTATTTTCTTCTTTTTAAATTTAATATCTATGTGCACCCATGGTTGCTGTCTTTTTTTCCATCTCTGTATTCGTTTGAGAGTGGTGGGAGTTGGGATGCAAGATCTACCTAGAAGAGTAAGGGAAACAACTTATAAATGATGAGGTTTCATTGAAGAGCATTTTGCATGGATCCGCGCCCAATTATTTAATTGGTTTTTAGAATTTTTCTCCTGGTTCTACTCACAAATTTTCTCTTCTTCTGAGTCAACTTGGGGATTTTCCATCTAGCTCTTCAATTTATTTTGTGCTATATTCTTGATTTGGTACTTCATCTGTGTTGAATCTTCATATTATTCTTGTTTCTTTTACTTCTACGAGTCCCAAAATTACAAACTCAACAAACAATGATTGCCAGTCTAAATTATATTTTTGTGTGTCTCTGGTTCTCTCAATTGTAATAAATGAAGCTATTTATCAACAAGTCCTAATGAAACTGAAATTTGGTATCAAATTTCCTTCTTATTCATGTGAACTGTTTGACAAAATCTCCATCAGCTGAGTGTGAGGGAAAGATAAAAAAATTTCAGAGTTATTTATGAGCAAACTCTTTAACATAATTTCTGAACATTAAAACTTTAAAAGTGGAAAGGTAAAAAGTGCAAAAAAGTATTGTTGCAAAAAAGTATGCTCAAAGTAATGCAAATTTTGATAGAAGGTCTGTTGTGAATATGCAACTATGGCAGCTTCAATGTCCTTTAAAATCTTCTTTGGTGTGCTTCAGAATTATGCTCTTCAATGCTTCAAAGATCTTCTCTAGAATGATATTAAATGAAATATTCCATTCAAATGTTCTTCACACATTCCTCTTATATCTTCACAAAGGGGGAAACATGATTGAGAAAGAAATGTCATATTGCAAGGGGTGGAAACTTTGTTCTTCTTGCATTTGTCAGTCCTGTTGCTTTAACATATTTAAGTGGAATACACCAAGGAGTACCACATGATGAATGCTTAATATAATGCATTGTCAAGGTGTACTCTCAGAATTGTCTATTTCTAGTTCTTGAGAATAGATGGTGATATAAATGTATTTTGGTAGATGACTGTATTGTTCATGATTCTGTCTCATGTTATATGCATATACCTATTGCATTTGTTATTATTGTTGCACTAGGATAGTTATGTCTCATGGTAAAGAAACATAAATGGATAGTTCTGAGACTACATGTATGATGATATTGTAAGACTACACATATGTTGATATTAAAAATGTTTGAAATAGTTTCTGGATTCGATTGTGTAGATATTTTTTGCATCATCATTTCTAATCACACTCCATGATCCTTCATCAGGATGAAAGAGCAAAAGGATTGAAAGAGAAGTCAATCATTTTGCTCTCTTTCATCTTGATGATGGATCACAGAGTGTGATTTGAAATTTTGATGCAAAAATTATGTACACAATCGAATGCAATGAACTATCTGATAAGAAAATCTAAAGTACACAAACGTGCTAGTCTCCACATATGTTGATAAAAAAATGAGCTATCTGATGATTGTTTATTGTTCATGTTTGTAAACAATCAATATTTCTGATGGTACTCCTTGGTGTATTCCATTTAAAAAAAAACTAGTTTTAGTTTTTCTATCATGTTTAGTTTGTATATGCAGGATTGAACATCTAACAATACAGACAGAAATGGGAAGAATGTGCAGGATATGAGACGGTTTGTTGCTGAGTGTGGGGAATAAGGGCGTAGAGCATAGATTTCTTATTTAATGGTGTATTTTCACACCACCATTCAGTTCATGGATATTGTTCTTCCCCATCTTCTACCTGATTCTATAGATGTTTCATTATTATTTTTGTATAAATACTAAGTTTGGTTGCTTCAATAGTATGAATGAACAAAGTTTTGTTTGATACAGGGGTGATGGCTATGATAAATGTTCCTATGCGTGATTGTGGTGATGGAGTGTGCTACGTGTTGAGGACGTCACACACAGACAATAATCAGAACCATAAATTTTGGACTTGTAAAAATAAGAAAAAGGTTGTTAATAACACTATATTTAATATTTATAAATAATAAATATTAATCATTATAGCAATACTAAATTAGATTTTTATTGTAGGATGGCAATGGATGTGACTACTTTCAGAGGGCCGATGATGCCCCATCTCTGTCTACATCATCTACACCATATAAACATATACCTATTGTGGATGATGAGTGCAAGTCTTGCAAGGCGCTCGAGACCGCTATGGCAAAAGCGGAGGCTACCTATAAAGCCGATGTCAAGTTTCTATGATATTTTGTTTGTGCTCTAATCACACTACTTTGCTGGGTCATTCAGAAAAAATAGCTATATATATTGTGATGAGGACTACAAGACTTGTTTAATATCGAGCAATACAATGATTATTTATATTTTTATGCAAACACTTGTATGTCTCAATTCCAACCAATCCTTATAATACCATTCTGCATTCCTACTTTTATTTGGTATATAGTCTCGATATCATAGAAATTTACAATCACCCTGTTTGTTACCATATCATTCATGTAGATCTTGGACATCAAATTGTAGATCTTGGACATCAATTAAAATTGATTCTAAGTGCAAAGAAAAACAAAATATGATGTATTTGTCATTTGTGAAAGATTGAATATGATATTCCATGTAAATTTAAAATATAATCTAATAATTAGTAGAAAGGAGATCAACATATATTTTTATGAGCATAAGCATGAAAAAATACTTGTCGAAAATAAAAGTAGACGTGCTGCTACACATAGTAATAAAAACTAATTCAAGCAACAAGTGAGCTATAACGAACTAGTTTTCTCTGCGAATAGTTTCACCCTTAAAAAATTCATTTACACCCAATAATTTAGAGGATAGTTGAAGCTCATAAAATGTTAGCTAATTAAGGAAGAAAAGGAAATATAGTAGCCAAAAAGTTCTTTATATGTTAATGTATTTTTACTTTTTCTATGACTGTGTAGCTGTGTATTTTCTAGAAAATAAAGCAATCAATGATCTTAAATTAGAAAAAGTAAAAAAAAATAACAATAAAAAAAAACTCAAAATAAAACAAATAAAAAATGGACAAAATAAATCACAACATTAAATTAAACATTATTAAATAATAAAAATAATTATAAAGTCTTTGTCAAATTCCAATTCCAATTTGAAATGTAGAACCAAACATAGAACATGGAGTGTCAAATTCTAATTCCAATTCGAAATTGTTGAACCAAACGCGAAAGTTGGAATTCGTTAGTTCTAATTCCAATTTTGAAATTGGCAACCAAACACAGAAGATGGATTGACTAATTCATCTTCCGGGTCAACCAAACGGTCCAAACTATATCTGGAAGATGCAAAACTAGAATTTCAAAACCCTACTTTGAGATGATCAAGTTTTGAGTCAAATTCTAATTTCTCAACCAAACGGTGCCTAAGTTTATAGGATTATATATGTCATCCCAATAGACACTTATTTCAGAGGAACAAATGTTGTTTCTCTCTGATGAATTCATAATGGATAAATTGGCATAGTTTAATGATTGAGAATAAATTCAACATGTCTTCACAATACAAAAATAAATGATTTACATCAGAGAGACCATTTGTCTCAAAAAGAAAATTTATTTTCCCAGCGATCGTAAGTGTCATGTCGATATTGTACAAACTTGAGATACCTCTTGGAAAAGCTACTAATGATTCAACTAAATACTTATTTCATCTGAGAAACACGTCATCTCAGAGTAAGATCAAAATGTGTTTCCAATCACCTGATGATATTAGGGGGACTTTATGATTCTCACTTCAAAATATTAAAAGTTATAACAAAATGTGAAGGGGTTATACAACATCGACATGATACTAAGCAATCTTTTTTACTAAATGATACAACCCAATGGGTACTTCAGATTAAAAGGACATTCCATTGGTCTTGATGATTAGTGAATAAGATTATAAATGAGATTGGCACCAAATAGATCGACATAAGATCAAATAAGTTCCTACCGATGAAACAAAATCACATTGCCCTGACATTTCAAATTTTAAAAAAGCTTATGCATTGATTACTAGTGGATAATATTAATGGTCGTACAAATGGGATCTGTATGAAAAATATTGATAGAATGTATTACACCAAAAAGAATTCTTCAAAGATGGGGATTGCAGAGAGGAAAGGTGAGAAATCAAATGAAGATTGGGGAATTTTTTGAACAAACCGTGTCCAAGTAAGCAAGCATCTTCTCTGGAAATTGATAATTTATATTTGAATTCTATATTAGAGTTTTATTTTATGTGAAAAGGTAGTCTTAGAATGGATACCCCTGAAGAACAAAAAAAATAAGTCAAAAGGGAGAAAATATTAAGTCCAAGAATAAGATACAGAAAATTGAAATAGAGTGAGGTGTAGAAGTTGAACAAAGAAAACTACACCAGGACTTACTAGACCAATTGCCTAGTTCTGGACCCAAATCCAAGAGGACAACACAATTAAGGCCTGACGCTGAATAATTTGAGGATAAATAGAAAGACCTAGGGGATATATGGATGAAAATTAGAGGGTAGGAGTTATTTATCTTTCACTATAGTCTAAGAACTAGATATGAACTTGTATACAACCAATGAAAGTTCAATTTAGGAAAACTAGTTGTACCAAATGTCCTTGTGAATATTGATCTCATTAAACTCTTAGCATAAAATTATTACCCAAACCTTAAATCCATTTTCAACTTAAAGGGAGAACCTTTCATACATATATCCAAGAATATAATTTCTGATGTATTTGATTTAGATGACACATGTGATTATCCCATAATACATGAGGAACTTAACAATGAGTACTAAAGAATGGACACTACCTACAAGGGATGAAGGTTACCCTTACATAGGCCTAAGAAAGATGGGAATTTGGTACCACTTGAAGATGGTGGCAAGTGTATCTTTCATGTGAATATATTTGAGACATACATAAAATTCACTTACTATTTGACTGAGCAGGTAATGGGCATAGAGGCCCCTGATTTTATGTCCATAATTCCCATGGTAATCATTTCTAATGTGCAATACCATAACACTAAGACATTCAACTATGCTTCACATGTTTTTAGAATTATTGATCTAGGATTGAAAGCCATCAAGAATAATCCTTCCAAAATTTACTTCAAACACTATTCCATTTGCATGCATATGATATTTTACTATGGTCAAGAAATTAGGATGTGGCCAGAGCAGCTAAGAATTACACAATTTGACAAGGATGGTCAACCACTACCAGTGCAATTATGGACTTTGATATGAGATAAAAGATTTGCAAAATCACACTATGTATACTTTGAGGAGTATTTTATCAAGATAATATATAGGGTTTACAATCACCCTTGTGATTATTCACTTTCTAATGAGACCAAAAGTTTTTTGAGGCCCAAAGACTTTGATGAAAGGAAGATTGTAGATCATAATTGGGGTGGTTTGTATTTTTTATAGACTACACCATTATTATAGTATATGGTTTTGAAGATGTATGCAATGAAAATCCTAGTTGGTTCATCACAAGAAAACACATGCAAAGACAAATAATCTAATCTACACAAGACATGTTGAATAACTTGAAATGCAACAAAGATTCTCACTACAACCTCCGATGAGCTAGAAACAAGGGCACCCAAATAAGCCTTGTTTGATGTGCTCTCCCAACACAATACAAACTAATCTCACTATGATGCAATCTAGATGATGGTGAAGGGATTGACAACAAGTATGAGGAACTTTCCCCAAGCTTCACAAATGATAAAGACTAAATGATACAAGATTGATTCAAGATAATGAAAATGCAAACAAGGTAAGATAAATGATAATGCAACAAGATTAAGATCTAAGATGAATGCAAGATTAATAAGATAGGATAAAGATGCAACAAGATCAAGATAAAAACAAGATTAGAATACAAAGAAGAAAATAACTAGAATGATTAATAATGCTAAAAGACGCAAGGGATAAGAGATTATTAAGAACAAGAACTAAGACCTAAAATGAGGAGTGAGGCCTCCTTTTTATAGAAATGGTTTAAATAATGAATGGACAAGATTAAGAGGCAAGAGAAATGAATGGTCAAGATTAAGAGGCAAAAGGGGAGTGGCTAAGATGAAGAGTCAAATAAAATGAGTGGCTAGGATTAAGAGGCAAAACATGCAAAAGTCAAGCTTCAATTTTAGAGGGAAAGAGGAATTTGAAATGATTGGAGGAGAAAAAAGATGGAGAGGTGGCTACCTTGGAAAAGGTGATTGTGCACATGATTAGAGGCAATCCACTTTTTAATCAAGATTAGAGGAATATTTAGCAAAAAACAAGATTAGGAAAAAGTTAAAAGAGGATTAAATTAAAATAATTTTAATTTAATCCAAGTTTAGAAGAATTTTAGGCTAATGGAGGAATAAAATAAATAAAATATATTTTATAATAAGAAAAGGAGGGATAATATATTAAATTGAATTTAATATATTATAGTATTTAAATAAAATTTAAATACAAAGGGAGAAATGAATTTATTAAATTAAATTAAATAAATACAAAAATATAACAATATAATTAATTAATAAAATCAATTATAATGTTAAGGGAAAATATTAATAAAAATTAATATGAGTAGGAATGGACAAATTTAGGTGTCTACAGAAGACACTCCTTTTCTGTTTCCTAAGATTGTGCCAGATAGAATTGCATATTTGGAGATTTTCAGGCAAGTGGATTAATCAAATGTCATGAATTTGAGTGCACATAGGAAACAATCCTTTATGCCTGGTACATTGCATTTTGGAGACTTTGCCATAATGACTACTGAAGGGTATGATTGTATCTTAGACAAATTAACATATTACAATATGAAAAAAGTTTTTCCAAGAAAAGGATTTGATTCTAAGGGTTATAATGATTATACTAGAAGAAAGAAAAGTCTAAGTGGATATAACCATGTTTCATTCCCTCATGATGATATCATCAAGAATCTGGAGGAACTAGAAGCAGAGAAGGCCATATATGATTACAACAGGCAGTTGGAGAAAAAGATGAAAGGATTATAGGAAGCTGAGCTCCTATCTTTTTCTAGTGAACAATCCTCAGATGAATATGTGCCTCAGCATTAGTTTGACATAATCCCAATGTTGAGAATTGAGGAGTATCAACCTTCTTTATGTAGAGAGAAAGAAGTGGGAGAATCATTTAGGAATATTGAGGAAGATGCAAGGAAATTATCTCACACATCTCTTATCTTTGATGACCAATTTATAAGGTCTTATGAATTTAGCTATTTCTTGTATAGACACAAGGACAAGTTGTTGAGGGAATCAGTTGCACATATAACACCCACAAATAAAAATAGGCTACTGGAAACATTGAAGGTAGATGTAGAGAATGAGATAAACAACATGACTCTAGAAAAAGGTGGAAAATTGTTAGAGGATGTCGGTGTTGTGATATTCCTGGGTTCAAATCTGAATTATGCTTTGGTTTTTGACTGTTTCATATGTGATAGTGGGGCAAAACATAAATTTAGTCGAGAGGGAGTAAATCAAAGTATATATTGAATCATGATATAATCTTAATGAGAAATCTCTTTTGATTTGAGATTTATGTCCTCCACACAAGAAACCTCAAATCATTGCTATAGAGAAGGATTTTGGCCACACGATGACACTAAACGTGGGGGAGATTGACCTAGTGGTTACTGCAAAGATTAGAATTAATGTGGCCAAGCTGAACAAAGACCAAATGAAAATGTTGATTAAGGAATGTGATATGTACAAATTAAAGAGTGAAAGACTACTCAAGGAAAATGATTTTATGAAGGATGGAATTAAAGAAGATCCCCAAGAGTCGACATACTAACTACTTCAAGAGGGTGATTCCTAGTGGAAAGAAAAATATGAGAAGTTGAGGATGAAAAACCAACAGTTGAAGTCATAAATGATGAATGTTACAATTGATACAGTTTCTAATATAATGCAAAAAAGGTTTACCGGTTTTATGACATGGGGCAAGAGGATGCTCTTGACACTTAGTCAGAGGATGCTCATGACACTTAGTCAAAGGATTCTCATGACACTTTGTCAGAGGGTCGCTCTGTTTGTATGCGTTTGGATGACTCCCTAGTTTAGGATATGTTGCAAATCTTTGATTTGAGACTCATTATACATTTCACTACTATATGTTTGATATTTTTAGTTTATGATTCAAGGCATATATTTATATTCTCTCCAGACCTAGACATAGATGATTTATGTGTTACTTTTATGGTTGACATCTAGATGATTTATGATTTGACATTATATAGATTTATGATTTATACATGTGTTTATGTTTGATGTATAGATAGATAGATGTTTGATGTGTTTATATTTGACTTGAGATGAATATACATATAGATGATTTTATTTGATTAGATGCTTTGATTTGATTAGATAATTCAATTATACATAGATATAAATTTCATTCAGATCTATTCTTTGATAGTCCATTTAGATGAATTTACAGTTCATGTACATAGTTTATTTGATTATATTCTTTGATTGTATTTGATGATCTTTGATTAGAGGATTATATGTATAGATGATTTTATTAGATGGTTACATGATTACATAGACATCTTTAATCTTAACATTTATAGTTCATGTATAATCAAGTAAAATTTATAGTTCACGTATAATCAAGTAACATGCATGATCAAGTAACATATATAATCAAGTAACATTTATAGTTCACGTATAATAAAGTAATTTTGTTCACCCCCCGGGCAAAAGTTTGGCAGGAAACACACCATCAGATTTTTTCCAAGGGGCATTCCCCCGAACTAGGGTCGTCCAAGGTTTTTTTTGGGTCACATTTTTTATTTTTATTTTGGTATAAATAAAAGTGTTTTTTTAATCTTTTTTTTAGAACACAAATCATCCATTTCATTCGTTGTTTTCTAATAGAAGCATAGTGAAGCTAATATTTGTAAGTTTTTTGTATCTAGTAATCTTTCCAAAGGTGTTTTTAAAAAAAAGAGAGATGGGAAACAAGAAGGGAAGGCTCACTAAATCTATAAGAAAAAGGTCACCTAATAGAGAAAAAAAAAATTGTGAAGCTTCATTGGCATATTATTATAGAAATAAAGAAGGTATGCATTTACAATTTCACATGCCAAAGTTTTATATCTCTATATTTTCAAATTTCTCTTATTTGTTCTAATTCAATTTGTTTTGGTGCATGTAGCTCGCAACCAGCAAGTACAAGATGAAGGAGAAGCTCAAGCAATGGAATAAATGGATGTTGGATAAGGGTCAAGATCACTCCAAATGGAAGCTCAAGAAATGGAAGTTGGAGAAGGGTCAGGATCACTTGCTCCAACGGGTATGGATGAACATTTAAATCTAGCTCAAACTGGAAAGAAAAAGATTAATTATAGGAACCTAGATCATTTACTTACAATGGATGTGGAGAATGAGATCACTTGCTGATATTCAACCCTTAAGTCTCTCTAAAAAGAGGTCAATGAATAAGATAGCAAGGGAAATAATGGATAAATTTGATAAGCTTGAAATACTTGAACAAGCCAAATTGCTTTCACTTGTACTTAAACAAAAAAGTTGCAAGAGACATTAAAATTGTTGGGGGTAGATACAACATCAAAAAAGAGAAAAAATTCTAACATGCAAAGTGATATTATTGAAAATGTTAGTGAAGGTTTGAGCTCTATAGGGAAGCGATCTCGATCTAAAGATAAGTCCATTGCAAGAAGAGTGATGTTGACATCCATTGTAGGTAACAACATTCCCCCAAATAGACAAATATCTTCAATTTCATCTTAGATTGGGTTTAGTAGGAAAACAATATCAAGATATGTTAAGAGGAGAGTGCTTTTGGATGATAGCATCTTGGAAGGTAATTGGGCACTCATGTGTAGAGCTCCTTGTTTTGATAGGATTGATGAGGGAATTAAGAATTTGATCACATTATTTTGGATTGATAATACTTGTCCTTCATTAAATAGTAGAGATGTTATCAGACATAAGGTTAGAGCTAATGAATATGAGAATCATACAAAACATTAGTTGGACACAACACAACATGAAATGTATGTGTCATTTTGTAGTTCAAATCCTAATAAATATTGGGCAAACATTATTTGAAAGATTGAAGCAATATTATGTGAGGACAAACAAAGTGTTTGAAACTTGTTGTTGTCGTTATCATATTGAATTTTATCTCCACTATCAAGTTTTCCAAAAGTTTGTAGAAGACACTAATGGTTTTGAAAATGCTCCTCCTAGTAGATGAAGCAATTTCATCTCATCCATTTTATGTGACAAAAGAGATGATGCAGTTGGAAAAATAAATTGTATAAAAGGAATATGTGAAACATGTGCTGATTTGACTATTTTCCCTTTGAAAGATGTAGGCATTGATGTGACAAAGATGGTAAAAAGAAAGAGTTACAAATATGTAAGGAATGAAACAAAATTTGGGAAAGAATCCAAAAGGTTTGAATATGTTGAAGAGGAGATAACCGTTGGAGAATTTATGGAGAAATTTAAAAAATTAATTCATCCCTATATTCCTCATTCTTTCTTTGCAAAGTGGCAAGCACAACAATTCCAGACACTGAGAGATGATTTTCCAGTTGGAACTATTCTATCAGTTGTTGATTTTGTAGAAAACTATTCCTCATTCATCAAAAGGTCATTCAATTAGAATACTATTTTTTAGAGATGATTACTATTATGGTATAGGTGTGTTATAGACATGCATAGTTAGAGTTGGATGGTGTTCAGAGCACATTTGAAGCACGGGTCATAAAGAAAGAATATCACTTTTATATATAAGTGATGAAAAAGAGCACGATATTCATTATGTAGAAACATACTTCAAGAAGTTTTTTGCAAATTTGAAAGAAAGGGGCATAAAAATTGATAAATATTATGTTTGGTCAGATGTATGTGTGACACAATTCAAATCATCCAGACCATTTTTTGCACTATGTAGATATCATCATAATGAAAACATACCACATGTGTGGAGTTTATTTGAGAGTGGACATGGAAAAGGTGAACATGATGGTGCTGGAGCTTGCATCAAACGTGCTCTATGAAAGTATCAAATGAATTATCAGGGAGTTCGTATAAAAGATGCACATGATGTTGTTGAATGGTGTAAGACACATTTTGCACCAAACAAGGCTGGCACATCATCAAGAATGAGTCAAGTGGTACCACATAGAGTATTTTGGGAGATAAAAGGTATGCACGTATTTAAATTAAATACATGTGATATATATATTTTGTTGTTTAGATATTACATTTCAATTTTTAAAAATGAAATCCATAATTTATCCCATTTGTATGTTATATGTGTGTGTGTGTTTTCAGGTGTGGATAGAAAAACAATGCGCTGTTGCAAGAGGATAGAGAAGACACGATCTTTGCAGTCAGTTATGAGTTCAAATTGTTGCAATTGAACATTCTACACTAGGGAGTACTCATGTTTTTTTTCTCACTGCATTACTGAAAACCATTCAGAATGCATCAATCAAGAATGTGGATATGTAGGTGCATGGAATTTGGTGCCACTTGTTGTTACGGATATAGTTGATTGAGATGAAGATGAAAGGATGCCATTCCTTTCATTTCTACTGATTATGACCATATTTTAGGATTGGTCAAAATTGGTAAGTATATTAAATTAAGTTACACATGTATGTACATACATACATATACATATACATATACATATACATATACATACACACACACACACGCGCGCGCATGCGCACACACACACACACATGCACACACACGCACATGCACACCCATAGACAAATGCACACACAAACGCAAATGCAAACACACGCACACACACACGCACACGCACACACACATGCACACACGCACGCACACACGCACACACACACACACATGCACACACATGCGCTCTCACACACACACACACAGAGAGAGAGAGAGAAAGAGAGAGAGAGAGAGAGAGAGAGAGAGAGAGAGAGAGAGAGAGAGAGAGAGAGAGAGAGAGAGAGAGAGAGAGAGAGAGTTTGAAGTATTTTCTCTCATGTGTACATTTTTTGTGCAGGAGATGTCTTTGTAGTAATTACAGAGCCTGGAAATGTAGGAGTTAGTTACTATTTATTGCGTTGCACTGTAGAGAAAATGAAGTTAATTGAACCCGTTGAAAGTGATGGAATGTTGTTTCCCACAAGTTTGCATGCTTTAGATCTATATTGAATTCTATTTCAAATTTAATAAAGTGTTTTAAATATTGCTAAAATTTGCGGTGCAGGTTCAGTTGTTTTAGAGGGAAATTATTTCAAGCAAATCATAATAGTCCAACATGGGGTTCACTTTGTTGATTATCAACCTGACAATAAGGTGTTTCAATATATCCACCTAATAGTTGATACCTCCCTTTGTCTCCATCCAGTTAAATATTAATGTGGACATCATAAGTGGAGACTAGACAGTGACGATCATGAGAAAATATTACATGGTGTCCATGAGCGTTCTGAACCACTTGGGGTGGTCTAAATAATATTACTTTTAGATCTATATTTTTGCTGGATTGTATTTATGATGGATTATATTTATGATTGGATTATAATTCTGATGAATTGTATTTATGATGGATTATATTTATTCATGTTTTAGGACTTGATCTATACTTGATATATACATGTTACTTCAATTTTATGAATGTTAATTGAAGATTTCTTGTACATTCAATTGATGTTGAAAATAGGTGTTAAGATTAAAAATATTTTTTGTTACTTGATTATAATATGTTACCTGATTAAAAATTCATTGTTAAGATTATGATATATGTGTTACTTGAGTATAACGAGTTACTTGATTATGTACATGAACTATATTACTTGATTATGTACATGTTGGTTTTGTTCACTAATATTGGTTGGTCACTCATGAAAGAATCTAAGGATTTGTGTACTATCATGATTTAGATAAAAAATTGAGGAATAAAGACGTGAATACTTTTATTTCTGATTTTATTCCAAGGGGCTCCATAATTTGTAAAAATATTCTTAAATCCAAGGGGATTTTAAGGAGAGGAATTAGGTGAAACATTAATAATTGGATAAATATAAAGTTATGGAAGAATTGTTGGTTTGATCAACAACCTCTTAAGTTCCACACATCTTTTGTTCCCTTCATATTTTTTTGATTGACCATTTTTGTTTTCTTGCAAAAGAATAATTTTATAGATAGTGTTTAATAAATTAATGGTATAATATTCACAGTTTCTATCAAACTCATTGTATGTTGATGGTGCAGGAGCACCTAAGGCTTGAAGGAAAACCAAGGGGGTCACATGGATGACCTTAAGCATTTGAAGATGGAAGGTGACCTAAAAGGTCCTTAAATATTGTAATTTGGCCATTAGAGCCACTAGAATGTAATGAAAATGCAAATTGTGCAAAAATACATAATGTTGCCAATATAGGCAAAATAAGCCTACAAGGCTAAATGTAAAGGCTGAAGGGGATTGGTAGTCAACTAGGTTGATAAGGTCATTAAGAGACCTTTTGAATGTGATTGATTACGATTAAAATAACAAAGGATGTAAAAGTTGTCAAAGATTGACAACTTTGTTGTCAACTTGGCAACATAAACTAAACAATAAGTTTAGAAGTAGTTTCAGTTGGTTGGTGGTTAGTTTAAAAGGTGGTTTTTCAGTTTTGTAAGGCCTATTTACTTTTTAATAGCCAGAGGAAAGAGGGCATGGTCGACATGAAAGGAATTTGTAAGATTTGAATCAATAAAATGATGTTTTCACTATTTTCTGTGATTTTCTTCCATAACAGTCACTATGTATGCATTATATTCCATAAAAACATATTTTTCTTGGTATTTTGTTGTTTGAGGATGTTAGGGAAGTGAATTAAATTCCATTTGGCATTGGAATCATATCATTTGGAGTTGTACAAAGGGAGATATCTACATTTTGGTGAAAACTGTCCAAACCCTCAAATAGGGTAACCCGAGAGGACAAAATGTGATTCCTTAGTAATCTTCACATCCAATAAGCCTCTCATATTGGTTAGGGATAAGGAGGATATGTATCCTAGGCTATCCTGGAGGTTTTAGGTGTCCATGCAACATGTAATGTGTGTTTGAGGGTAGAGAAGTGACTGGATAGTCATAGGGAGAAGGAATGATTGTCTTTGAAAAATGTAGTTCAGTACGAGGGCATATCTTTTAGTTGAACTGTTGGATCTTTCTTAATTTGAAGTATGTTTTAGAAAACCTAATTGAGCACATCCTCACTGAAGGGATTTCCAAAATAATGTTTTTGTCAAAATTTATAGACACCTGTGTACGGGTCTATATAGAGGACAATGATAGGGCAGTTTGTGACGGATTTCCTTCATGAATGTGTTGGGGGAGTTTTGTGAGGGATTAGGTATTATGTGGGGATGCATAGTAGGTTTTTGGAGAATAAATCAATGGTTGTAAGGGGACATGTAGATGAGTCCTTTTGTGTCAAGGAGTAGTGGATCCATCGAGAGTGATCCAAGTAAGTGGGTTGGGACAATCACATCATATTGGAAAATATGCATGAATGGTTAAGTTGAGTAAGCGTAGATTTAAGATGTGGAGTCTAGTGGAAGAAAATATTGTTGCAGATCACTAGCCTTTGAATCAGTTGAACACTACTATCAATGAATTACAAGGGTTATCCTTGATTGAAAAACCACAATATTCCCTTCTAAAGATGAAAAAAATTGAATCCATGTGATAATAAGGGTTTTTTTTTATTGTATCTATTTATGAACTACTTATAGATCCTTCTAACTCTAATCCTTTTTTGGAGGAGTTCACAAACTTCTTCCCAAAGTCTTTCTTTTGGTGGATTATTATTCATAATAATTTTCTCACCCAAGATATCTTTCAAAAGAGGGAATTTGTTTGTCAAATGTATGTATTTTATTTCAAAATGAGGAAGAAATGGTTAATCACCTTTTCTTCCATTATGAGTTCTCTAGAACCATGTTGGACAAAACTTTATAAAAGTTTAAAATCAATTGGGTTATGAATAGTACTATGATCAATTTTGTGAAAACTTGGCGTTCTCCCTTATCTAACCCCTTTATGAAGGAACTCTAGGAGTAAGTTCCTCCTCATCTTGTTTGGTGGATTTGTAAAGAGAGTTTTCATCACATTTTTTATGATAGTGGAAGGATTTTTTTATAATTATTCTTCTCATTTCATAAAATTTTGATTAAAAATATGACTATTTCTATAATAAAAAAGTTAAAAAAATTTCCCTCATCCTAGAGAAGTTCAGATTGTAAAATGCTAGGATATTGATAAAGATATGAATATTACATATTTGGAATAACATGGCACATTAAAACACTTGTTAAGAACCCCCCAATTTGAATTAGGCTAAATTTCATTGGAGCTTCTAAAATAAACCCAAAATTAGCAAGTGTTAGGGGTATTATGAAATCACATAAGGAAAAAAATATTATTACATACTGCAGAAGATTCGGTGTTAAGACTATTAATAAAGTTGAAGCTTCTATGGATCTCTTAGTAGGAAAAAAGCTAGCTCTTTGGGTATAAAAAAGCATGCAAATTGAGGGTGATTCCAAAGACATTATTGAAGCCTTTTGTGGTCTTATATTGTTTGTATAGAATGTCAAAGATATAATTCATGGAATTCAAGGACTAATCAACAATATTGTAAATTTTGAAGTCCTTCAAATGAGCCAATAAGACAACACGGTGGTGAATGCTCTAACTAACTTGAGAAAATAATGTCACATTATTATTTTTTGGCATAGGGTTGTTGATCTTCCTAATGCTATAAATCCCTTGGTTAAAAATGTTGCTAACAATTTCATTGAATTTTTCAATGGATCTTTCTAATTCCAATATCCCATGTATGTTTTAGGATTATCCCAATTGAAAAGGGCCATTATCCTTTTTTCCTCAACCCCTATCTAAATAAATCTAGATGTATAATTTGTTCAATTTTTTTTAGCAAAGTGCTTTTATACTTTAAACAAAGACAGAAAATAAATTCAATCACATTGGAAATAAGCGTTGAGAAGCTAAAAATTGTCTTCTTGACTTAATAATTTTCCTTTCTACTCCAATAAGATACCTTTCAACTCTTTTTAGAATATCTTTTTAAAAATTAGAAAGAACTTTCATAATTATTAAGGAAGTTCAAGATCGGCTGTCAAAATCTAAGCACAAGTATGACCCAAAATGACTATTATTGTTAAAAAAAGTAAATATGGCTCATATATTATAATTAATATACTATCCATAAACAACAACATAATCCTCCAAAACTTACTTCAAATATTTGGCTTCAATAATAGAGGCCATACCAAACAAGTTATTTCATCAACAAACTGTTGGATAGCTAAAGGAAGTAAAGAAGAATAAACTTTAATACCTTTGAGGGCCCTCATCCTTATCATGTTGATATTTTGGAAAATCACTTTAGTTACTAAAATGAAAAAGTATAAAGATAGAGGCTACCCTTACCTAAAACCCATATCATTATTGAAAAAAACCTTTTGGGGTACCATTAATTATGTTCATAGACCTTTACATTCACATAATGAAATAAAGAACTTGTGTCGACAAAACTTTCCTTATGATCTAGCTAATGGTTATAGGGGGAATAAAGTGATTAATAATGATTACAATTTA
This sequence comes from Thuja plicata, assembly GCA_018584345.1. NCBI lineage: Eukaryota > Viridiplantae > Streptophyta > Pinopsida > Cupressales > Cupressaceae > Thuja > Thuja plicata. The sequence continues at coordinate 120,022 of MU227536.1, read as the reverse complement.
ACTAAATGTTACAATTAAATAGTAGAAGATTTATGCTATAAATACAATTCAGTTGAAAGGCTTATCCTTTTGACAAAAGTAAATCAGTTTGTTGTAATTCCTAGTGCATGTCCAACATTTTAGCAAATAACAACAACAATGATATCTTTGGTAGAAGTTGCAAGAACAACTCATTATTAGTTCATTGTTATTGTTAATTGAAGAGTTGATTGCTAATGTTAGCAATAAAAAATAATATTTCTAGAATGATTTGCTAATTTTCAATCTTTTATAATGTTCTGATACTTGAATGATAATTGTTTGAATAAATAACTGTGAGCTACCATATGAATGTAAATTGTTTGAAAGATTGTCTAGGATCATTATTGAAAGTCACATCTGTTCCATGTTGTAATATTCATGAAAAATACTATTTAAATTGGTATTCTACAATGTGTTTGGCAAAATATTATGAGCTGGATGTGATAAATTAGTAAAGTATTCTTAAAAAAAAATCTTGATAGGGATATTACAAGGTGCAAATTGAAGTATTCTTCTATTATATTTCGTAATTTAAAACATATGTTGGGAGTTGATACATACATTTTCAATAATGTGCGTAATGTAAAAACAAGTGCCAAATGAATTGTTGAAATTCATGATTCATGAGAGTTTCTTGCCAGCTCCTATAGTCATGATGATTCAAGAAACAATATAAAATATTCAAAGTCCAGGATAAAAATGTTGATTTTTTTTAATCGTAATTATTTTTTAATTTTTTGCGTCATCATTTTAGATCACATTTTATGATTTATCATCAATATTTAGTTTTCCTTTCTAACTTTAATTCATCCCAATCATGAACTATGAAATATGATCTAAAATACTGATACTAAAATCATTACTACAGAATTAAAATCCAATTTTTTTAGAAAATTGACTTATATTTCACTTGATATTAATACAACAACTAATTCTCATAATTTATATTCAATAGCAAAGAACCACAAAGGCTATAAATGCATAAAATATAAAAGTAATACTTAGTATGCAAACAATCTTGGATGACAACAAAGCTGGCTCTTCATGGCCAGGAGGGAGTTTGTGTGATTTAGCAGTGAAACAACCTGTGAAGAAGGCAATCACAGGCTCTAAAACATGAAACACATTTTTCCTCTTTTAACTGGCTACTGCTACATAAACCATTAAAAAAGACACAATTATGCATATATTTCCACATGAAATATCAAATCAAGGCTACAAAGAAAACTACAAATAATTTAATTTGAAATTTGACAATTATAAAATCAATTAATTTTTGATGCATAGTTTTTGTATTTTGTTCATATTTGTGGCTTATCTATTTGGGAGTGGTGGGTGGTTGAATCTTATATAGGAAATTTTTTACCTTATAGTTGGACTTGCATACGCTCAACTAATAATTGCATCCTCATTGGTATTTTGTTATCAGGATGCAACATTCTAATCATTACTTTTATTAATATAAAACTTTTAATTGGTTGTGGTCACTTTTATCAAAAAAAGAAGAAGAGCCAATTAATTAATTGGTCAATAATATTTCTAAACAACATTATAATATATCAATTTGAGATATGATATTTCCACAGTCCATATTAGTGGGTAAGTATTTCTGAATTAAACTATTCATAATTTGTTATCATTAACATTTGGGATATGTTCCAAACAATGATGATTAAAAATCATACATGATTTAATTCAGAAGCATTACTCAATATACTAATTTTTTTTTCTATAATAATATATAAGTGAATTTTTGAGTAATGGCTTGACATTTGGTCAAGGACTCAAATGTTCACCCCAAAAAAGAATTAGTTAACTAGCTCACTTAACATAGGGAAAAGGAAAATAGAAGAAAGATTCTCTTAGGATTCATAATGCATCAACATGCTACACATCCAATAGGATCGAAGTTTTGAAAAGAAATGATAAGAAACACTATCATAGGATTTGGAGATATTACATTGTAGCACTATACCTTGTTTGGACTCTAGTCCATAGAGTGAATAAATTCATTGGTAGTCCTAGCAGCATCTAGGATTTTCCTTTCAGGGAAAAATATTTTATTATTATCAGAAATAATATCCTTATTATTAGGCATTGCATATTCATGGTAGGAATTGCATGCAGGTACATCAGGCTACACTGAGATACCCCTACCTATTTATTTTTACTTATTTCCAGGCTTCTAGGCATTGCAAGGTTGGGAATTCTACGAGTAGGTAGAATCCCAAGGAAGTGTAAGGCTTTGTGATTGGGTGCAAAAGTGCCACAATCATATTTTTTATCCTTGAATTTACCTGTCATTGATGAAAACATGGCGAGAAGGCTATAGATCTGATGTAGTAGATCACATCTTGTGCTTATGCCTGGATTAAGCAGAGTTACATAGCTTAAATTATGAATGCTTATTTATGTTAAGATGTAATATTTGTTGATTCACGTTGTCTTAGAAATGAAGACATATCTGTTATGATGAAATGAGTTAAAATTTCTTTTTGAAATATTGTTGTGACAAGATGGGCATGAGGGCCTAGGTCACATAAATGAAAAAAATTGGATCCACTTAACCCGTACAAGTGAATCACGAGTATGGATGAATAATTTTTCTCACTTAGTGAATACCACATGTTGGGTGGTACGTATGAATGATTTATTTTAGTTTCTTATATGATCAAGTTGTGATCTAAAGCTAAGTTGAAATAAGAAATTGTAATCTTTAAATGATTATGTTGTCTCTTGATATTGAAAACTGAAACATTTTCTCCATGAGGATTGACAGTGTGAATGAGAAAACAATATTGCGGGCATATACATATAAGAACATGACAGGAATGTTAATATGAAGTACCTAGTAACCAGGTCAATTCATTGTGATGCGAATGTATTGGTAAAGTAAGCACATGTATGTGTGTGCTTTATTGTGATTTCAAGGTATTATGCAACTTTATTTCTATTTGTTAAAAGCATTGAGAATGGGCATGTTAGATTTTGATTTTGATCTTGATCATGATAAAAACATAGAATTATATTTTGGTGTTATTCCTATGGATGTAACAGATGGAACGACACATCACAAGAAAGGGAATATTGTCAGAGAGAGGTATCCTAACCTTGATAAACTAATGGGTAGTAATAGAATTCACACACTCACATAGAAAATGTTCTTTGAATGATATTATTTTGGGCACATGTGTGTTGTTTTCTTATAAGTGTGTTTACTTTAAATGTGTTTTTACATTGTCCTTAAAAAAAGAGGCTTTGATTAATGTGCATGTAAATTATTATAAATGTTTATGAAAATGAAATTTAGATAGCATCTAGTTGGAAGAATGATACTGAGAAATCTAGTATACCTCTTGTTGATCACGTTTGGATAGGATGCTAAATTTTGATGAAGCATCGGGGACGATGCATGTTTTAAGGGGAGAAGGATATCATAACCCTAACCTTTTATAAATTTCCCCAAATATTGTAATAAAATTATTTCAAAAACAAAATAAATAAATAAATATCTGAATGTGGATATGTACCAAAGGGGATAACAATGGTTATGTATATAATGACTATTAATGAAGAAAATTAACAAAATTAAAGGTTCACAAACTTCACTTCTTGAAGGGGGCATTGACATCACCACATAAGGTACATAGATATCAATCACAATAATGATTGGTAGAAGTCTCCATATGGGGCCAACGAGAATTAGGAAACTTCTATTGGGGATCTTCTATCGGGGATCTATCATTTCTATAATGTTCTTTTCAAATCTTGAAAGCCAGAATTTGAACACTCCAGGTTCCCATTTTTCTTCCTTAATTGATTAGTGATGAATCTATAAATTGTGAGCTTAGTGTAAATTGATGTCAAATGTGTTTGGGATTTTTTCTACAATTGTTACCTACCAGGGTATGTCAATTGATGTGAAAATTTCATTCTTTCTCAGGAAAGATGATCTTCAAAATTCAAATTTTATCCATTACACAGTCGTGTCTAGACATATGGCATTTTGTTTACGTGTGAGAACTCTATTTTTTAAATTCAAATTTGTGATAAGGTCATGAATTTTAAGAATTGAAACTAGTTTCATAAGGTCAATCTTGCTTGGGAACTAGACCAGTGATAACTTTAAAGTATGTTTTGGGTATGTGCAGGATCATTGCATACCAAGCTATGGCCTTAAATGACAATGAAAAATTAAAAAAATAGGGTTAGTCAACTTGACGTAAAAAGTTGAACATCTTATCAACCTTATGTGAAAAAGTTGTAAGAACATAATCTATAGGAAATTGAATGCAGTTTCTAAACTACTAGCCCTTTTCTAAAAAAAAATTAATCTAATTGTTAAAAACTTTAGATTTCAATGCAGTAGTACAAATTTTTTAGGAAAATGATAAAAAGTACGTATATGTCTGACCACCTTAATCACAATCAAATGGTGATATATTTTCACAAGATTATAGATATAAGTAGTAGACTCATGCCCAGATGTGACACATATTTTTGTGTAATTTTTCCCAATTAAATAATTAATTATGAATTTTCTACTATAACTTATTTAGAATAAAATAACTCCCATGTCTGACCACCTTAACTAATTCTAAACTTTACAAAATTGAAAACTTTTTTTTCTTATAGTAGGCAAAGCATAGAATGTGACACATGTTTTAGAATTCAAAAAGGTTTAACTGTTTGAAAGTTATAGTTGTTTTTCGATCATTTTGTCAATTAGGACTTTAGAGGTAACTCAAATAGAAAATAAGTAATAATTACTTACTGAACTCAGAATTTGACAACAATTATATTGATGGAAAGTTGATAATGTCTTTAAGCAACCCTTTTTGTTTCATCAATTTTGGATGAAAAAGGTTGTCAGCTACATGGTCTAAGTCTGGAGATAAGAGGAAATATGGTGAACATGTCTTTTGGGTTGACCATGTTGACCATCCATGTTTGGCATTGCAAAGCCAAAACCCAAGGCAAATACCAAGGTTATTCGGATATCCAATAATTTTGCATATTCGATAATTTCGCATATCCAATATTATTGGATATATGATATGTCCTGCCCAATTTTAACATTTCAATTTCAATGCTATTTTCAATTTTAATTTTAGTTTTTTAGGTTATATATTATAGATTTCATTATTTATAATAATAATATTAGATGATAATAGCATCAGTATTAATAAATTAGTATTATATAATTATTTATATTAGTATTGTATAATAGTAGTATTATATTATATTATATACATTAGTATTGTATTAATTATAAATTAGTATTATATTATTATTATTTATATTACTATTGTATAATAGTATAATATTAATATTATATTTATATTATAACAATAATATATATATATATATATATATCAGAGAGAGAGGGAGTGTATAATATTATAATATTAATATTATAAAAATATAATATTAATATAAATATAATACTAATATTATAAAAATGAAATTTATAATAGTAATTAAAAACTAAAATAAATATTCAAAATAGCGTGAAAATGAAAAAGTTTAAATTTGCAAATGTTAAACAAAATTTGAGAGGGAGATTTCAGATATCCGATATTACCAGATATATGATATTATCAGATATCCGATTTGCTTTTCTTGCATCCAAAATAAAAAAAATGATTCTCTAGGTCCCTCAATCCGAGAACCACTTTTTTTACAAAGAATTTTACAGGATTGCAGCCGTGGAAGACAAAAAACTACTTTTTCCACCCTTTTTGTTGGAATTTCTCTATTATCAAAGGTTTTGCATCATCTTTTTGGTCTCACCATGGGGAGTAGTAGTCTTCAAAAGCATAAATGGAAGAGGAAGATCACAAATGAAGAGATTGAAGTGTATAGAGAAATGAATAGGGTTGCCCATTGGAACAAGAGACAAGGTATGTTAAATATTAATGAAGATGAGGGCATAGGCCCACCCTTAAATGTAGTTTCAACTGAAGAAGAACATGAATTTGAAATGATTTATGACAATAATATTGAAAATAAAAATGTATGGATTGAAGATGAAAATGTAGGATTTGAAAATGAACATGTAGACGTGGACAATGGACGGGTGGACATTAGCAATGTCAATCCACTGATTGAATATGAAGGAATTGACAATGATAATGGTGGAGAAGAACCAAATAAATGTTACACATCTCTAAATTACATGAGAAATGAAGTCGCTTGGGAGGAAGAAAGACAAAATTCAAATTTGAGACCTTCAAGAAAAAAAAAATGGTTACTTGAAATTAATGAGAACATAATGAGCAAATTTTGATGGCAAGAGATCAGAAAGAACCGTTCAGTTGTGGGTTTCAAAAAATTTTGATCAATTTTTTAGCCACAAGATATTGGTCGAGAAATGTCAAATATTTGTGCAGTTGTTAAAGATGCATAAGATGAGACGTATACTAGTTACTACCTCCCTTTGTCTCCATCTAGTTAAATCTCAACGTGGACGTCATAAGTGGAGACTAGATAATGATGATCATTAGAAAATATTACATGTTTTCCACGAGTGTTCTGAACCACTTGGGGTGGTCTAAATAATATTACTTTGAGATCTATATTTTTGCTGGATTGTATTTATGATGGATTATATTTATGATTGGATTATATTTATGATGGATTATAATTATTCATGTTTTAGGACTTGATCTATATTTGATATATATACATGTTACTTCAATTTTATAAATGTTAATTGGAGATTTCTTGTAAATTCAATTGATGTTGAAAATAGGTGTTAAGATTAAAAATATTCTTTGTTACTTGATTATACATGTTACTTGATTATAATATGTTACTTGATTAAAAATTCATTGTTAAGATTATAATATATGTGTTACTTGAGTATAACGTGTTACTTGATTATGTACATGAACTATATTACTTGATTACGTACATGAACTATATTACTTGATTATGTACATGTTGGCTTTGTTCATAAAGATTGGTTGGTGACTCATGAAAGAATCTAAGGATTTGTGTACTATCATGATTTAGATAAAAAATTGAGGAATAAAGAGGTGGATACTTTTCTTTCTGATTTTAGTCCTAGGGGCTCCATAATTTGTAAAAATATTCTTAAATCCAAGGGGATTTTAAGAAGAGGAATTAGATTGAAGATTAATAATTGGATAAATATTAAGTTATGGAAGAATTGTTGGTTTGATCAACTGTTAGATAACTGAGAGGGGGGGGGGGGGGGGGGAATTAGTNGGGGTGAATTAGTTAGTGTCAGTTATCCTATAGTCCCAATTACTCCCAAATGTATATAAAAACAATTTCAAACATATAAATCAACTCAGTGAAATATGAATTATGATCTCAAACTTAATTTCAAACTCATCTACGGAGTAGTAGTAAATCAATACTGTGATTACTGATCAATGCATATAAAGTAATGTGTAAAGAAAAAAAAACAATCCAACACATCTGTACACACTAACACATATTTTTAATGTGGAAACCCAGCTAAGGGAAAAACCACCTGGGACCGGTAACCCAAAATAATTTACTCTTCTGAAGTGAGCTCGGTAAAGAGCCAACCCTGTTAAAGGTTACAATGCACACTGTTAGGTGTGACATGGTTAGAGGATTTATCACTAACAATTCTCCCTTGACTAATTATTCACTATGGGGTCAACAAGAAAACAATTGACATTCATTGAATGTCATAATAAAGACTGTTAAGTCCTACTTGGTTAAGAGATTTTTCTGTAACAATGGTTAAACTGATACAGTAATGATCTGACTCAAATACAACTCTATTTGCAGATTTTCATATCAATAATCACTTCATTCCCTCTGATTCTTCATACTCTATTATGCTCGGTAAATACTCTTTCTCTGTTGCTTAGTTTTGTCCAAAAAATTGCTTGGTTATGTCTTCAATCATTTTGATCAGTCATGCATGAAGTTAATCTCTTTAGCAATATGCATGTGCACGTTTGCATGTATGATTCATAATGAATCTCTTGTCTCTTATATAGACATCATAACTCATTTAATTTCCATCCTTAGATTTTGCTGCTTGATCTCCATCATTGATTTTGTCGCTTAAACCTTCCTCGATAGTTGTGTCAAAAGCACATTTCAATCTCCTTCGTCTGATCATCTTGAATTTTCATAGCGGTTTGATCAACATAACAACCATTATCGATTACCTCAAAATCATAAATAATTGCCAGCTCAACATCTTATTCGGCCTTTGGTTTTTTTTACTCAGTCAATACTGTGATGCATCGATGATACCTTTCTTAGTTAATATTGTGCTCGGTATACACTATGTTTTCTCAGTGTCCACTGTTCTAACTCAGTGTATACATAACTCTTTAATTACTGACTGCATAAACTTTGTTTATTCCAGATCTTCAATCCATAATATATGTTTTTTACCATGATTGATACTCAAATAAGTTAACATCAATGACAATACATTAACAAATTAATGTCTATCACCACATCTGTAACTCGGTTGATCACCAACTAAATGACTTCAAACATACAATCAGTTGTAGTTCATCAATCTCTCCCTTAGGCATTGATGGTAGCACACTATGAAACATGCAATATGAAAATGCCATAGAATACCAAACTTTAGTTCTACAACTATATGAAAAATATTTTAGCTCTCCCTAGCTTGTACATAGAACATGTTTAAACACTACGCAACATTAAAACTCACCATGCAGACCCTTTCTGCAAATTTTACTCATTTCAATCTTCTCTCCCTGAAATGGATAGATATATAATTCTCTCTCTTTGTCTTTTCTTCTTTTCTCCCTTGCAATGGATAGATATTTCATTGAATCATCTCTCCCTTTGAAAACAATTCCAAAAATAAAATATACATCTCTTCAGTAGCCAAAAATATCTCTGGGTTTTCGGTTCAGATAAGGTACCTTGCAGTGTATTGATATGCAATGTTGGTCCAGTTCTCATTTTGCATCAACATGATTGATATTCTGATAAAATGTAGGTTGATGTAAACTCATAGTCATCTTAGTGACCAATAGATAAGGGATGGATCCCTAGTCTATTCCTCAAGTACTCAAATGTATCCTTTGGTAAGGGTTTAGTGAATATGTCAGCCAGTTGTTCTTTTGATTGAACATATTCCAGTGTCACTTATTTTTCTTGTACCTGTTCCCTCAAGTATGATACTCTATAGATATATGCTTTGTTTTTGCATGCATCATCGGGTTCTTAGAAATGTTAATTGCACTAGTATTATCACAATAAGGGTAAAAACACAATAAATTGTCACCCTTTTACAAAGGAAAAGGTTAACAACACCAAAACTGTAAAACTTCAAGGGCATAAAAGTCACATTTCTATTGAGAATTTGAAGATGATGTAAACTGATGAAATGTGTGAAATAGGATGATTTTTATGTCTATAATTTTTTTTTTAAAATTTGAACAAAAAATAATATATTTTTAAAATTTTTTAGGTCTATTTTTCATTTCCTGAAAAATACTGCAAATTAGGGAGTTTACTTCCCGCCAAATCATTATAAGTAAAACATTGTTTTTTCCTCCAATTTTAGAATATGTTTTAGATGACATGTATAGATAGTACAAAAAAAAATAAAGAAGTGTTTTTGATCTGTAGTTTTCCCGTTATAAGTATTCAAGTCAAACTTACCTAAAATCAACAGTTTTTGTCTCCCGCCACTTTTCCCCTATGAAAACTATACCAAAAACCAAATAAATTACATATTATTGAAGAGGTCTCTCTCCTCTAGTGTTTTCTATGACGTAAATTTTTTTTTGAATTGACTTAGCATTTTTTATATATTTTTTGAATCAACAGCTTCTCAATGTTTTATATACCTACATGTAGTTTTTAGCCAATTTGTTCAACATTTTGTAGTCGAAACAATATAAAATTTATATGTCGAAGAATTTTTGTTCCGAGATCTAGAAAAGGGTACTTTTAGTTTTTTGACATTTTCTAGTTTGAGTAGAGAATGAAATAGCAGAAGTACAAAATTTTGGATTTTTTTGTGTTTTTGGAGGTTTGGCTGCCGACATGGCATGCCACCTAGGTAGACTCGGTTGAGTCAGAATCGGCCGAGTCCTACTGGACCTTGCATTGGCTTTCACAGGAGCCTACTGGGCCATGTAGGCTCCATTTGGTGCTGCATGGCACCTATGTGTTAGACTCGATCGAGCCTGACTGGGTTGATTCAATCAAGTTAGCTTAAAAGGTGACAGTTTATTGTGCTTTTACCTATAAATTATCACTAGGTCAGTGATCTCTTCATTCATACCTTTCAAAAGTTGTTTTATCCATGCAATGTTGGAATAGTATATAGAAACAACAACATATTATGCTTCTGGAGTTGACTAAGATATGCATCCTTGCTTCTTACTGATCCAAGTAACTAATCTTTCTCCCATAAAGAATTCTCCACCAGTAGTGCTCTTTCTATCATCAATGTTCCCAGCCCAATCAACATCTATGTAAACTTTCAGTTCAAACTTGCCATCTTTCTTGTACCATAATCCATAATCTTTAGTGTTCTTCAAATATCTAAAAATTCTCTTTACAACAGTCCCATTCTGCTATGGTGTCCTCGGTGCAGAGACCCATCTCTTAATTCCATGCTCATTAAAAAAGTTAGTGAAATCATCAGAAATAAATTCTCCTCCTCTGTCTGATCTTAAACATTTCAGTTCTTTACCATTTTCTTTTTCCACTTTAGCTTTGTACCATTTGAACATCTTAAATGCTTTAGATTTTTCTTTTAAGAACATGGCAGTCATCATTCTAGAATAGTCATCAACAAATAAAATAAAGCATCTATCACCATAATAGCTCTGTGTTCTCATAGGTCCACATAATTCGGTATGAACCAGTTCCAAAATAACATTAGATGAAAAAGTTTTTCTCTTAAAACTAGATTTTGACATTTTTCCCATTTGACAATTCTTGCACGTGACATGGTCAAGTTTAGATATGCTCGGTAAGCCTCTCAATTTCCTTTTCTTACTGATCATAACCATGTTGTAAAAATTCACATGACATAACCTCTTATGCCACAACCACACATCTTCATTTCTAGCCATCAAACAAGAGATTTCTATGAAGTCAAGCTAGAATAAATTACCTTTTGATTGTTCTCTTGTGTCGATCAACTTTCCTGTTTCATCATAGATTTTAGCTTTTCTATTCTCAAATGAAACTCGATGACCTATATTATTTAACTGTGAAACAATCAACATATTATAATTAAGTCCTTTCACCCAATATGTATTCTCACATTTGATCATATTGTTCAGCAATATAGTACCTTTTCCTTTCACTTGACAAGGTGTATCATTTCCCATTCTAACAAATCCACCATTATAATGCTCATGAAATTCAAATTTATCTTTATCTTTAGTCATATGATGAGTACAACCACTATCAATAATCCAAACATTATTCTTGCTAACTTTAGAAATAAGTGTTGTTTCAACATACCTTTCATTTTCTTTCATAGCTACAAATATTGTCTCAATATCTTCATCGGTGTCGGTGTCAGTGTCTTCATCTTTATTTTCAACAAGGTAATATGCTTTCTTGCCTTTGTCTTTGTAATCTTAGTTACCCCTTCTATCATACTGTGGGTTGCTTCTATATTCTCGATCATCCTTTCTGTCATTAGATCTTTCATTATTTCTTTCATAATTTTTCCTGTTAGGCCATCTGGTAGCAAAGTGTCCAATTTCTTTATAGTTAAATCATACCAAAGGTAGTTTACCTTTATATCTTCCTTTACCTTTATGCAATATTCTAGCTATTTGTGCTTCAAATTCATTAAGTTCTCTCTCATCACTATCATTGTCGCTATCATTTCTTATCATGTGTTTGTTACCAGATTTACTAATTTTTCAGAGATGACATAAATGCAGACTCAACAATAGGAAAAACACTGTTGTCAAAATTGTTCAGCTCAAATGAAATCAGTCTACCGACTAGACTATCAATTGTAATATTATTTCCAAGTGCTGCTCTTATTTCATGTATTGCAGAGACTTTAATAGCATAAATAGGCATTAAAGTTCTGAGAATCTTACTTACAATAGTATCTTCATCAATAACTCCACCTACTCTGCGAATAGCATTCGCAACCTCCTTGATTCGGTTACTATGTGATATGTTTTCTCCTTCTTTCATTCTCATGTCATCAATCTTTCCTCTAAGACTTTCAGCTTTAGCTCTTTGCACATTTACATCTCCTCCATGAACTTGTGTGAGCATGTCCCACATCTTCTTGGTCGTTGTACATGTCTTGACATCCCCAAATTCAGCATCAGATAGTGAAGAAGCAAGCTATATCATCATAGTATCATGTTCATGTCTTTCTCTCAGCTAATCAACAGTAAAAGGTCCAAAAGGTAAGGTGAACTTAGTATCCAGGTATTGCATGACATCATTTACAATCCCTGAAAGATATAGTCTCATTCTTCTCTTCCATGTTGAGAAGTTGTCCTTTTTCAGCTTAGGCACATCTTTCTTATACATCTTGTGATCTTTAGCTTAAGTCCTTTAAAAATTTCCTTCTAAGCACTGTATGCTCTGATACCAATTGTTAGATAACTTAGAGTGGTGGGGGGGGGGGGGGAATCNCTCTGATACCAATTGTTAGATAACTTAGAGTGGTGGGGGGGGGGGGTGAATCAATTAGTGCCAGTTATCCTACAGTCCCAAATACTCCCAGATTTATACAAAAACAATTTCAAACATATAAATCAACTTAGTCAAATATGAGCTGTAATCTCAAACTTAATTTCAAACTCATCTACCGAGTAGAAGTAAACCAATACTGTGATTACTGAGCAATGCATATAAAGTAATGTGTAAAGAAAAATAACAATCCAAAAAATCCATACACATTAAAACATAGCTTTTTAATGTGGAAACCCTGCCAAGGGAAAAACCACCTAGGACCGGTAACCCAAAATAATTCACTCTTCTGAAGTGAGCTCGGTAAAGAGTCAACCTTGTTAAAGGTTACAATATACACTGTTAGGTGTGAAATGGTTAGAGGATTTATCACTAACAGTTCTCCCTTGACCAATAATTCACTATGAGGTCAACAAGAAAACAATCAACATTCATTGAATGTCATAATAAAGATTGTTAAGTCTTACTTAGTTAAAATATTTTTCTGTAACAATGGCTAAACTGATATAGTAATGATCTAACTCAAATACAACTCTATTTGTAGATTTTCATATATATTCTAAGTACATAATATCTCTGATCAATAATTACTCTAGTCCCTCTGATTCTTCATACTCTATTCTGCTTGGTAAATACTCGTTCTCTTTTGCTCGGTGTTGTCTATAGAATTGCTCGGTTATGTCTTCAACCAGTTTGATCAGTCATGCATGAAGTTAATCTCTTCAACAATATGCATGTGTGCGTTTGCATGTATGATTCATAATGAATCTAATATATATATATATATATATATATGAGTGGTGTGGGCTGGTTGTGATATGATAGATACGTGTGTGTGTGTGTTATGTGTGGGATGTGGATAATAGATATATTGCCTCCTAATCCAAGACAAGGAGATCCCAATTGATTAACCAAAAGGAGACGATCAATGCAAAAAAGGAATCAACTGACTATGGATAGAGAGGGATAGGGGGTCTAATTTCTTAATTATAAAGTGAAACAATAAATTTGAAAGATTAGGATGAAATGAAACACTTATCTAGAAATGTAGCAGATCTGGAAATACCTATTTTCTGATGTCTGTAATGAGTTTCTGGAACTTCTGCAACCAGATTTGGAAAAGAAACACATAAACGGAGAAAACCCAAAAATCTTTCCTTTTTTGTGCCAGGTCGATCTTGACCCAAATGCAGGTCAACCTTGACCCCTTTATGCCGACCTTGACCTATGCTACTCCAAAGGAAATTATGTTCACGCATCCCAAAATTTTGCCAAAAAGGGTATCCGAATCTACTTTGTAATTTGTTGTTTCGTACCTGTACCTATAAGAAAAATGGTTTTGTTTTTTTGGGGAGGGGTTTGCCTTAGTCAACCCCTGATTTCAAGAATTAACCTTGAAATCAAAATTGAAATGGAAAATGCTATCAAGTAGTAGAAGTAGATCTAACAATGAAGCTATGATATTAGATATGCAATTGTATTTCAAATATAAACAAGTATGTTAATATGAAAGCTTAGACTCAACATTAAAAACCACAAATGTAAATCAAAACCTCCATGATTGTATGCTTGGAATCTACCTTGAAGAAAGAAGGAATGAATCTTGAAGATGCCCAAAGGATCTTGAAGGAAGATCACACCACCATGATGGATAGATCTAGGGTTTGAAAGATGAATCTTGAATGCTTGAACCAAATCCATTCAAAGTCTTGAATGCTTGAATCCTTGATCTTCAATGGAGAACTTGAATGCTTGAGAATAAGACTTGAAAACCTTGATTGAACACTTGGAAGCTTGAAAGCATGTAAGAATTATGCGTAGATGTGATGATCCGTTCGTGTGTAGTGCTTAGAAAATGAGAGAAGGCTTCCTTATATACAAGTATAGGGAACAAACTTCTAGAGAGGTTGACATAAGAGAATTAAATTCCAATTAGGCCTATACCCCTAGAAGTGGACCTATATAAAACATATTTTAAGAGTCGTTACTTCAGAACCTGAAACAACTGACCCGGAAGTGGGAAAATGAAATTTTTAGTTTCCCCCCGCATCTGACAAACTTTCCAATGGAAAAGGGGGACCTGGGTCAAGGTAAAGGTTGAACCTGACCTAGGTCAAGGTCGAGGTCGACCTTGACCTAGGTCAAGGTTGAGGTTGACCTTGATCTAGGGGGTCAAGACCCATGGAAAATATGCCAGATGGGGAAATAGTGCCCGGAGAGGCCCAATCCAGGTCCTAAACAGGTACAAAAGATGAAAAGGGGCAGAAATGAGAGGAAAATATGGTGATGGCCCAAAACACCCTATAAGGAGGGATAAACTACCTCAACATGGAAGTGCTTCCATTTTAAGATGATACATTAATCCCCCACATTAGCAGGAGTATCGAAATCGAACATACTCATGGTAAAGTTAGAAGAAAGACTCCAGTGGATCGCAATGAGGTAGAACATCACTTAGTAAAGGACATGAGCCCTTAGTCCAGGAATTCTAACTCAACATACACGCACAAGGGCATGAAAACAAAGAGAAAACAAAGCTAAAAGACACAAAAATAGAGGGGTTAGTACAAAAAAAAACCCAAATCAACTAGTAAAGGAAACCTTGCTAAGAAATGCTTCCTATACTAATATCATATTTGGAAAGCTATCATAAAAGCATAAATGACTACATAAGAAAGACAAGAGAAACACTATAAATAACATAGCTTCATGATCTAATCCTACTAGCATGAAAGCAAAAGAGAGAAAAGAGAGAGTGTTACCTCACCCAGTAAGATGCCCACCTTACCGTGAATCATCAAGGAGGGAGAGCCCAACATGTAGCCAAACGTGATAGTTCACCCATAAATTATACTTTATAGTTGTAATGCATCTTCTGATGGCTTTTGGAATACCCATAGATCGACATTCTTGTATCATGGAATATAAAATGCATGTCTCTTTTGGATTTAGCAACTTATGTGCGTTACCTTCTGAGGATTTAGCATATTTGAAATTGAAAATGTGTATCTCTTCAGGATTTAGAAACTTATGTGCGTTATCTTCTGAGGATTTAGAAAAAAATAAAAATACATTTCTCTTCAGGATTTAGCAACTTATGTGCGTTACCTTCCAAGGATTTAGCAAAAACAAAAATGTGTGTCTCTTCAGGATTTAGTAACTTATGTGTGTTACCTTATGAGGATTTAGCATGTTGTAAAATGTAAGATATAGTATAAGGAAGACCCTATATATGCCCCCCTCCTTATCATGGCTACCTAATAGATAGGATAATGAAGAGGAGGATACCTACTTCACAAAGTAAGTAGATATCCTATTAGCAAAAATGTACACTATATTCTTAGCAAAGAGTATCGACCCTTACATCTAAGAGCATAGATAATCATGAAAAAGGATATGTCACTTATGGAAAAAGGATCCTCAAAGAGGAAAAGATCTTATCACCAAGACCCCCATTGTAGAGGAGTGTGTTGGATAAAATATCATCTTTCAAAGAAAAACAAAGAGGGATCAAAGATTAAATCATCAAGCCTCTGCGATCAAGAGGAAGAGGAATCTTGGAATGAAGGAAGCAAACTCTAATCCATATCAAGGGAAAGAGTTTATAAAGAACATAATTTCCAAAATAAAGAAGAGATGATGACCTAGGATAACCACCTCTCATATAAAAGGATATCCATAGCCAAAACATAAGTCAATATAAGGAAATAATGTTGCAGAATAAACAAATGCCACTAAGCTAAGGAAAGTAGATCCTTAGATAGAGAGAAAGAAGGAAAACCTTGCCCCCTAGGGATGGAAGCAAGGGATATACCAATCAGATCAAGATATTCTATAACAAAGAGATATCTTTGCAAAAACAAATGTCTTAGAAAATATATCATGAATATTAGAAGAAAGCTATGTATGATTATGAGCAAAGGAAGGATGTACCATATCATAATACAAAACCATAGAGATAAAATATTGAAAGAATAACCAATTAAGCTAAAATAAAAACACATTCTAAGAACATAATGGATCCTAGAAAAATGGAAGAAATACCTCTTGCCCCCCAGTCAAGAGATAAGAGGGGGAAAGATCTATATTATAGAAGAATGAGGGGTATTCCCCGAATGGAAATTATGAAGAAATTGTAATACCGCACGAGAATGAGATATAATTCCTAAATCATCTCTTTCTCTAACATACATCTTGAAATGCACAATCAGTAAGTAAATGTGTATTAATATAGTGAAAAGGACATTTGTACTTGGAGAGATCATCTTTTGGCATAGGTTTGAAGATTTCTTTCTTAGAATTCATTAACTAAACATACACCTTCTTAGCTAAATCTTGAGGGGTATCAGGGTAATCTAAGGAAGGTGTTGGAAGAGGAACATGAAGAGGAGGGAGACGATCAAAATCAACTACCTTGAATTGAGATAGCGGAAAACCTAGACCATGCCTATCTTATTTAGGGGATAGATGAACTGGATATTTAACACCATGTTCATTAACACCAAGCCCTAAACCCTTATAACCTTGTTTAGCCACCATATTGTATCTTGTAGTGTACATATCTTGTAAAGCTTCTTCAGGAGGTGATTGTTTATGGTGATCATGAGAAAATGTTGTGTAAGATGGAATGATAGGTTTAGAATAATTTTATTTTCTCTTCTCTTTAATATAATCATGGATCAGATAAGAAGGGGAAGGTAAATCATAGAATTCTTGCACATTTGCATCATGAACCATAGTTTGAGCCCCATCATAAGTGTGGGAAGAACTAGGGATAGGAGATGGAGAAATAGGAGTGGGAATAGTAGGAATTGGATTAGGAAGGATAAGATTAGGAACATTAGGAACTAGATTAGGAAGGATAGGATTAGGATTAGGAAGATTAGGATATGGGATATCATCTACCAAATTCTTCACATAATCCAAAAGAGCAATAAGTCCACTACACAAATTCTTAATGAAAGTTTAGAAAGTAGGAAGGCTAGTATTAGTCGATCTCATAATAGCATAAGCAAGTGAAACATGAAGAGTGACAAACATAATGAAATGGATGATACTCTCATAAACATTATAAGTACTATAAAGAGATGCTAAGAGAAGAACAATGAGAAAAATAACCATACACCAAAGCATCTTAAAGATCTTCATAGTGAATAAAAATCAAGAAATGTTTTTGTATTTTTATGAGTATGTAGATGTTTTTGTATTTTAAAATGCAAGAGCATAAAAGAAAACTAATCTAATATGTATGCAAAAATCTAGTCTTAAGGAAAAGAGGCAAAGCATCTAACACCAAAAATAAAAAGTTGTCTATCGCGGGTTCACCAAAATGTAAGATGTAAGATATATATATATATATGTATATATATATATATATAATATGCTAGAATTCTTGAGATCACCTATAATAAGGTGTATCCTTGAGATCACCCTAGTGCGTGCTTGTGTGGGTCTATGATGTAAGGTGAAGGACCCTAAGGTGAGTTATAAACCTATGGGTTCCTGAAACCATTGTTAGACCAGGTTATTATTTTGGTGATTTTAGTGTTTTTGTTAGAATTTTATGTTTCAAGACCTTAGAATATGCTCTTGTCATGTTTTGAACCTCTCCCACATCATTGGAGGTTGGTAAGGTTGGTATTTGCCAAAAATAGCAACTTTGCCACATGTTGCCAAAAAGTTGTCTTTTTGCAAAATGTTGCATGAGAAAATTTTGCAAAATATTGCTTGAAGAATGAAAACTCCATTGTAACTGACAACACAAAATTCTTGAAGCATTTGTTAGGCAAAGATGATTCTATTAGGTGATCTGATGCCTTCTAGGAAGGTTAGAACTTACTGTGTATGGAGCTTGATGTTCAGAGAAGGAAATATAAGAGTTTTCTGAGTTATTTTGATAGTGTACAACCTGATACAGATTCATCTTGTGGATCCAATTGTAGAAATTGGTGATGTCTTGAGTTCCTTAAACATTCCAGTTGGTCTGAGTTGTTTTTGTGGAGTTTGCTAAAAGTTAGAGATTTTATTTTCTCACTGCTTGAGAAAAGTTTACTGGGTCAATCGCAAAGATGTGATCCTAACTTGAGATTTATCAAGTGAATCTACTTGGCCACTTGGAAAACATAATTTAGGATCTTTTTACTTAAGAATACTAAATCTTAGACACTTAATGTTAGTCCTATGATTTATGAGACAAAGCCCTAGGCTAATTCTCTCTATGTAATTAGCTTGGTTCTTTAGTACAGTCACATGCATGTGAAATATATGTTTGGGAGGATTGAACTAATGCTGGTTCTAGAATATTTTTGGGTAGAGGAAGCCATCTAAGCCATTACATTCATTCTATGAACCCACCTTCGACCACTTGCTTAGAAAACCAAGCCTAATCTAGCTAATTAGGTCTGTGAGCTTTGTAAGAGTCCAGGGGTGCAAGAGTGGAGTGAAGTGCTAAGAATTTGAGGGGTTTAAAAAATACATAAAGGGTGTATATAAACCTAATCAGATCAATTATATCCCTTTGCAGTTGAAATTTATGTCTAAAAAAACTTCTGGATAGGGCTACGAGGAATTCTAGACCATTTAGTGTTCGACCATCCTTGGGTCTGCAAGACTAAATCCATTGGTGGATTCTCTACCCTTAGGGTCTATTTGAAGTCTCCAATCACTTATATTAGTATTTCTAAGTCTCTGGTGAAGATTTATGTTATTGTGCTTGGTTTAGGGAAAGTGTCCCTAAAGGAGAAATTGCAGAGTTCTACATCTTGGCTTGGAGAGTCAAGAGGGGATAGGGGAAGTGTATTGGTCCCTTAGACAAGACAAAAGCCATGCTAGGAAGACATTGGTGGATTTGGGGTGTTCAAGAAAGAATTTTGAGGAGGTGATAAGGATTTGGAGCCCATAAAGGTTTTCTTGCAGTGCACTTTGCATCAGGTGGTATCAGAGCCTGCTAAGATCTTGGAAGAGGCAAAGAATGGGTGACAGAACAGAAAGTTCTCAAGGAGAGGAAGTACCTACTAGAATCACAAAGGTGGAGTTGGATAAAATATTTAGAGAATAATTAGCCAAGAAAAAGAAGATGGAGGAGGAGATAAAGAAGTTAAAAGGACCTTTGAATAGCGAAGGAGGAGGGAGAAGATTCTGAAGAAGAAGAAGAAGAAGAAGAAGATACAAAGTAGGATGAAACAAAGAACATACCAGTAGAGCTAGTCAAAATTATTGAAGCTCTTGAGAGAGTTGGAAGGAGAGATCAGAAATCATACATTCCCATGTTTTGTGGGAAAATGGATCTTGAAGAATGTATGGATTGGGTAGAAGCTTTGGAGAATTATTTTGAATGTGATAGTATCTTTGAAAATCAGAAGGTCAAAGTTGCAAAATCCAAAATGAAGGGCCCTACATTAAGCTAGTGGATTTTTATACAAAATTAAAGGATGGAAGAGGAGAAGAACCCTATCTCAACATGGAATAAGATGTTAGTAGAGATCAAAATATAGTTTGTGTTAGAGGACTATGAGATTACCCTTCATAAAAAGTTGAAAAATCTAAGACAAAAGGAGCTTGATGTGAGTGGATATACTAAAGAGTTTCATAGAATGACCTTGAAGGCCAAAGTCCCAGAGAGTGAGAAACACGAGCTTGCAAGGTACATAAATGGACTGAAATACAATATTCAAGATGAAATGAGATTATTCAACCCTGAATCAGTACATAAGTGTTTTCAAATGGCACTGAAAATTGAAGGAAAACAAAAGAGGAGAGGAGAGAAAAATAAATGAGGTAGAGGGAATAATTTCAGAGGCAGAGGTAGGTTCAATGGAAAAGGACCATTCCAAAGAAGTGAAGGGGAGTTTAGTATCCATGAGTGAGAAGGAGAGCATAATAATAGAGGTAGCTTCAGAGGTAGGAGATCAAACAATAGAGGGAGATTTTGTGGAAGAGGACCTAGTGTTTTCACAGGGAAATGTTTTACTTGTAACCAAATTGGACACCAGTCCTTTAGATGTCTTGAAAAGAGTGGCACTAGCAGACAATGAGGAGATAGAAGAATACAACTCACCCAAGAAGATGACAGCCAAAGTGTATCCTCCTATCATTCTGCAACTTCAAGGCCTGCACATCTAGAACAAGGAGAATTTCTCATGATGCAAAGGAAACTCCTAAGAGTACCTACTACTGCAGAACCACCTCAAAGAAAGTCATTGTTCAGAATAAGCTGCAAGATGAACAATAAGGTATGGAAAGTTATAGTTGTTTTTGGATCCACTGATAATATTACATCTAGGGAGTTAGTCACTAAGTTAAAGCTACATGTAATCCCTCATCCTTCCCCTTATAAGGCTTCTTGGTTGAAAAAAGAAAAACAAACTATCATCAATGAACAAGTTTGGGTAGATTTCAAGATAGGGGAGTATACAGACAAAGTTCTATGTGATATCACAGAGATAGATGCATGCCATTTTTTATTAGGTAGGCCTTGACAATATGATGTAGATGCTAAGCATGATGGAAATTCCAATTTCTATACTATAGTTAAGGATGGTGTTGAGTATGTGTTGAATCCACTCCATGATTGTGAGAAAGAAAAACATGTTACTAGCAATGTCTTACATATAGGGGAGAAGGAATTAATGAAGGTACTAAAAGAAAGGGATACACCTTGTTATTCCATAGTAGTAAGGCCCAAAAAGACACCAGTGAAAGAGCTAAAGGTCAAAGCTCCTACTAGGGATGTAGGCCCCAAAGAGGTCAAAGCACTGTTAGAATAGTACAAGGGTATTATAGCTAAGAGCACACCAGAGTCTTTTCCACCTGAAAGGGAAGTGAGTCACTATATATAATTCATACCAGGGGCCACTCTTCCAAACAAAGAAGCATATAAGATGACCCCTAAACAAAACAAAGAGATAACAAGGAAGATTGAAGAATTGTTGTCAAAAGGCCTCATTAGGAAGAGTGTGAGTCCTTGTGCTCTCCCTGTAGTCCTAGCACCCAAGAAAGAAGGAACATGGAGGCTATGTAAAGACTCTAGGGAAATCAATAGGATAACCATCAGATATAGGTTTCCTATGCCTAGAATAGAGGATTTGATGGACTATTTAGGGGGTGAAAGCTATTACTCGAAGATAGATCTCAAGAGTGGTTACCATAAGATACAAATCATAGAGAGAGATGAATGGGAGACAACATTCAAGACCATAGAAGGCCTATATGAATGGCTTGTGATGCCTTTTGGCCTCTCCAATGCTCCAAGCACCTTTATGAGATTGATGAATGAAGTATTGAATCCTTTTCTTAATAAATTTGTTGTTGTATACCTTAATGACATTTTGATCTTTTAGCAGGAGCGAAGAACACCTCAAGCATTTGGACATGGTGATGAGAAAACTCCATGAGGAGAAGTTGAAGATAAACATAGTAAAATGTGTATTCCTTCAAGAAGAACTTGTTTTCTTAGGTTTTGTGATCTCCAAGAACAGTCTCAAGATGGACCTTTCCAAGGTTGAAGCCATCCTCAATTGGCCACCTCCTACTACTCCTTTAGAGGTAAAGAGTTTCCATGGTTTATGCAGTTTTTATAGGAAATTTATGAGAAATTTTAGTGTCATATGTGCTCCCATTATCAACACCATTAAAGGTGGAAGAAAATGCATATGTTCATGGACTAATGAAGCTAATGAGTCCTTTGAGTTGTTGAAGAAAAATATTACAGAGCTACCTATCCTAGTTCTACCATATTGTCATAAAGTATTTACAGTAGAATGTGATGCAAGAAATAAAGCCATTTTGGGAGTTTTGAGCCAAGAAGGGAGGCCAATTGCTTTTTAAAGTGAGAAGCTCAATGAAGCTAAACAAAAATACTCTACTTATGATCTTGAAATGTATGCAATGGTTCAGTCACTTAGGAAATGGAGGCATTATTTGTTTCTCAAGGAGTTTGTATTCTTTACTGATAACCATGCACTTAGCTTTTTGAATAAGCAAAATAAAATTAATCACAGACATGTGAAGTGGATGGAGTTCTTACAGTCATATACATTTTCTATCAAGCATAAGAAAGGGATTGTAAACAAAGTTGCTGATGCTCTTAGTAGGAGACACCTAACTACCCAAACCATTCGGTTGGAGAGTGTTGATGTTCATGCCATGAAGGACATGTATGTTAAGGATGAAGATTTCAAAGAGGCTTATCAGATTTGTACTAAGATGACAGACGTATACCACACTGATTTATCAGAGTTGATTGTTTAAGATGGTCTTCTTTTCAAAGGTATTTCAATGTGTATCCCAAAAAGATCCATGAGAGAGAACATTATTAAGGAAAAACATTGTGGAAGCCTAGCTGGTCACTTTGGGGTGGATAAAACATTGGAGCTGGTTAGAAGGTTCTACCATTGGCCCAAATTGTAGACATATGTTAGGAGTTTTGTGGAGAGTTGTTCATTTTTCCAAAAAGCCAAAGGACACACCTCCAATGCAGGGTTATACACTCCTTTACCCATCCCTTCAAAACCTTGGGATTCAGTAAGTATGGACTTTGTCCTAGGTCTTCCAAAGACCAAGTCAATATTTGACAACATTTATGTTGTAGTTGAAAGATTTTCAAAGATGGCAAACTTCATTCCTTGTAGGACAACCCATGATGCATCCCACATAGCTGGATTGTTCTTTAGGGAAGTTGTGAGACTTCATGGACCACCACTGTCAATCATTTCAGATAGGGATCCTAAGTACTTAGGCCATTTTTGGAGAACACTATGGAGAAAGTTAGGGACAAATGTTTCATTGTCCTCCGCATATCACCCACAGTTTGATGGTCAGGTAGAAGTCATAAATAGGTCCCTTGGAAACCTTTTGAGATGCCTCACACAAGAATATGGAGCCACTTGAGATACTAACATAGTACATGCAAAATTCTCTTTCAATGATTCAGTCAATAGGAGTACTAGTTTAACTCCATTCCAGATTGTCTATGGCACTCACCCTAGAGGGGTATTGGAACTTAGAGATATTAAAGACATGGACACAAGGAGTGCACTAGCTAAAGAATTTTCTGAAGTGATGAAGAATATCCATGACCAAGTGTAGATCAAACTGCAACATACCACTAAGAAATAAAAAGCACAGGCTGACAAAAAGAGGAGAGACTTACAGTTCAAAGTGGGATATTTAGTGATGATCCACCTTAAGAACGAGAGACTAACCAAAGAAAAATACACAAATATTATGATGAAAAATCTTGGCCCTTTCAAGATTCTGAACAAATGTGGTGAAAATGCCTATAGAATTGATCTACCCTCTCACATTAGCTTATCACCTATTTTCAATGTCGTAGATATCTATGCTTACAAAGGTGAAATTGTTACTACTGATCTTGTAGGTACTCTAGAGCCTCCTACACTCCAACCACTTAAGGACATACCCCAAGAAACTCCTCCTGAGATTGAAAGCATACTAGACAAGAGAGTGAACAAGAAAAATCAGAGAGGCACTTACTATGAGTACTTAGTCAAATGGAAAACCCAACCCACTGAAGATGCTACCTGGATGACCCCTGTAGACATTTAGAAGATAGACTACCCACTTTAAAATCTCCCAACTCAAGAGACTTGAGTTACTTTTTCCATGGGGAGTATGGTGCAGGGCACATCCTAAAGTTCATATTTTCTTACTTTAGTGTTTTTAATAAGGTGCATCCTTGAGATAACCCTAGTGTGTGCTTGTGTGGGTCTATGATGTAAGGTGAAGGACCCTAAGGTGAGTTATAAACCTATGGGTTCTTGAAACCATTGTTAGACCATATTAGTCTTTTGGTGATTTTAGTGTTTTTGTTAGAAGTTTATGTTTCAAGACCTTAGAATAGGCTCTTGTCATGTTTTGAACCTCTCCCACATCATTGGAGGTTGGTAAGGTTGGTATTTTCCCAAAATAGCCTCTTTGCCATATGTTGCCAAAAAGTTGTCATTTGGCAAAATGTTGCATGAGCAACTTTTGCAAAATGTTGCTCAAAGAATGATAAATCCATTGTAACTGACCACATCAACTTATTGAAGCATTTGTAACGCCAAGCTGATGCTATTAGGTGATCTGATTCCTTTTAGAAAGGTTAGAACTTACTGTGTACGGAGCTTGATGTTTAGAGAAGGAAATAAAAGAGTTTTCTGAGTTATTTTGATAGTGTACGACTTGATATGGATTCATCTTGTGGATCCAGTTGTAGAAATTGGTGATGTCTTGAGTTCCTTAAACATTCTAGTTGGTTTGATTTGTTTTTGTGGAGTTTGTTAAAAGTTAGAGATTTTATTTGCTCACTGCCTGAGAAACCAAAGTTTACTGGGTCAGTCACAAAGATGTGATCCTAACTTGAAATTTATCAAGTGGATCTGCTTGACCACTTGGAAAATACAAGTTAGGATCATGTTACTTAAGAATCCTAAAGGTCAGACACTCAATGTTAGTCCTATGATTTATTAGTCAAAGCCCTAGGCTAATTATCTCTATGTAATTAGCCTGGTTCTTTAGTACAGTCACATACATGTGCAATATATGTATGGGAGGATCAAACTAATGACGGTTCTAGAATATTTTTGGGTAAAGGAAGCCATATAAGCCATTAAATTCATTCTATGAACCCACCTTCGACCACTTTCTTAGAAAACCAAGCCTAATCTAGCTAATTAGGTCTGTGAGCTACGTAAGAGTTCAGCGGTGCAGGAGTGTAGAGAAGTGCTAAGGTTTTGAGGGGTTTAAAAAATCCATAAATGGTGTCTAGAAACCTCTTCAGATCAGTTAGATCCCTTTGTAGTTGAAATTTATGTGTAAAAAACCCTCTGGATAGGGCTACAAGGAATTCTAGACCATTTAGTGTTCGACCATCCTTGGGTCTGCAAGACTAAATCCATTGGTGGATTCTCTACCCTTAGGGTCTATTTGAAGTCTCCAATCACTTAGATTAGTATTTCCAAGTCTCTGATGAAGATTTATGTTATTGTGCTTGGTTTAGGGAAAGTGTCCCTAAAGGAGAAATTGCAGAGTTCTACATCTTGGCTTGGAGAGTCAAGAGGGGATACAGGAAGTGTATTGGTTCCTTAGACAAGCCAGAAGCCACCCTAGCAAGACATTGGTTAAGTTAGGGTGTTCAAGAAATAAGTTTGAAGAGGTGATATGGAGTTGGAGCCCATCAAGTTTTTCTTGTAGTGGGAAGAACTAGGTGAACCGCCTCACAATAGGTGCTTAGTAATCGTGCCCAAAGCCTCTCTTAAGAATAGTTTATTCAATCTAAGGATCACTTCTCCCACCATGAGGTGCATTTAGTTTTTCAACCCAGGGACATATACTTGAAATGGTACGACACAGTATGTGCACTAAGTTCCTTAAGGAGCCATTCTACCTATGCTGCAAGAAAGTAAAATACATGAAAGGAATCTATACTAGGGCTATAGGAAAGGAAATGTATGCCTCTCTTTCGATTCCCACAGCTTTCCAAAGGTGAGGGTTAGTAGCAAAGGTTCACAAATGAATGCAAATCAAGTATATAATGACTACTAAATGAATAACAGAAATGTGAGCAATAAAATGTACAAGCAAGAGAAAGGA
>MU227536.1:51749-81640 GCA_018584345.1 Thuja plicata | reverse complement strand
ATGATTTGGGGAATGAATTTAGAGGAAAATAGATGATTAATTAATGATTAAAAAACCATTAATTAATAGATAAAAATTAGTGTTTTTAATGTAAAGTTGCAAGCCTGTCCATTTTAGGGTGTCTACAGGAAACACACTTATCCCTTACTAAAATTAATGCTACAACTTGCAAACTCTACTTAAATCTATTCTTTCAACCTAGAGCATTCACTATAGCTATCCTTGGAGGTGCTGGAGGAACATTCACGAAGTACAATGCTACAGGAAGAAACTGTAATCTTATATCTAGAATGCTGGAAATGTAGAAAGTAAATCTATTCTACTTCTACTCTAATCCACCTACCAAGTGGGCCCCCTTGGTTGACTTCTGCTAATCTATGAACACAGAATATGAACCAAAAGTTACTTCATTATCTTTCAAAACTGATTACATGAGAATAAGACATGAAGCTGGAAATGAACTTGTTGAGCAAGATACGATCAGAACATTGTTTTTCTTCCAAAAATCTGAACTTACAAACAAATAGTCTCCTCCCTATAAATAGAGGATTGACTTCTTTATTCCAAAATAGAAAATAAACTAACTAACTAAAACTGTGCCAAAGAGAGAAAATAGGAAGCGCAATGACCCACGATGTGCATAATGAAGTCTGGGTGATAGAGTCAACATGCTGGTAATACAAAGGGAATATAGTAGAGCTACATTTATGCATCTCTGAAATAGTGGTTCCTGATTTGTGACAGCCGTGTCTTCTAATGCCATGATGGCTTATCTGCTTGAAGCTGGTCTTTACGTCCTCCTTCAATGCTATCGACCACTCCCAATGACTCTTACTTCCTGGCAAGATTAGTTAATATGCAAAAGATATTCATGCAAGCAGCTTATCAAATTAATCCAGATGGTAGAACACACATTCTGATTATCATATGAAATACTGCAACATATATATAATATTGGTGTAATATGACATATCTATTCCACCCATGGTTTAATGGTTCTTTCTGTACTTAACAAAAGTTCAACTGACTAAAAGTTCACAATTGTTTTGATAATACTTGAAAATAGAGTGTAAGGATTAATATAATAGAGACAGTTAAACAGGCTCATCATTTGCCCCTTGGCAAGCTGAATGCTTGTCCTCAAGCATTACATCTTCTGGTAATTGCTCTAAAATCTCCAACCTTTGTTCTTCCTCTCCTTTGGCTTTTAAAGGTGTAATAGAACCCTCTTAATTTTTCCCAGACCTCCACTCTATGATCTTCCTGAAGTCGGCCAAGTCTGTCAGTGTTGATGTCATATAGGGGCCAGAGGAGCATTGGTTGCTGCATGGTGAGTGGACACCAGAGTTCCTATCTAGTTTTCCTTCCCAGTTGTATGTATTTTGGCACTCTTTGAATAGCTGCTTGGAGGTTGATAGGACTGTGGGGTTCTGATCTCTTCAATGCCTCGGATAACCTAGCCCATTTGCTTCTGGCTCTGGCCAGGGCTCTCTAAAAGACAAAGTAAGATAATCTGTCATACTCTGCATAAACCTCTATTTGAATCCCAAAAATTTTGTCCCTTGTTTCTTCCTTAATTTTTCCATAAGTCAAATTGAGCCAATCTCTGAGGAGTATAGCTGGCTTGCTTCTCTCTGCTCTTAATGGCAATGGCTATGTTTTCTCTTATTCCCTATAATTTTCCAACTGTTTATCATAGTTGGCTTCATTATGCATCCAGGAAATCAATGCCCTTAGGTGTATATCCCCTATGTAGAGCAGAGGATTCCACTCAGTCTCAGCTGGGATAATGAAGTTATGCATGTATAGTTCACAAAGTAGATTTTGCTGCCATGAGGGAAGAGTCTGATAAAGGCCATAAAATTCTTGGGCTGACTTGAACTTGGAATCAATATCTTTGATGGTCATCATTAGCTGGAACAAGAGGAACTGTTCTTTCAAATAGATGGTATAAACCCTAGGAGGTGGCCTACACACAATTATCTGATCAGCCAATTTGAGGGCATGATCCATCTTCTATTTTTGTTTTGCTAGTTGTTCTTTCAATTCTGCAATTTCTTCCCCTTGCTCTATTATGACCTTCTTTAGTTTCTTCTTTTCTTCTGCCCATAAAGTTGTAGTTAAAATACACTTATTATGCAATCCAAAGAGAAGCGTTTGCAATGTGATTGGGCCACAATCTTCTGCCTGATTTCTTTGCCTCCTCTGTTCCTTCCAAGACTGCTCTAAGAAACTTATCAACCAAGTTCTGTTGTAGGGCACTAAGGCAATTTTTGGATAGGTTGAATGATGGATTACTGAGGCATTCTCCTGGTTAATTTATGGAATATCCTGATGGATTTCCTGGGAACTATTTTGAAAAACACCAGGATCAACTTCATACATTTCTGTGGAGTGCGGAGGAAAGTCTGTGACTGCAGACTGATTTGGGGAATTGTTTGGAATTATTTGCACATTGGGCTGTTCATCAAATTTCAGAGGAGAAGCAGGTTGGCTTATGGAGGATGCCCTAGGGAGCTATCCTCTCATTCTAGGACTCCTTTGCATAGGTGTCTCCGCAATTTCTACACCCTTTTCTTTAGTAGCCTTCTTTAGCTTCTTTGCTGTAGGAGTAGATCATGTAGGAACCAACTTCCTTTTCTTCCCCTTCAAAGAAGTAGGGATTTGTGGTTTGGCTACAGGAACTGAAGGTTCTTCCTCTAATTTTCATTTTCCTTTGGTTCGGGAAGAAGTAGGTACATTGCTCTCATGAGCAGGTAAGGGCACATTTTCTTGAACATTTACGGTTTCTGCCCCTTGGGTATCTTTTTCAACGACTGGGTTAGTTGGTATTACATTATCATGACTAATTTGTTCATTAGGGTTAACCTGTGGTTGTAGGGTTTTGCGCTAGACAAACTCTGACCATGCCATGGAAGAGGCATCCCTAAGAGATATTTCTATTAATAGTTTAATTAGGGCATGGTGGGTAATAGAATTTGCATTCCCTTTTTGGGTCTCTTCAACACTAATGCATAGCATATTATACAAAAAATTTGGAACATTTACTGCTAGATTATGCCTCACATAACTCAGTAATTTGGAATGATGTGCGTGCAAATTGGAAAATCTCCCTTCACATGTAAAATACCTGATAATATGTGTAGCCAACTCATTATACAGTGGAGGGATAAACATTTTCTTGCAACCCTGTTTGGTAATCTCCAAAGGAGGATCACCTGGTAGGGTGAACTAAGCCCTTGCTGATCTAGAATCATGAACATTAGGGTAATACTCTCTAGCCATTGGTAATTTAGTAACTTCTACAATCCACTCCTCTGTCACAACCACTATCAATCCCCACAAAGTTTCCTGATCTTCTTCAAATGTACTCACAAATTCTGCTGCTGAGTCCTCATCAAATTCTGTTAACCTTAGGAAATACCCTAACCAGCCGCATGCATTGAATCTTCTGACCACTTCAACATCTGAGAGTAACACACCATGCATGACCAGTTCATGTCTCTGTAGCTAGCCTCCCATCTATGCTTGCTAATTTTAATTTGTCTTCTTAGCAGTAGGTAGATGCCTTATTCCTTATTTGAATTTTAGACTACCCGTTTTTAAAAAGGACTATGAGCTTTCTCTTGAATTTCTCTATTTTACTTGGCATGAACAATGGTGATGAATTAAAATAGGAGAAATTATAATATTTATTGCGAGTTGTCACATAACTTAATTATAAGTCACATCAAGTCTGAAAATCACGGAGGATTCAGAAATAAAGGTACGACAGTTGTGCGATATAGCACTAGAACTTTTAATGAGACAAGGCTAAGTACATATTTGAGGTGACATAAAATCTTTCAGGCGTAAATAGAAATGACAGTTTGGAATTAATACACTTCCCTCCCCCTACGTAAAATTGACAAGTGTCCACACTTGGCAGACGTGGCACGAGGGATGGAACTGGCGTAATGCTGTAATTATATATTTATTGCAGTACTAGATACAATCATCACAATCTATGCGCTAAAAATGAAATAAATTTGAAAAGCGCGTACCTGTCATTAAATCTTTGCACATGCCAAAAAAGGTGGTGAGAGTGGAATGAAAGAGGTAGTGGCTTACGTTAGTGTACCTGTCTTCTTATTGAAAGCATTTAAAGGAAAAATGATGATGACATGGAAGGTGGGTGGGTGGCAGATTATAGAAATGAGATGAGTTGGAAAGAAGAAATAGAAAGTGAATGGAGGAATGTACTTCATGTAAACATGAAGCATTTATTATGGACATGCTCGATGGATTTTTACTGAAGAGCTGCAGGAAGAAGGTTTGCACCTTCTGCTGTAGGAAGTGTTACCTGTTGCTCGTTTGATGTTTGTTGTTGTAATTGCTGCAGGAAGTCTTCTTTTGTTTGAGGTTGGTGATACAACTTTAACCGATGTCCATTGACTAACAGCTTGAAGTGTACTAGATCAATTGTTGTCAACTAGACGGCTCCACTGGTGAAAACATGGCTTATTTCATATGGCCCCAACCATCTTGTCTGCAACTTGCCTGGTATTTCTTTGAATCTTGAATCATACAACAATGCCCAATATCCAACTTGAAATTGTTTGCTCTTGATATGTGAGTCATGCCATTTTTTCCTTTGTTTCTAGACTATTTTAGTTTTCTCCAGTGCAGATTTGCGCATTTCATCCAAGGAATTGAGATGCAGTAATTTCTCCTTCTGTGCTGGAGGAAGATCAATATTTAACTCCAGTGCTATCTGCAGTGTTTTGTGTTCAAATTCAACTGGTAGCATAGCTATTTTTCCATACAATAGTTCAAATGGAGTGAATCCTGTAGTTGTCTTCCAAGTTGTTCTATATGCCCAGACGACTTCTGATAGCCTGCTACTCCAGTCCCAGCGATGCAAATGAACTATCTTTGTTAAGATTACTTCTATTTCCCGATTTGTAACTTCAACTTGTCCATTGGCCTAAGGGTGATAAGGGATTGACTTCTGATTTCTGATGTTATATTCTTTCATGAGCTCTGATATTAGATTGGAAGTGAATTGGGTGCTTTGGTTAGTTACAAGTTCTCTTGGTACTCCTTATCTGGTGAAAATCTCATCATACAAAAATTCTGCAACCTTATGGTCTCGGGCATGTTTCATAGCTTTTACCTCGACCCATTTTGTCAGATAATCAGTGCACACCAGGATGTAAGAATTCCCATTGGATGGAGGGTCTATTGGACCAATGAAGTCCATACCCCATTTGTCAAATGGAGTGAACACCACTTGTGGATCTAATGGCATTTCATTAGATTTAGTTGGTCGACCCATTCTTTGACATTTGTCACATTTTCTTGTGTAGCTGGCTGCATCTTTGTGAAGTGTAGGCCAATAATATCCGGTTGTTAGAATCTTTTGTGCTGTTCTTTTTGTTGCAAAGTGTCCCCCACATGGTTCATTATGACAGACATGGAGAATGTCATATGTCTCATCTTCTCTCACACATCTGCGCATTACTTGATCAGATACAGTGTAAAACAACATGTTATTAATCTAAGAGAAATTAAAACTTTTTTCAACTAGTAGTCTTCTTTCTTTGTAAGAAAAATGTGTTGGAATTTTGTTAGCTGCAAGGTAATTAGCTATGTTAGCATACCACGAACTTTGGTTAGCAATATGAAACAAATTCTCATTTAGAAATGCATCATCTATTAGAGTAGTATCTTCTTCAGTATGGTGGATTCTTGACAGATAATTAGCTACTACATTTGCCTTGCCAGGCTTGTCAACTATAGTAATGTCAAATTCTTGCAAAAGAAGAAGCCATCTTGCTAACCTGCCTATGATAGCAGGTTTGTTCATAAGATATTTTATTGCTGTATGGTTAGTATGAACAAAAATAGGATAGCTAGTTATGTAATGATGGAATTTGTTCAGAGAATATACTACTTCTAGTTATTCTTTCTCGATCACTGTGTAGTTTAACTTTGGTCCATGGAGGCTTTTGCTAATGTAGTAAATTGCATTTTCTAGGTTACTAGACTTTTTTCTAGGACAACACCTACTGTGTAGTCTGAAGCATCTGCATGAATGTGAAATGGAAAATTCTAATCAGGACCCCTAAGTATGGGTGTAGTGGTTAACAGTTTCTTAAGCTGCAGGAAGGATTCATCACATTCTTTTGTCCAGTTGAATTCGGCTTCTTTTGTAAGAAAAGTATACAAAGGACTATCTATTTGACTAAAATTTTGGATAAACCTTCTATAGTAGCCAACATGTCCTAGGAAAGACCTAACATATTTTTGCTTTGTAGGAATAGGCAATGTTAGAATTACCTCTATTTTCGCAAGATCTACTTGGATTCTAGCTTCAGATATAAAATTTCCCAGCACTATGCCTTCTTGCATCATCATGAAACATTTGTCACTATTGAGAAAAAAATTGTGTTCCTAACATTTGATTAGCACTCTTTCCAAATTCTTCAGGGCTTCCTCAAAGGTGAATCCAAATGTAGTAAAGTCATCCATATATATTTCCATACAATCATGTGATATATCAGCAAAAATGCTGATTACAGCTCTTTGGAAAGTAGCTAGTGCATTGCATAATCCAAATGGTAATAAAAAATAGGAATATGTACCCCAGGGGCATGTGAATGTAGTCTTCTCCTGATCTTCTAGAGCAATGCTAATTTGATTGTAACCACTGTATCCATCTAGAAAGGAGAAATATTTCTTACCAGCCAAAGTGTCCAAGACTTGATCAATAAAGGGTAAAGGAAAATGATCCTTCTTTTTGGCATTATTCAACTCTCTGTAATCCACACATATTCACCATTTACCCCTTTTTTAGGTACAATGACCAAAGGTGATACCCACTTTCTATCAGAGATTGGATAGATGAAACCAGCATCTAGTAATTTTTGTAATTCACTTTTGACCATTACTCTCAATGCTGGATTTATCCTTCTTTGAGGCTGGTATAGTGGTAAGCTGCCATCATTAATATAGATCCTATGGGTACAGAGCTTGGGGTTTAGACCTAGCATGTATCCATAATTCCAAGAAAAGGCTTTCTCATGCTTACACAAGAGTTTAGTTAACAATGCCATTTGTTGAGGTGGAAACTTGTTTTTTACATGGAGATTATGACCAGGAGAAATTTCCACAGTAGTTGTTAGCTCTACCATTGACATCTCAGGTACTGGGTTTGTAGCTACTTCACATGGTAAAAATTGGCTAATTATCTCAGGGCTTACTGGAAGGACACAGTCTTCATCGGTACATAGCTACAGAATAAAACTCTGAGAAACATCTTTTGCTATTATACACTCATTGGTAAGAATAATCTGTATTACATCATCTTCGTCTTGCATTTTCAGAAAAGACTGTCTATGCATCATCATAAGTTGAGCAACAGAGTTGATCTCTTCTTCCTCATCTCCTAGTTCTGGCCAAATGGGATCCTTCAAATCTGGCTGAGGCTAGGTAGGAGGATAGAGTGCTTTTTCTTTATTGCCTGGCCATTTGAAATTGTCATACTTCCCGATCTGCAACTAATTTTTGCATCAGTGGTGGCTAACCAAGGTCTCCCTAGGATGACTAGATAGCTAGCAAAGTTTACTTTTGGTGATAAGATTAGAAAATTAGCAGGGTATTCCCATGAGTCTAGGGTAACTACCACATCTTCTACAAGACCATCTAGAGTGACTGTTGAACTATCAGCAAGTTGTAATATTGTTGGTGTTGTTCTTAAGCCTTCTATACTTAGTCTGTGCATTGTATCTTTTGTCATCACATTAATGGCTGCCCCCAAATCAACTAAAGCATTTTTAATAGATTGTCCATTAAATACCAAGTCAACTACGGGACTTCCAAGGTCTAAATACTTGGGTATAACTACCTTTCCCAACATGATATCTGCAAGTTTCACTATGACATGAACTGTTTGAGGGTCCTCCTTCTTCCTCCTAGGATTTTTAAGGCATGCATCCTTAATAGCTTTCCCATAGATAGGAATGTCTTTGATAGCTTGAAATAGAGGTATTTGGATGTGCATATTTTTTAGCTGCTCAAGAATATCAAAAGGAATTTCCTCTTGGGATATAGGCTTTTCTATTGTGAACCTTTATGGAAAAGGAGGTTCAACTGAGGTTTCATCATCAGTTTTGATGGATTTTTGAGTTGATTGGGTGGTATTTTGCAATATAGCCTTGGGAAGAGGTGCTGATGCTGCAGGAGTGTCTACAACTTCTGTGATAATAGGATGTTCAGATGCAGGTAGAGTAGTACTTGACCTCAGATGTATGTCAGGTATCTCTAGAGCGTAAGCAGGATACTGTTGTGTATCAGTAGTATACATTGGCTACTGTTGTTGCTTGCTATTTGGATTTGGTTGTGTCTGAGTAGGCAATTGTGTTTGGTTTGGATTGGGGATAGTGGATGTAGGAGGCAGCATTATTGTAGGAGGTGGAGCTGGCGATGGCAGTTGTGGAAAAGCAGGATTTTGGTTAGGCTACTGTGGAGGCCCCCTCCATTGATTATTTTTCTGCCAATTTCCTTGCGATGTTTTCCATTGGTTTTGCTGGTTAGGCCACTGGTTATTTTGCTGGTTAGGCCACTAGTTATTTTGTTGGTTAGGCCACTGGTTAATTTGTTGGTTAGGCCACTAGTTATTCCAGGTTGGCTGAGAGTATTGAGGAATATTCTGATAACTTTAGTTTTTCCATTGACTATTGTAAGGATTTGAAAATTGCAATGGGTCTTGAGGCATACCTTGTCATGGTTCCCATGGGTGATGTTGAGCAATGAAGAAGACTTTCTTGTCATCTCCTTCTATCTTCATGTACTCAGTAGGAAAATGTTGATTTTCTAGGTTCGCCACCAGCTTGCATCCACAATCTTTCTTTTGTTTACGACAATGAGGACAATACTCAGCCAGCTGCAATTCAGTGTCTGCATGTTTCTTCTTGGTATTAATGGTGTCAAGATGTGTGGTAACATCATTAATGATGTCTTGCTTGAAATTTTCTAGCAAATTAGATATCTCCAACTTAGAAATGCCTAAACTGCTCCCTTTAATTGCTGTAGACCGATATCCTCTACTTTTCTTCCTAGTTGATCTAGAGTAGTTGAGATAGATTTTCTTGAGATCATCCCAAGAAGATTGGGATATGTCCCCACTAGCCATGAGGTCCAATGCTTCCAGACAGTTGTCGTTCACTCCTCTCAAGAAGACTAGTTTCTACGAATCCTCTGCTAGAACATGTTGAGGGTTCTTTTGCATAGTATACAGGAAGCGTGAAACATATTCCTCCAAGGTTTCATCTTCTTTCTGTGACATTATAAAAATTTCATCTCCCATTGGGTCACTTCCCTTGCAATATTCTTTGTATTTCTGTAGAAACAGGGTCTGCATCTCATCCCATGTGCCTGCTGCATTTGCTCCTAATCCCATGAACCATTGTAAGGCTGACTCTTTCAGTGTTGCTGGAAACAACTTGAGTTTGTGGGCATCAGTGTTATAGTCAAAGCTACGATAGAGGATGTTGAACTCAAACAAAAAGGTGTCAGGATCTTCGGTTATCAGCCCATAAAATTTTGAAGTGCAGCTGATGGTATATTCTTGAGGTTAGCATTGTTTATAAGGCTCGACAGAGGAAATGGGAAAGTAGGGTGTGCCATTACTGGAGGTATCAGGGGTGGAACTTGCTGTTGGAAAGGAATATTAGCCACAAGATTATTATTAGAATGTGCATTTGGGTTAGAATTATCAAGAAAGATAGCCAAGATTTCAGCAAAAGGCCGGAGACCACTTATATCAAAAGACCCTTCTCCAACGGTAGATGCTGCAGGAAACTCTGGACTTGCATCGACAAAAGGTAACTCAACTTCTTCAACTTGTTCATTCAAATTCACAGACTCTCATGGAAGAAATCTTCCATATTCATCTCTTCTTCTTCCCCTTCGATGCATGCAAATGAATTCTTCACACTGGTGAAGCAAATTTAGGACCACAAACCACTAAGCTAACTAAAAGACTAAAAAATGACTCAGAAGGTTTCTTAGCTTGACACCATCCCCGGCAGCGGCGCCAAAAATGAACCGCCTCACAATAGGTGCTTAGTAATCATGTCCAAAGCCTCTCTTAGGAATAGTTTATTTAATCTAAGGATCACTTCTCCCACCATGAGGTGCATTTAGTTTGTCAACCAAGGGATGTATAGTTGAAATGGTACGGTACAATAGGTGCACTAAGTTCCTTAAGGAGCCATTGTACCTATGCTACAGGAAAGTAAAATACATGAAAGGAATCTATACTAGGGCTACAGGAAAGGAAACACACTTAGCCCTTACTAAAATTAATGCTACAACTTGAAAACTCTACTTAAATCTATTCTTTCAACCTAGAGCATTCACTATAGCTATCCTTGCAGGTGCTGCAGGAACATTCATGAAGTACAATGCTGCAGGAAGAAACTGTAATCTTATATCCAGAATGCTGGAAATGCAGAAAGTAAATCTATTCTACTTCTACTCTAATCCACCTACCAAGTGGGCCCGCTTGGTCGGCTTCTGCTAATCTATGAACACAGAATATGAACCAAAAGTTACTTCATTATCTTTCAAAACTGATTACATGAGAATAAGACATGAAGTTGAAAATGAACTTGCTAAGCAAGATATGATCAGAACATTGTTTTTCTTCCAAAAATCCAAACTTACAAACAAACAGTCTCCTCCCTATAAATAGAGGATTGACTTCTTTATTCCAAAATAGAAAAGAAACTAACTAACTAAAACCGTGCCAAAGAGAGAAAATAGGAAGTGCAACGATCCACGACGTGCACAATAAAGTCTAGGTGATCAAGTCAAAATGCTTGCAATATGGATGGAATATAACAGAGCCACATTTATGCATCTCTAAAATAGTGGTTCTTGATTTGCGGCAGTCGTGTCTTCTGATGCCATGATGGCTTATCCGCTCGAAGCTGGTCTTTACGTCCTCCTTCAATGCTGTCAACCACTCCTAGCCACTACAATATTAAGCCTCTAGTTATCTTCAGTCCTACAAGATGAATGCCTTCAAATAATCATAACAAATAACTACTACTCAGAGTTCACTTTTAAACCTTGTTCCTACTATTTACCAATTAGCAGTCTTTCATTTACCAAAAAATAATAAATTGCTTAGTGTATACCGATCAATCCAGAATTAGTTATGTGTAATGCAAAACACTAAAGTAATGACTCATAAACACATTGACACATGGATTTTTAACGTGGAAACCCTGTTAAGGGAAAAACCACTTGGGACTGGTAACCCAAACTTTTCACTCTTCTAAAGTGAGCTCGGTGAAGAGCCAACCTTATTACAGGTTACAAAAACACTGTTAGATGTGACCTTGTTAGAGGATTTAAATAGAATAGTTTATCACTTGATATTAAACATCTCTATGCTACCTTCTATGACTAAACCCTGGTTTGTCAAATGGTATCTGGCATCTCATGCTATCTTCATGATCAAAATTTTTGATACTCCTTGGGATGTATCTCAATATAGAAAGGATTTCTACGTCCTACTCGGTTAAGAGATTTTCTGATCCAATGGTTAAACTAAAATAGTAAATGATCTGTTCACAAATACAACTTAGACTTGTAGATTTTCAGATCTATTGTAAGCTCATTATACCTTTCTGATCAATGTATCTTTTCAATACCTTTTCTCCACTTCTTTCTTCTTGGCGATGCTATGCTTTGTTGCTCGGTGTCCGCATAAATATAGCTTTGTTCTTTATCTTGATTGATCAGGACTGTATGAAGTTTTTCATCATCAGTTTTTCTCCAGCATCCTCTTTCTCTATTAACTCCCCTAATTCATAATGAATTAGATTGTCTCTTTATAGACATGATATCACCGTTTCTCACTTCTTGATTTTCTTGTTCTTGGCGTGATCTGCAATTTCAGCCAATCTTGCTTTAAAGCTTTACTCCTATTTTATCTCGTAGATTTGTCCTTGAAAACTGGATAAAATATCTTTAAATATTTTACTTATCTCTGGCTTTAACTTGTTGATGAAAATAATGTTAACAACTAGTTAACTCTATCTTTAGCTCTTGCGAGCTAAGTATTTTGTCATTTTTGAAATTCAGTTAATTTCGTTGTTTAACTCTGATAACCATGGTCAACACTTCAGTTCTCCTCGGGCATCTCCATCAGGGTTGTCTGTCCATCGGGGTTATCAGTCCGTCAGGCATCACTGTGAAGTTCTGCTTGTCAGTTATGCTTGTGATTCTGCTCGTCGGTAATGCTTGTTAGTTTCTTGCTCGGGCATCACTACGATTTTTCTCTCGGGTTTTTCTGTCCGTTGGGTTCCACTAACCGTCGGTGTTTGTAGTCACTTAGTGAATGCTGATCTTTTATGCATTACTGAAAGAATAATCTTTATCTCTTTGATTTTATGAAGTCTTTGACACTTTGAATATAACCGATTATATTATATCAAGTTGACATCAATGGCAATACAATCCATTAACTGATTTAATTTCTTGCATTATCTTTCTGCATTTCGGTGATCAACTTAACATCTTCAAACATTCAATCAGTTATATGCCATCAGATAACAAATCATACATGATTTAATTCAGAAGCATTACTCAATATTCTATTTTTTTCTATAATAGTATATAAGTGAATTTTTGAGTAATTGCTTGATATTTGGTCAAGGATTCAATTGATCACCCCAAAAAAGAATTAGTTAACTAGCTCACTTAACACAGGGAAAAGGAAAATAGAATAAATATTCTCTTAGGATTCATAATGCATAAACATGCTACACATCCAATTGGATCAGAGTTTTGAAAAGAAAATGATAAGAAACACTATCGTAGGACTTGGAGATATCACATTTTAGCACCATACCTTGTTTGGACTCTAGTCCATAGAGTGGATAAATTCATTGGTAGTCCTAGCAGCATCTAGGATTTTCCTTCTAGGGACAAATATTTTTTTATTATCAGAAATCATCTAATTCAAACACTAATATTGTTTAGAATACATTGTACATGGTGTTGTAAAGACTAATAGATCTAAACTTAGACATAGACGCCACATCTTTCTTTTTAAGGAATAAGAGTAATACAAGTGTTGTTTATTTTCTTTAGCATCTTCCCAAATCTAAAAAGTTCCTAGGCTATAATAGTGACATCCATCCCCATGGTATCCCAAAAATATTAGAAAACATATAAAGGGAAACCATTAGGCTTAGATCCTTATAGGATCCAAGAGAGAAAATAATTTCCTTACCTTCCTTGTCAGTGACTAGCTTGGAAATTTGGGAGTTAGATCATCCTTTCATAGGAACAATGGAACCCTTTATACCAATTGAATAGCAATATGGGTGACATTGTGGTTTGTCATTTAGGAGAGACTAGAAACATCTTGAAACCAAATGACCCAACTTCTCATTAGTAAAAACCTCTATCATAGTTTCTTCCAGGAATTTAGTGATGATATTTGTCTTTCTATTATCTAGAAAATATTGGTGAAAAAGGAGGTAATTCCATCCCACTTTAAGTCATCAAACTCAAATTTTATTTTAAGAAAATTATTTGATTTACATATGACCCTACATGTGTAGAGGAAGATGAAGAGATTGCAAAAAAAAGTGATATCACGAAGAAGGAAAATGTTACAGAGGAAGGTGAAGTTGTAGTAGCATGTTTTTTTGAAGGTATGAAGTAGGGGTATGTCTAAGTGAAAGCATGGAAGAGGAGAAGAAAGATGAATATGTAGTAGACGTTGTGAAATATCTTTTGGAGAATGTGAAGGAATGGGGAGAAGATAATGAAATAGAGAAGGATGCTAAAGGAGAGGTGTGTATGGATAAAATAGTAAGAGTGGAGGTGATGGGTGTGGAAAAAGTTACAGAGTGTATTTAGCAGAGGAGGTTAGACTTGTGTAGATTGAATCCCATGAGGAAGTGAAGACGAGTTGAAGAGAGTGAATAGAAGAGGAGAATTATGAAAGAAATGTTGGATGAAGGAGGTTGCGCTATTGTGGACGTGGGTCCATGGGAGGGAAGAAGAAGATGGGATAAACTTGGTGGAGGCAAATGACCTATTTCTCAACTAGAAGCTAGAAGAGAAGAATGAAGAAGCCTTTTGGCATACCTAAAGTAGTATTGGGGCCTAATGTAGGTTGTTAACAACCTACTAGAGTAGTTCTACTACTTAAACTCATTTTAAGCCCAAAATTACAAAATTCCTCACTTGACATGTCTGATACATGAGAATTTGGATATACAAGCAATCAACATCAACCCCAAAAAATTTAGGTTTTTTTTTTAATAATTTTAATTATTTTTAGCTAGTTTTTTTTTGTTTTAACAACCACATCTAGAATAAATTTTCCCTATTAAATGGTTTAATTGATATTCAAAGTATTAAATTTGTAAAAATAACCAAAATATCAGCCTAGTTATAATGTATTTGCAAACTATTGGCTCAATTGATCCACGAATCTGTTCATCAAGAATAAAGTTCATTGAAATTAAGTTCACTGAAACACTTGGATTCTTCTATTTTGGCAAATTATTTTGTTTGTGAACTCTTAAGATTGGCAAAAGGGGATTTTTTTGAAGTTCATGTTTCTATCAAAATAGTAGCTCGTCAAATGCTAAAGTTTCCGACATGGAGTCCAAAGGTTAAATGATTTTCCAAAATATTAAATCACCTAAAAGACTAAGTTTATTTCACTTTCAATGAAATAGTTGGTTAATGAATTAGACATTTTGATGACAAATTTGCAGGTTTGAAGTTTGGTCGAATGGTCAATCGCAAAAAAATGAAGGATTATGATTCCATGGTTAATTTTATATGTTCCTAAAATTTCTGGACCACTCAGAATGGTTCATGAACTCATCAATTCATCAAAATAAGATAATATTTTGATGTATTTGAACTTGATGTAATATTTTGATGTACTCGATGTTCGACGAGTAGGTCAGTATCTCTTGATGAAAATGGACTAGAATTATGTTGTGTTGATGCTCTATTGGTGCTCTTGATAGAGTGGTAAACATCTCCTTCTTATATGATTGCTTATGATGTAACCTTTCCTAGCTCTCGTCTTAGAATTATGATATTGTTCATGAGGAAAGGCATAATTTTGTTGACTAGTTGACTTGTTGTGTGATTTCCAGATTTTTTTTGGTTTAATACACTATTGGATGGAAATAAAAAAGAATAGTATGCATGAGTTTACATCCTTTACTTACTATGTATGCTCTTTTGGAAATCTTATCTTCTGATAAGGGTCTTGAATATGGATAAGACAAAGGGAAATAGAGAAGGTGATCCTCTTTCCCATGTTCACTATTAAATTATAGGCTTTGGTCAAAGCGAGTGGTTCATAAGAACGATATGAATAGGACTATCAAGAATTATTGACACAATAATTACATATATTAAAAAACTCTCTATCATATCCTTATTGTTAGGCATTGCATATTCTTGGTAGAAATTGCATGCGGGTACATCATGCTGCATCGAGATACCCCCTGCCTATTTATTTTTACTTATTTCTAGGCTGCTAGGCATTGCAAGGTTGGGGATTCTACGAGTAGGTAGAATCCCAAGGAAGTGTAAGGCTTTGTGATTAGGCACAAAAATTCCTCAACCATATTTTTTGTCCTTCAATTTACCTACCATTTATTAATACATGGTGAGAAGGATATAGATGTGACGTAATAGATCTCACATCTCATGCTTATGCTTGGATTAAGCACAATTACATAGCTGAAATTATGAATGCTTATTTATGTTAATATGTATCATATGTTGACTCACATTGTCTTATAAATGAAGA
Source organism: Thuja plicata (assembly GCA_018584345.1). Taxonomy (NCBI): domain Eukaryota; kingdom Viridiplantae; phylum Streptophyta; class Pinopsida; order Cupressales; family Cupressaceae; genus Thuja; species Thuja plicata. Next base: position 65,787 of record MU227536.1, on the reverse strand, counting down.
CATATTTGTTATTATGAAATGAGTTAAAATTTCTCTTTAAAATATTGTTGTGACAAGATGGGCATGAGGGCCTAGGTCACATAAATGAAAAAAAATGGATCCACTAACTTGTACAAGTGAATCACGAGTATGGATGAATGATTTTCTCACTTGGTGAGTACCACATGTTGGATGGTACATATGAATGATTTATTTTAGTTACTTATGATCAATTTTTTATCTAAAGCTAAGTTGAAATAAGAAATTGTAATCTTTAAATTATTATGTTGTCTCTTGATATTGAAAACTGAAATATTTTCTTCATGAGTTATTGACATTGTGAATGAGCAAACAATATTGCGAGTATATACATATCAGAACATGACAAGAATGTTAATATGAAGTACTTAGTAACCTAGTCAATTCATTGTGATGCGAAGGTATTGGTAAAGTAAGCAAATGTATGTGTGTTCTTTATTGTGATTTCAAGGTATTATGCAACTTTATTTCTACTTGTTAAAAACATTGAGAACGAGCATGTTAGATTTTTATTTTGATCTTGATCATGATAAAAACATAGAATTATATTTTGGTGTTATTCGTATGGATGCAACAAATGGAATGACACATCACAAGAAAGGAAATATTTCCAAAGAGAGGTAGCATAACCTTGTTAAACTAATGGGTAGTAATAGAATTCACAAACTCACATAGAAAATGTTCTTGAAATGATATTTTTTTGGGTACATGTGTGTTATTTTCTTATAAGTGTGTTTACTTCAAATGTGTTTTTACATTGTCCTTAAAAAAAGAGGTTTTGATTAATGTGCATGTAAATTATTATAATTATTTATGAAAATGAAAGTTAGATAGCATCTAGTTGGAATAATGATACAAAGAAATCTTGTATACCTCTTGTAGGATGCTAAATTTTGATGAAGCATCGGGGACAATGGATGTTGTAAGGGGAGAAAGATGTCATAAGCCTAACCTTTTATAAATTTCCTCAATTATTATAATAAAATTATTTCAAAAACAAAATAAATAGATAAATATCTGAATGTGGATATGTACCAGAGGGCATAAAAATGGTTATGCATGTAATGACTATTAATGAAGAAAAATAATAGAATTAAAGGTTCACAAAATTCACTTCTTGAAGGGGGGCATTGACATCACTATGGAATGTACATAGATATCAATCATGATAATAGTTGGTAGAAGTCTCCAACTGGGGCCAATGGGAATCAAGAAACTTCTATGGGGGATCTATCCTTTCTAGAATGTTCTTTTCAAATCTTGAAAGCTAGAAATTGAACACTCCAAGTTCCCATTTTTCTTCCTTAATTGATTAGTGGAAGAACTATAAATTGAGAAATTAGTGTAACTGAATGTCAAATGTGTTTGGGATTTTTTCTACAAATGGTAACTACCGGCGTATGTAAATTGATCTGCAAAGTTCATTCTTTCTGAGGCAAGATGATCTTAAAAATTAAAGTTTTATCTATTACACAGTCGTGTCCAGACATATGGCATTTTGTTTACGTGTGAGAACTCAAATTTTTTTATTCAAATCTGTGATAAGGTGATGAATTTTAATAATTGAAATAGGTTTCAGAGGGTCAATCTTGCTTGGGAATTAAACTGGTGATAACTGTAAAGTATGTTCTGTTAGATAAGAGATGCTGAACCAAAACAATGTCCTAGCTTGAATCCCCACATAAAAATGAGCTCAGATAAAAAATTTCTTACTTGAAAGGTGTTGGATTTTTTTTGTTTTTCTCCATCAAATGTAATAATCCATATTGAACAAGAAAATTCTTATTAACCAATGTTTTATGAATGCTAGACTTAACTTCCATCCTCATAAATCTTTGTAAAACCAAATGGGTCTCCTACGATAAACATTAATCTATCTATAAAAAATGAGATTCAAAACTAGCATTGTTTAAAGGGTCATCCCATCTATACTCCATGTCACTTCTTTCTAATGATATTATTGTTAAAATAAATGTAGAATACACAACTGAGTGGGCGGGGGGTGAATTAGTTGTATTAAAAACTCAAGACCTTTAACCAAATTACCAACTTAATCTAAGATTCAAAAGATAAACATGAATGCAAGAACATAACACAGTAGTCAACACATAACACCAAGATTGTTTTGATGTGGAAACCCTGTTAGGGGAAAAACCATTGTGGGGATCAAACCCACAAGATGAATGTACTATGTTAAAAGCACTATACCCTGTTAGAAGTATTACAAAGGGGAATGCACAATATGCATTCAGGCACACTACCTAGAGCTCACTGCTCAAATACAACAAGGATATTAATCTCAAGGAAGGCTCACTACCTTAGATCAATCTCTAATTTTAAAAAATATAAGATATATTGTTCAAGATCACGAACTGACAAACAACATCTCTGATATGTTAAAATAGTTCCAATGAAGTACAAAAAAACTCTGCCTCAATTGCAGATTCCACTCATACCTCTTCTCTCAGGTATCCCACAGTGTCTTTCACCTTTGCACACACTAGCACTACTTTTCAATTACAAATGATTACATATTTATATACATTACATCGATTTATCTCAACTAGGTTGGCCATGGACCTAAATACAAAATATTAATTCAATACAACTTAATACTCAATACAATCCATTGAATGTCGGCTAAGACATAGCAATGACCCATAACGAGAATATTGAACACACTCCAAATCCATAAATCACACCATGATCCATCACAATAGGATACACCACCAAGTTGACCAAGAAAAACAAGAACAAAAATACATTACATGAGGAATATTCAATTCTGATAACATAATCCAATGCGATCCACTAAGACAAATAGGAAACAATCAAGAAACATCAGCAAGCAAAATCAAATACCATGCCATCAATAGGAACATCTCTGTCTCACAAATCAAACTCATCTCTGCACTGTTCATCAGGAAAGTTAAACCATAACCACAGACATAAAAGAAAAATAGATTTCCAACATCCAAATCATGAACCAATGGACCTGAGAACAAACATCCCTATCCTGAACTCACCACAAAGTTAGAAACAAATAATATTGCCAAACCTATCCACAATGATCAAAATAATGAAACACTGTCACTGACATAAAAAAAAATAACAATCTCTGATAAATCCATCATAACTAGATCTCAAATCATCATATGATCCTCTACCACTTGAACTGAATCAAGTACAGACATCCCTAAACATAATACCACCTTTGAAACACATGATATTCAATATAATAGCCGTACCACATAAATCATCTCACTGAACTAACCGGGAACACTGTCTCCAATAGTAGGAATATTTTGACAATTATATAATGTTTTTCTTTAAGGCACCTCTGTATTATCCTTCTATCTAGTGTTTACAGATGCTTCTTTGTGGTGTGTATTTGTTAGCATTAATGTGAATATAGTCTAAAAAAATTAGAAGAATACTCTGAAAAAAATGACACATCTTGTATTAGTTGAACCATCCAATTTCATTGAAATTCTTTCCTTTAAAAATAGAGAACTAAAATTCTAGCAAATAGATCTGTATCAATATTGCCCATGTGACCCTATTTTCAATACCACACTCTTCATCTACCAATTTACTTGATTTTATTTAACGATTTTATTAAATCAAAAGAAATTTTATGAAATGAAAAACCTTTTCCAATAACAATATTATACATGTTGGATTTATTTTCCAAATGGTAAGAACTCCCGTAGTACAAATTATTCTCCCAATTCATCATCAATATGGAAAGAAGTTTAAAAATATAAGTTTTTCCAAGCATCGTAGAACTTGTGGAAAATTGTCTGTTGATGCAAGAGAGTAGAATACAAATGAACGAACAACAATAACTAGATAAAAATAAATATATACAAATGGTCGTGAATGCATAGAGTTTTGTATTGGATTAGAACATAAACATTATATCATATAAAAGTGTGTTTTGTTAAGATTAATATTAAAGATGTTTCTTGACCACATGGAGTGACAGTGTAGCTTCCATACAACCCTCTATTTTGTTGAATTAACTTAAACCGTAGGGAAACTAATTTGCATTATTTAAACATCCTAACTAGGTTCTCGCTAGTGCAAACATCCTCTTAGCAACTTATCATATAAATTAGGAGTAGTAATATGTATCTTCTATTGCATATCATTATAAATTGCTATTACAATATTTAATTTAGTTTAATTTCTTTTGTGGTCATTATAAATTTGTGCATGTGGACAAAATACAATTAATTTAGTCCAAGAAACGTAAACTTGTACCACTCTGTGAAACTATTATTCACCCCAAATTGTTAATTTAAAGGTGATTCGGGTTTAGAGAGTACAAAAATAGAAAAAGAGAATTTTTTTTAATGTAGTTCCACATTAATCTTTGTAAATCATGATCTTCATGTTTTGTCACTGTCTATTGTAGGAGGTGGCTATGATTGAAGAAGAAATGAACTTCTTATGAGATTAAAGTAACTTGATGATAATTATTGATGTTAAGTATATCACTTGACAATTATGGTCAAGGGTTTGTACCTATAATGAATGCAAGGTGATACTGTGTTTGTTATCCTTTGAAATATCTGGTTATTTCTATGTGATTTAATGTGAAATAGATTGTCTTGGACAAAAGTGTGATGAGATCTTATATATATTTTTTATCTAGAATTCTCTACAAAGATGTTTATGCTGCTAGCATGAAGAAAAGTCCTACTTCACTGTGTAATTAATTGTAAAGATTGTTACATTGTTCAAATTTAGGCTAAATGTCAAGGACGATATTTTATTTTATGAATTCTTTGAAAAGAGGTAGAAGTAGCATGAATGTAAGAAATAATAACTAAATGATGAATTATATAGTTGACATCTTAGAAGTGTAAATGAAAAGCATTCATTATTCACATTGAAAATTATATTAATTATGTGCTTATAAAAATAAACAAAATTAGTTATGATTCATTGTAAGATTAAGATGTGTTATGGGTAAAAAGCTTATTAAGGAGATTTTTTTAAATCTTTACTTAACCTTATCTTATATTTGTGGATAATTATAAACCTTTTAATGATGTAAACTACATGTATTGAGAACTAATGACTTCATTAAGAAAAGTATGAATGCATTGTGGGTCCTCTTGTTCATGTATCACCATTATGTTTTCCATGTGTGAGATGGAATCAAAATTCTAGGAAATGGTAATGAAAGAAAAATTTGTTTCTTATATTCTCTTATCTAAGAGATATCCATTCACTAACATAAAAAATTAGGATATGGAAATGCACTCCTACAATATTCTCGCCCTGATGTTTTATTGTCTAGCAGGTGTCTAGAGCTCCTGTCAGGAAGGTCTTTATGATTAGAATATTCTAATTTATTTTAATTGACCAGAGGTCAATTGTATTGACATCTGCACTCTTATGTTAGTCAGTTGATGACTCCTATAAAATATTTGTGTCATTTTTTAATTTAGTTCTTGTTTGTCTATTCTTATTTAATACATAGATGTTTTCGACAAGTTGGTCAAAATTCTTCATATTTTGTTAAATATTGTTTTTGACCAGTTTTTCGAAATGGTTATTGCTTTTGATGTAATATCACATGTGATATATTGATGGTGTGCTCAACAGTTTGGTCAACACTCTTCTTTGATGTTGGACTCATGTATTTGCTTATTATATTCGACAAGTTGGTTGAATCTTGTTCTTTTTCATGGAAATAAAAATAGAAATTATTTTGACTTGTAAATATGTGAATTCAACATTTCACTAAGTTGACCGAATTCATTGTCTTTTGTATATTTCTTATGTGGCACATGTTGTCGAATATGCAGTCTTTACATATGGTATCAGAGCTCTGGGTTCCACTCTAGGGCCTTGAGTTTTCTATGCTCAGTTGTGGCCCTTGATCGCACAAACTATTAGTCAACTAACATTGAGCCTATGCACGTAAGTGTTAGTTCCATGGTTGATTGTTAAGTATCTCAGTTATAGTGATGTAACCCTTGAGACACATCTTTTCTGGGTGCTGGTCTTGTTCTTTAGCACACCTTGGATGCAAGGTTTCATGTAGCTTCTACTCCCTCATTGTGGCTAGTGTTATTCACTCTGTATATATGATTTGATTTTCAATTGGTTATATTATTTTTCAGCCTTGATGAACTTTGAAAGTGATGAAGAGCTAGCTTGAAATGTTTAAGTTGTCTTGTGACCATTTAGCCACCAAATGTTTTGTTTATCTATCAAATGTGGTTCTTTTTCACATTTATTTCTAATGGTTTTGCACAAATTTTGAGATTTTGAATTGGAATTTGTGAACCTTGATCTGATATTTCTTATGGTCTTGAGGTGGCTATGATGTGTGTTCTATGTTGCTAGTCCTATTATGTGGAGTGATTTTCTCTATCATGTTCAATGTGGAACATTGATAGAATGTATAAGGGAGTATATTATGAACAACATACCATTCTTATTCTTGCATTCACATTTTCTTGAAATATGTTTTATCGGTTATAAAATGATCAAAATATATTAGCATGAACATGATTGTGAATAGTAGATATGCATTGCATGAAATAATTAACATTAATCAATATATTTTGATGTAAGTTTTGATGCTATGAGGAGCATTGCATGGATATTCTTGAGATGAAGGATTCTATGAGAAGAGTACATTTTATGGACCTAGTATGATATTACTAGCACATGGGTTATTATGCACGAGGCAGTGTGTGAAATTGTATTTGAGGTATTTGAACTTGATGTAATATTTTGATGTAATCAATGTTCGATGAGTAGGTCGAAATCTCTTGACAAAAATAGACTAGAATTATGTTGTGTTGATGCACTATTGGTGTTCTTGACATAATGGTCAAAACCTCCTTCTTATATGATTGTTTATGATGTAACCCTTCCTAGCTCTCGTCCTAGAACTATAAGATTGTTAGTGGTGAAAGACATAATTTTGTTGACTAGTTGACTTGTGTGATTTCCAGCTTTTTTAAAAAATTTAATGCACTATTGCATGGAATGAAAATAAAATAGCATGCATGAGTTTTCATCCTTTACTTACTATGTATGTGCTTTTGGAAAGATTACCTTCTGGTAAGGGTGTTGAATATGGATAAGAAAAAGGGCAACATAAAAGGTGATCCTCTTTCTCAAGTTCACTATAAAATTACAGGCTTTGGCTAAAGTGAGTGGTTAATTAGAATGATATGAACAAGCCTAGCAAGAATTATTGACATAATAATTCTTTAGTAACAAACTCTCTGCCATACTTTAGTAAGAAATTTAATACATTTGAGGGAAAGGTATTTAAATTAAATTTAGATACCATAGAATAATGATTTAATTTAATTAAATCAATAGATAAATATAACAAAAATAGTTAATTAACTAGAATTAACTATAATGCTAAGGGGATATTAATTAAATTAATATAAGTGTACATGGATGATTTTAAACGCCTGCATTTTACCCCTCTTTGATGTGGCGTCGATGATGGTGTCGCGTCAAAGAAAAGAGGAAATAAGATACCCCAGAGAGAAAAGTAATTATGGTGGGAGATTATAACCCCTCGAGAAAATAACCAAACCATATTTTTTTTGAATTTTCTAAAAAAAAGGCAGAAGGGAGGAAGAAGAGAAAAAAGGGGGAAATTAGCTTGTGCTGCTAGACACTTCCTTGGGGGGGGGGTCGGGTATACCTAGGGTAAATTAGGGACATGATGCCCCAGTCAGGATGGGGGAATAATGAATAAATAGGAGCCTCAGAATGCAGATTGCAAGAATGCTAAATGAACCTAACTCCATGACATTTTTGGGATTGCATTGTGTTAATATCAGAGAGCACACCCTAGTTTGATTTTGCAAGAGGAGGTATCCATCACACACTAGACATCGTAGATGACATGGTTCCTTTGCGTGGATTAGAATCTCAGAAAAACAAGCTAGATTTAGGAGCATAGATGTAGATCAACAATCATGGTGGAACTAATGCAGTGACACTCATGAGAAAGACATAATAAACCCAAGTCTTGATTAGGGACTTGGTGAAAGTGCACGAGACCCTGCCCCTAGTGAGGCATACATAACCATAACTGCGTGACCAACAAAGATGCACTAAAGTGCCCACAAATAGATCATTCTGAAAATGACATGTATTCCAATATACACCATCCAAGATACACCAATATATTGAAGATCGAGACAATCGTGAGTAGGGTCTACTAAAACACAAAGATAAAATCAACAAAAGGCATTATGAACAAGAAGTTATTCAGTCAAAATTTGTTTCCATGAGCAAGATTGTCTGATGGAGGATTGATAATCCAATGCCAGAAGGATGCATTCTAATGGGAAAATATTGATTGATGTCAAAACAAAAATTCATTGATAATAGATGTGAAATGAATAAGGAACTCAAAAAGTTGATCTCCGAATTGATTTGATAAAGCTCATGTAGTTAAAGTGTCTAGGAAAATTTCAATGTGATGGGGGTGAAGCTGAGTTTGATGGGATAAATATCAGTTTGATATGATTATAATGGGTATAGTAGTATGTGATTAGATGATGAAGGAGGAAATTGATTGGATAAAAATGAGATTGGAGGATAAGATGGATTGAAAAGGATGGAAGAAAGATAAATTGATTTAATTAGAGGATAAATGGATTTGATATGAAAGGATTGGATGCATAGATAAAATGGATTGGGTCCAATGAAAAGGGATAAAAAAGGCACGAGAATGGAAAGGGGGATGAAGATATTTTACAGATGGAAGATAGAGGGATGTAATAGATTCTTGATGGGTTATGGGAGCTTAAAAGATGAGGAAAGGTGAATGAGGATCCAAAGACCATGTTGCAAAGGAGTTAAAATGCCCCACACTAAAGGTAGGAAAATGAAGGATTGGAAGTATGGGGGATGAAAATGCATGAGATGAAAAGATGGTGTGTAATGGATATTCATGGAGGAAATGAAGGCTTGAATTGTCCAAAGCATGCATGGATATATTAGTATTTATGGCCTCTAGTTTTGATCAAGAGAAAAGGTAAGAAAGTGGAAGGTGGATGGATAAGGGATATGAGATGGAGGGTATGAATGGAATATGATAATGGATAATGATATGGAGGATATGGATGGAATATGATAATAACGATCAAAGGCATGGGAAATGAGGATAGAGTTATATAGGATTATGGATGGAGGATGAAGGAAATAAATAGTACAAGGACTATGAGATGGAGGAGATGGGATAGGATGTTAAGATAAAATATGGATAAAGTGGGTGGACTTATGTAGAATAATGGATAGTGGAGGGATAATGGATACAGGATATTAGGGGGGGGGTGGATGAAGGAAATTGATATGAAAATCAAGATCGAAGATGGGAGAAGGACAATGTATTGAGATAGGATGATGGATGGTTGGTAGGGGATTTGGAAGATATGTATGATAGCATAGTATGGATGGAGATTTCCCCCAAGTGTAAATTGCAAGGGGAAGAGTATAAGTGAGTGGATATATAAGGGGATTTAAGACAATGGATATGTGATGGGAGGATGACAGAAGGACTCAAGCATCTAGTTCCATGGAGTGTGTCCCTTGATACAAAAAATTGTTATAACGTATCAAGGAATTTTGAATATATAAGTTCATAGATGTTGGTAGAATAGTGGGAGGGGAGATGAAATAGATGAAGGGATGGAGGTGGAATGAGGGTTTATGCATGGGATTGGATTAATGGGATGGGAGGATGGAGAAGGATTGGTGGCTAATGGATGGGAGGTTGAATGACTTGTCAATAAATGGATGGAGTAATTCCAAAGATCATCATTAGCACACACCTTGAAGGGTGGTGGAGTATTGGAGGAGGATATGGAAGAGAAGGTGTGGATTTGGGGATGTAAAGACCCAAAATGGATTGGGAGATAGGGGATTGTTATATGGGGGATTAGAGGACTTATGAGTGGAGGAAGCTTTTGAATTAGAAAGGTTGGATGCCAATTTGGATTTTTCATTGAGATGCATTGATTCAATGAGTAGCTTGGGAATCCACACATTGTTTGAATTTTTCCTTTTGGGCCTTTGTGGCCTTTTGAATTTTTCTTGATTTTGGATCATATTTTTCTTTTCTTTCAAACATGTCTTTTAGATGGGACATGTTAATCCTTGGATTTTTGTGGATTTTTGGCTTAATGAATTTTAGCTTTGGCATCGAATTTGCTTCCATTAGCCATGGTATGGGTGCATGATGATGGATGATTTGGAGAGTTAATGAAGGGAATGATGGAGGGTGAATGTTGGAAGAAATACAAGGATGCATGCCTTTTTTGATCTTTATTATAGATTTGGGGTGATGGAGTGGTGGACTTGGATATGATGGATGGATGTACGTACAGACCCAAAATGGATGAAAGGGATGAAGGATTTATTTTTGGGACATAAGGACCCAAAATGGATGTGGATATGGAAGGGATGGAGTTTTGGACATAAGGGCCCAAAATAGATATGGGGGATGGGAACATTTGAGTTTAGATGGAGGTATTTTGGATTCGGAAGGGGTAGAAGGTTTACCAAAATCTTGAGACATTATTTTTCCAATGGGATGTTTATTAATTTGAAGACAAGATGTGAGCCCATACGAATGGGAAGGAGAGGTGGAAGGAATTATAGGCTCTTGAAGGAATCCATGTTGGATAGAGGTGGAGGAACCAAGATTAGATGTATGAGGTTCATGGATGGATTAGATAGGCATGATGGAATTTTGTGGAGGATTAGGATGATGTAGAGGATTGGGATTATGAGGGGGAATAATAAAATGTTGAAATGGATTGGGACCATGACATGGATTTGAAGGGTACCTTGATCTTGACTTTGGAAAGGATTATGCAGTGGAGTAGAAGAGATTGGTGGATCTTGAGATGGAAGGGGATCAAGCAATGACGTGGAGGGGATGTAATCATGAGATGGAGTAATTTGATCTTGACATGAAGAGGGATTAGTGGAGGTTAACTCTTGACATGGTGAGAAATTATTAATGGATGGAATGCAATGGATGTCTTCATCTTGATTAGGAATGAGATCATGAGATAGGTTAAGGAGGATGAGTGTATCTTGATATGGAAGGAAGGTATCTTCAAATGGAAAGGTGTCATAAGATGGAGAAGTGTCATAATATGGAGCTATTTTTATATCTAGAGGAGAAGAGGAATACATATTAGCATGCTTTGGAACAAGGTCTTGACATGTTTGGACTTGTGAGGGTGGTGTGAAGGGGGAGGTGGAATCTTCAACTTGGGTGAATGGAGAGATGGAAGAATCATGAGGATTAGGGGATTTAGGTATGTCTTCATTTGGAGGGGATGGAGGTGGGTGCATCACTTGGGATGATTGAACAACTTGATTTAGAGTTGGGGATGTATAGTTATCTGCTAACCCTTGGATCCAGTCAATGTAAAGGTTATTTCAAGATGGGGAAGGTGTAGGTTTTTGAGGATTAAGATTATGTGGAGGATTGGGATTGGATGGAGGATTAGGATCATGGTTTTGGAAAGTATCCTTAATGTGTGGGAGATTAGGTGGATGGTTGATATTGGATCAGAGATGAAGATTATGGGTGTGGAAAAATGGGGAAGGACATATGTCTTCAAAGGAAACTTTTTTCTTTTGACCCCCATTTTTCAAGCCAAGGACAATGTTTCAAAGTTATTCAATCTCTAGGGAAAGATAGCTATGGAGAGAATCATATGTGGGTGAAGGATAATGAGATGGATTTCCCTTGTCAAAGGTAGAGGAAGGATAATAAATATGAGATGTATTGGGGTTGGATATAACATGTTGAGGTAGAATGGATGGGGATATGGTAGATAAATGTGATGTTACAAGATCGACTTGAAAATTGGGCTGTGATGAGAGATATGCGTAGTTAGGGGTTGGATTATTATGAGGTATGTATGAGTTGGATGGATGTGATTGATAGGTTGTTCGAGTCAGAGGTATGATATGAGGATCATGGTTTAGCATTTGAAAGTCCTCAAAATTTTTGTGAAACCAATCCATATTCATGATGTTTAGATGAGGGGTTTTGGATTTGGATTAGAAGATGATGTGGAAGAAGATTAGGGTTATAAATGGATGAAATTAAAGATTTTATGATGGATGAAATATGCATTTAGGACTTGTTATTCCCTGCATACCCATCCCTACATTTTGTGTGCAAAATGTTGGGTCCCCCTTTTTCGCTTTTGGCTCTTGCCTGGTTTCCTTCGTCTTTGTATCTCTTTGCTTTCTTCTCTGAGTTTTCCCTCCTGCGAGGTTTTTTTTATTTTTTCTTTTTGTCTTTTGTGTCGCTGGGACCCGGTCCCGAAGTTGGTTTTTCTTTCCAGAGCCAGATTCTGGACTCTGAGATTCTCCGCCACGATGTCTTCTTCTCGCAAGAAGGTATGGTCACAGGGAATCCCTAGGCCCGATGTCTGGAGGTTTGCCTATTCTAGAGTTTGTGGGAAAAGAGGGTAACTAGATTTTTACCTCGGGTATAAATAGCAATTACACACCACTTTTACAGTTACCGCGATTAAACACTTGTGCATTCAGAGTGTTTCTTAGGCGACCAAATTGTGATTAAGCTATGATTACTATGTGCTTAGTGGGTTAATATCCAATGATTCAAGGTACCTATTTGTGATTAGTTGAAGGTAGAGCTCATCGCAGACATGCTCCTGGTGTGTTTTCTCCCTGCTCCTCTTTGGATTTCAGTTAGGTCCTCTGGTTTCTGTTGTTTCCCTTTGCTCTTTGGTTTTTGTTTGTCCTGCTGGTTTTCCTTTTCGTGTTTTGTTTTGGTTTGTCGCCTGTTGGTGGGTTGGCCCTATGAGAGGGTTGTCCTCCCTCTGCATGGCTATAGATTAATGTTGATAATGTAAATTGTCTTATTCTGGTTCCTGCATATATGTGCATAGTTGTATAAATCTGTAAATGTTGTATATTTTCTGTATATCGCATGTATATATGTTTTGGCTCTCTACATTTCTGTGTCTATACCTTGTATATCATTTCGAGCTTGCAAGTTCCTTGTGCTTCGTCATTGAATTTTTACCCATGAGATCAAGCTCATCGAGACATAGTCACCACGGTTTGAACTCGACACCTTGCTCGTTCAAGCCATGGTGACTTTCTCTCTCCTCTGTCTCTTCACCTTAATGGTGGAATTAATTTCCCATGAGTGGGCATTCAAACTATGTCCCATCTGGCATTTATTTTACCCCGTGTTAGCCCACTTGTTGCCATTAATTCTTTTATGTCATCTTCCACCCGACCACATGCTAACCCACGTCAGTCAAATATGGTTTCTTACTGGTCAAATCAACACGACAACGGCTAGATCATCCAGGCTCTGAGCCCCAAGCAATTCCTTGTCCTATGTTTCCCCTTGTCATTTGGTTCAATTTCCCCCGGAGTCCTATTCATGTTTATTACAAGTATTCAGGGACCTTTTGATGTATGCTAACACTTGTTAAACAAATGCAAGGTGTTGACATTTTCCCTAGAGTGCTAATATTATTTTATATGCAACATGTACTAACGGTTCTCCAGTCTTGTAGGTTATGGACGAGTTGATCAAAAATGTCTGAAGTAATCACCCCTCCTTCCAGCCCGGAGCTGCCTACCACTTCCACCCAAGCGGCCACCAAGACTAAGGCTGAGAGGTTATTGGCAAAGATGCCCTTGCTTAAGCTAGTATAGTTGGCATCTAGGGCGATACACTTGTAAATAGTTGAGTATGTTCGAATTTATGAGTATTATTGATTAATTAGGATATTTTCTCTAACACAAGCAATTTGGGTTTTCTAAAGACATTCAATGGTCAACTAGGACATTTACATGTACACATGAACATTTTTGGGGGTTTTAAAGAGATTTGGTGGTCAATTAGGACATTTGCATAGATAGGAGCATTTGTGATATTTTAAAGAGATTTGGTAGGCAATAGGACATTTTCTTAAACATGTTATGTTTAAGTTGTTCTAGATGA
>MU227535.1:106436-118781 GCA_018584345.1 Thuja plicata | reverse complement strand
TTTAGCCAATATGTGAGAATGGAAAAAGTGAAATGAAAAGTAAAACATAGTGGATATATCCATCTATACTCTTATAAGCCCAAGACACATTAACTATATACAGAAACCTGCATGCACTTAAACATCAGGAAAGAGAGGTAAAATAAATTTTCTATATTTTTCACTGTACGGAGATACCTATGGCTTTTATAGTTAAAATATCTAAGAAATTAGAAGATGATGTAAGAATTTCTGGCACATTTGGAAAGATTGATAGGCTTGAAAGCTATGCTCCCTTGTGTTTTGAGCTAAGATACCGATGTGTCCAGGATAGGACCAGATGGGGAAGCAGATGTGGGTGGGAGTGGGAGTGGAAGCTAATGCCCTGTGGGTGCCTGCCGGAAGCTCATCCCAGTCATCCAGATGTGTGGGATGAGATTTTGATAGGCATCCACAGGAAACCCGGGCACATGGGAATAACTCCACGGTAGCTTTTCAATCCATTCTGTGAATAATTGAAAATATTCATTGAACACAATGTCATACGCACTCAACATTGTGAGCGTGTTGTCTAAGCTGTGGCCCGTGATTGTTATGCTCATATGTTCTCCCTTGTACTTTTTAATGATGACATTGCGCTGCCCGAGCCTCTTTATTTCTTTCTCATCCTCTGCCATGGCCATGAATCCTATCTAGTTGGCATGGTTGCTCCACAGTTTCTCCCCTGCACGGGGATTTTTGAAGAAATTGGGGAGATTAATGTTGGAGGTTGCGTAGAGATTAATAGATGAGATCCCCAATAAGTTGTTGCTTCAAAGTACCGACAATCAAGAAAGAAATCATATCAACAACTATTATTGTTGGTACTTTGTAGCAATAACTTGTTGGGGATCTCATCTATTTGACTCACAAGAATTGACATTTCAGATGTTGTGGGCATGGTCTCTCAATTCATGTGTGGGCCCCATGGGTTGTACTAGAAAGTAGCCAAGCAATTATCTACTACAATCAAGGTACTCAAAATTTTGGGATTCACTACACAATGAACATTGATTTCAACTCGGTGGACTACACAAATTCAGATTGTGTAAGTAATTCTTTGGATCACAATTCTACTTCAAGTTATAGCTTCTCACTTGGTTCAAGACTTGTTTGTTAAAGAGAAAGAAGCAATTTGTTATTGGTCTATCTTCTATTGAAGCCGAGTACCAAAACTAAGGCTATTTGGTTTCAGAATTTTTTTTTTAAATTCAATATTGGTCAAAAATTTGACATCTCTTGGTCGAAACATAAACTTATGCCAGTTTATGTTTCGACCATTCTGTGTCGAAAGCTTGCATCATGGGTTTGGCATCCTGGTCAGATGGGTCAAACATTTTGACCAAACTTGGTCGAAACATTAACTTAGGTCGGTTTAATGTTTCAACCATTGTGTGTCAAAAATATGTGTCGTGGGTTTGACATCCTGGTCGGATGGATCAAACATTTCAACCAAACTTAGTCGAAACATTAACTTAGGCTGGTTTAATGTTTCGACCATTGTGTGTTGAAAATATGCGTTGTGGGTTTGACATCCTGGTCAGATCGGTTAAACATTCTGATGAATGTTGGTCAAAGTTTCAACAAATAATATGAACATTTCAAGTTGCCAATTTTGACCAAGTTTGCGTAGAAATTTCAACGTTAACAAGGATGTGTCGATCTTTTGACCAGAAAAATACTGACAAAGCAATTTGTGGGTCTTTCGACCAATCTGGGTAGATAGTTCAACCAATTTTTGTTGAAAATAGGGGCCAAATTCTACTAGTGATGAATTGTTTAAATGAAACAAAGGAAGTACGCGGATGACTAGTTATAGCACCAGATCACTTGATAACAAAAAAATTCCCTTGGGAAAGAAAATAGAATCCCCTTGTATCTGTAAATTCTTGTTTTCTGATTCAATTTGAGAAGAAATTAGATGTATGGGCACTTTTTCTTTAGTTGGCGTACCCAAAACTTAGTTACTCTTAGTGTTTCCAATAGAGAGAGTGGGTCATATAGCATGGCTTCAAAAAGGATAAGGTTTTGAATACATATGGCTTGACTAATATTTGGAATGGCCTAAAACAAGATAAGTTAACAGAGCCATTTTACAATGTAAATGCCCCAAAATAGGGAAATACAACCAAAGGAGGGCTATTGGGTTGTTGGAGTACTTAAATTGGAAAATTTAAAGTATAAAATCCAAATTAGTGTCTCCCAAAGATTATACAATTATACATTGGGCAAGGGCGAACATAAAACTTTCCATCCCAATTTGACCTCTTATTGGCATGATAAGTTAATGTTTCTCTTAAATCTCCATAATGTTTTTCAAATTTTCTCTCTTGTAGGTGATCTATTTCAGACTGGAATCGGATCTTTTTTGATTCAACATATAGGATGCATTGTCTAGGACGCGGGATGCATATTTATTCATTTTTATTTCTTTACAAGGTTCATGCCTTGATTCTGAGGGTTTACTTCTAATACTAAGTGTCAGGATGTCAACTATTTTTATTTTTCTATCAACATAAGATCACTATTTCTATAGGTAGGATGGTTGTTAGGGTGGTTTGCATGAAGACCAATCATTTGCATATGTTAAAATGTCACATTATCTTGATAAATTGTTAAACTATAAAGAATGACTGTGAAATTTAAATTGATTGTAATGCGATAATTTGGATGATATGACTATATGATGGGGCATATGTGAGGATGAATAATTGTGATTTAGGATTTTTACATCCAAGTTAATTACAATTTTTAAATTTGTGTTTGAATGTAGTGAGATATTATATTGTATGGGATCATATACGAATCATGTTGGTCAAGAGGTTTCTTGGTTTATACTATATGCATGATAGTATTAAGATCTATTGGTGCACCATTAAGTTTTGCCTTTGTGATATTCTAGATATTTATGAGTTCTCTTCCCCACTGCAATTAGTAAGACAAGCACTAAAAAACTATAATGCAACTTACTCCTAAGTAATTTGTTGTGTTAGATAGAATGGCTCGTGTAATTAAATACCTGATTTGACTTCAATGCAGAGGTCAGTATGTGTGGAGCATAATTACTAGGAGAACCAGGGGTAGAGGTACTAGTGCAAAGACATGAATACCAATCAAATTAGGGTGTGTGAGTAAATGAATAAGGATACAACTATATTATATGTATTTGAATTTAGTCACAATAAATTGTGGCCTTTTGGGTATGTGGTTTGTGTTACTATAGTGAAGTTTGCTGGGAACTATTATGTGGAGGAATACTTTTATAATTCCAAGTCTTTACAACCTTCATTATATCATATTCTATATATAAACTAAAATATAGAGGGACCTGTGAGAAAGAATTGGGATTCAGTGAAAACCATTTGTAAGGATTCATTTCCACTTAACTTGAGATAAGGCCCTTAGCTCTGTCATCACCAAACTAGATGTGAACACTTCATTTAAAGATTGGTATTGTAAATGTCACAGATTTGTATATGTTAAGAATTTTAAATTTATTTTAACTAATGTGCAGTATTTTTGTTGTGGGATGGAGCGAGCCTTACTTTTCTCCATCGTCCTTACAATTCCTCTCATTACTTCTTCTCCGCTTCAAAAAATTGGGAGTGCCCGGGAAAGACAATTCTACTCTACTATACCCTTTTCTGGCTAGGAAGGATAGAGGTGTTCAATCCATGCCTTCAATTTTCCTTGATTCAAGTCTACTCTACATATTCCTTTTTTTCATGAAACTGTATAACACCATTATTTTGTTTCTAAAGCCCTATGAAACAAAATAATCAAGTAAAAAAAATAGTGGTGTTATAGGGTTTCAGAAAAAGAAGGAATATTACAAGGACGAAGCATGCAGGGAAATGGAGATAGTAGAGAAGAAATTATCTGCACAAGAAGTGACCATGACCAAGAGGTACAGTAGTTGTAGATGATGATGTAGGCAGTACTTGATTCGAGGGAAATCAAAGGTGTGGATCGAAAACCACTATCCTTCCTGGCCCAAAAAGGGTATAGTAGAGTACAATCGTCTTTCCCTGGAACTCCCAATTGTTTGAAGTGGAGAAGAAGTAATGAGAGGAATTGTAAGGATGATGGAGAAAATTAATGGCCACTCCAACCCCACAACAAAAATATTAAATAATAAATTATACATTCATAATAAAAATGAAAATAAAAGTAGCTGGCTTGTTGAACCTCCTCGTGTTGCAATCTGATTTTTGATGTTGTCTACATTAGTATGTTGTTTTTTATTGCAATTATAATTAGTATGAATATTGGGCTAAAGCGGTTGCATGTTCAACATACGTACTGAATAGATGTCCAACCAAAGATGTGATAAATAAAACACCAGAAGAAGATTGGAGTAAAAGGAAGCATAACATAGGGCATTTGAGAGTTTTTGGATGTGTGGCATACTCATTGATACCTGAAGAGTTGAGATAGAAACTAGACGATAGAGGAAAGAAATGCATATTTTTGGGATATAGTGAATAATCCAAGTCATATACGCTATGCAATCCTTTCACAAAGAAGCTGATAATAAGCCGTGATGTTGAGTTTGTTGAAGAAGAATCATGGGATGAAAGCATAGATAAAGCAATCACAGTTGTAGCTAGTTCCACAAGATAATGAAGACAATAAAACTCAAGATGTGATTCGTACTACACAAGTAAATGTTCCTAAAACACCTACTAGGGCACCTATCACTCAAAATATAACTACCCCAGCAAGTAATAACAACAGTGAGTCTTCTAATCCAGCACTTGCATCAATAAGATCAAGTTCTATAAATACTTCAAAGAAGATAAAAAGTCTAAGGTAGATATATGATGAATTACAAGAGGCTGAAAATGATGACTTATGTACTAATTTTGCATTCTTATCATAATTTGATCTAGTCTATTTTGAAGACGTTAAAAATGACAAATGGATTGCAGCCATGAATGAAGAAATTCAGTCAATTGAAAAGAATGAAACTTGGGATCTAGTAGAGCTTCCTAAAGGCAAGGATGTGATTGGAGTCAAATGAGTTTACAAGACAAAGTATGATGCTCCTAGAAAAGTAGAAAAGCACAAGGCAAGACTAATAGCTAAAGGCTTCACACAACAACTTGGCATAGACTACAATGAAACATTAGCACTTATGGCAAGATTAGACACCATTAGAATGGTATTATCTATTGTGGCTCAAAATAATTGGAAGGTTTATAAAATGGATGTTAAATCAACATTTTTGAATGAAATTTAGAGGAAGAAGTGTATATAAAACAACCACCCGGATATGAAGTCTTGGGAGAAGAAAATAAGATATTAAAGCTGAAAAAAGTATTATATGGCTTGAAGCAAGCTCCTAGAGCTCGGTACAACATAATAGATTCTTATTTTGTGAACAATAGATTTAGAAAGTGTGGCAATAAATCAACTTTGTAAGTCAAAGTGAATTATGAAGGAGAAATCTTGATAATTTGTTTATATGTAAATGATTTGATATTCACAGGTAACATGTCAATTAACACATTCAGAGCAGCCATGAAAAGATAATTTGATATGATTGATTTGGGGCTCATGAGATATTTCCTTGTAATATAAGTAAGTCAAAATGATCAAGGAATCTTTATATATCAAAGTAAGTATGCAACTGATTTGTTGAAAATATTTAAGATGACAAATGTGAATCCATCCCCTACACCAGTTGCAATGGGTTTAAACTTAGCAAGAATGATAAAAGCCCTAATGTACATTCAACTTTATTCAAAAAATTGGTTGGTAGCCTTTTATGTTTGATTGCCACAAGACCAGATATAATGCATGGAGTTAGTCTCATCTCTAGATTCATGGAAAAAACAAAAGAGTCTCATTGGAAAGATAGAAAAAGAATTTTGCAGTATATAGCTGGAACAAAGAATGCTGGAAAAAACAAAGTGATTTGTCAAAGCAAAGTGCAAATGTTGCTAATGTGAAAGTGGGTGATGGAAATAATCTCACAGCCTTCATCATGTGCAATATTGGTGAAGAAGGCAACCTTGAAGTCTGGTATTTAGACAGCAGTTGCAGCAACCACATGAGTGGTAATGAAAGTCTTTTTTCTTTCATTGGTAAAAATATAAAGTCTAAAATTAGAATGGGGAACAATGGAATTGTTCCAATTGTGGGAAAAGGATCTATTATGATCCACACCAAGCAAGGTGAGAAACAAGAGATTCAGAATGTTTATTTTTCCCCTGGTATAAAGCACAATTTGATGAGTGTTGGGCAACTCACTCAAAATGGATATCAAGTGCTGATAGAGAATGACCAATGCATCATTTATGAGAAGGATGGGAGTAATAAAATTGATGCAGCAGTCCAAATGACAAAGAATAAGATGTTTCCATTGAAGGTAGAGATGTTTTTCTCTTCACAGTCCACAGTTGCACCTCCCAAGAAAGCAATACAATAGCAACCAACCTTCAAGAGCATGATTGAAGACCCCTCAAAGCTATGCCATTTAAGGTATGGAAATCTTGGCTATCATGGTTTAAGTTTATTGTCCAATAAAAGAATGGTAGATGATTTTCCATGTATTAAAGAGTTTAGTAGCAAGTGTGAGGTTTGTATTTTGGGTAAGCAACATAGGCTACCTTTTATTTCTAGTAACTCTAGAAGAGAAAGAGGGTCATTAGAGTTGGTGCATACTGATTTAGCTGGTCCTATGAAAATCACTTCCATTGGGGGGAGTACTTAATTTATGACCTTCATAGATGCTTTCAGCCATAGAACATGGGTGTATTTTATGAAAAATAAATCTGAAGATTTTGATAAGTTTTTAGAATTTAAAGCCCGGGTTGAAAAAGAAAGTGGACAATATGTTAAAGTCCTAAGGTCAGATAGAGGGGGGAATATACCTCCAATATTTTTGTAAAGTTTTACAGGCAAAATGACATAAAGAATGAGCTAATAGTCAGTTATACTCTATGGAAAAATGGAGTGGCTGAAAGAAAAAATAGGACCATCATTGAGATGGCAAGGAGCATGAAAAAAGCAAAAGGACTCCCAATTGAATATTGGGGAGAAGCTATAGCAACATCTGTCTATTTGATAAATAGAAGTCCTACAAAGGTAGTCCATGACAAGATTCCATTGCAAGCATGGTCAAAGCATAAATGTGCAATTGAACACTTGAGAGTCTTTGGGTGTGTAGCATATGCACACGTGCCAAAGGAGAAAAGGAAAAACTTGGATGACAAGGGTGTGAATTGTATCTTCGTGGGATATAGTCTTGATTCAAATACATAGATTGTATAACCCAGTCACCAAAAATATCATCATTTCAAGAGACATGGAGTTCATTGAGAATGAGTCATGGGATGGATCGGTGGATATGTCATCAAGAACTTTAAGTAAAGTGCCTATTATTAATGAATATGATGAGTTTAATGATCAAAAAGATAATACAACAACAAACATAGAAGGCTCTAGACAGGTCCTAACAGGCCCTGCACATAATAACAACAACAATACTAAGATTTCTGACCCCACTCTCGCCACGCTAATGCCAAGAAATACCAAGAGTCTAAGGGAGATATACCAAGATGAAAGGTATGAAGATGAATTTGATGAAAACATTAATTTTGCATTATTTTCTCATAGTGATCCAATTTATTTTGAGGATGTTGTAAAAGAATAAAATGGTGTGATGCCATGAATGAGGAAATAAATGCAATAAAAAGAAATGAAACTTGGGAGCTAACTATATTACCTCCTAACAAGAAAGTTATTGGAGTTAAATGGGTTTACAAGACCAAGAGAAATGTTGAAGGAAAAATAGATAGGCATAAGGCTCGACTGGTGGTTAAGGGGTATAAACAACAGTTTGGTAGAGGTTATGATGAGACCTATGCCCCTATTTCAAGAATGGAAACCATGTGTGCTCTCATAGCAATTACAACCCAACACAAATGGAAGGTATATTAAATGGATGTGAAATATGCCTTCTTGAATGGAGTATTGAAAAAAGAGGTTTATGTGGAGCAGCCGCCTGGTTATGAAGTTCCAGGTCATAAAGGTAAAGTGTACAGGCTGAAGAAGGATCTTTATGGGATGAAGCAAGCTCCACGGGCATGGTACCATAGGATTGACTCATATTTGATTAGAAATGGATTTTGCAAAAGATATGGTTAGCCCACTCTTTACATCAAGGCAGCTAATGGTAATATTTTAATTGTTGTCTTGTATGACATTGATGATTTAGTCTTTACTGGGGATGATGATTTCCTCATTTCTAATTTTAAAGAGGCCATGAAAAGAGAGTTTTAAATGCCAGACTTATGTCTCTTGAGATATTTTCTAGGCATATAAGTAAAACAAATGCATGATGGTATTTTCATCTCTCAAGAAATATATGTAAATCAGAATTTGGAGAGATTTAGAATATAGAGTAGTAAGCCTGCCCCAAAACCAACAATGGTAGGTATAAAGTTAAGAAAGAAAGATTGCAGTAACAATGTGAATTTGACCTTGTATAAAATTTTGGTTGGAAGTTTGATTTATTTAACAACAACCAGGTTGGATATAATGCATGCAGTAGGTTTGATTTCTAGATTTATGGAAACTCCAAAGGACTCCGATTGGAAAGAGGGAAAGAGAATCCTAAGATATGTGAATGAAACCAAAGGATATGATATTTTGTATACCACAATAAATGATTCTGGACTAATTGGTTACATGGATAATGATTGGGCGGGAAGTTTGGATGATAAAAGAGTAGTTCTAGATGTGTTTTTCATATGGGTTCAGGTGTAATCTCATGGACTTCTAAGAAACAACCCATAGTTGCTCAATCTACACCAGAGGCTGAGTATATAGTAGAAAATGTAGTAGCATGTCAAGCTATTTGGCTGAGAAGGATCTTAGCATATTTGAAGGAAGAACAAGAGGATGGAACCACAATATTTTGTGACAATATTTCCTCAATAGCTTTGATGAAAAATCTCATGTTTCATGGAAGAAGCAACCAAATTGAAATTAGGTATCATTTTATCAGAGAATTAGTTGAGAATGGTGAAATAAAAGTGGAGTTTTGCAGGTCTGAGCAGTAGCTAGTAGACATTTTCACCAAGCCTTTGGGCATTGTAAGTTTTTAGTGCCTAAGGAGAAATCTGGGCGTGGTTATTTTGGATCAAGCATGATCTTGTTTTTTGGCTCAAGACAAAGGGGGATTTTTGGATTTTTAGAATCAAATCAGATTGCTCCGTGCCTCTCTGATGTCTCCAATAAATCTCCTCAATTTATTGTTGCTCAGAGTAAATCAAATTTTGTGTGGACTTTTGCAAGATAAGTTCAAATCAAATTTTCAGGAAATCTGATTCTTCTTTGGACATAATTTTGTATAAAGGGAAAAATGTTTTTATTCTTCTATATGTAAGAAGTTAAGTTTTTTTTTGTATGCAGCAACAAGAGATTGTTTTTTTTTGTGCTCTATTTTATCAGAGAAGTTTAAATTGCAACAACAATTGTAATTGATTATTTGTTGACCAGTGATTGCTTTAGATAATCTTGTGAGAGCTCTAAAGAATCTCTAAGAAATTTGTATGCAGCCCCATATAGCTGCAAGTTTATTTTGTTTATTGTAGAAGTTATTTTCAGTTTAATAGAAGCAAGAAGAAGCTTGCATATCTCCATCTCTCTTTGTATTTTTTTGTCTCCATTTTGATTCCATTGTGCATTCCTAGTGATTGGGAAAATGAGTTTTAATCTCTGTGTATATGCTATGTTCTTCTCTTCCCTGCCATTGGAAAATTAATTATCCGTTGATTATGTAGAGCATTTACTTGTGACTTTTCAGATTATACAGTCTATCTATAATATTTACAAGGGTCCTAGCTCAGTCCAAAATATCTAAATTTTCCTAAAGTTGGATAGTAATCCGCCCCAAGATAGTGTCTTTTATTTTTCTTAAATTAAAATATTTCTATTCCTACCAATTTCATCACCAAATACACAAACACGAATATGCGATCACAAATGACTAAATTCTCCAAATTCACGTAATATGAAGGGGGTCAAAAAAACAATTTGATGACCGAGTGAGTTAACATGATTTCATAAAACCCAAAAAAACCATTAAAATTATAGATACATAAACCAGGTTTGAACATCGCATCGAAATCATACTGAAATTCCCCAAAACCTTCTATTTATATTGAGCATTTCCAAAAAAATACACACTTTTTTGTTGCGTGTTTCAAAAAACAAACCCAATTCAATCATTGCGCATGGCAACATTTGAAAGATGTTATATTTTGATTTACAAGCAAAGTAATTAAAGACTACCCGTCTGTAATTTAGAGCCCTTAATTCAATGCAAGCATATATATTTACATATATCTGTATTTGTTGCTACTAAAAGGCAAAGCGCTTTCTGTAATGAATTGCCTCTCTTCACTCTACAAAGTCTACACTAGGCCAAGAATTTGATGGTCACCCCTTATCATATGAATTTTTTATGACGATTTGGTTATTTTAATGTCTTTCATTATACGTTTTAAATAAATATTGATTATCAATTGTTTTCCTGATCTACGAATATTTTAATAATTCTTTTAAATTTAAATATAATTAGTTATATATATATGATGGGTAATGGGTTGAAGCTGATACAAATATTGTAAAATTAGAAAATAAGTATAAATTAGTGGAAAAGATTTTAAATCAATAAAATATACAATAAATTATATAGAAACTTTAATTTGTGATAAAAATAATATAAAATTAAAAAATAATTATAAATGAGTAATATATACAAAAATATCAAATTACTCAAGAAAGTTTCTAAGTTTATACACTTTATTTTTAAAAAGGATTTTAAAGTTATATAAATATATAATAAATAATATAAAAATATGTAAATTGCATTGTAATATTTTAAACTGGTAAAGAAAGTTTCTAAAATTCATATATTTTGTTTTAAAAATATTCTAAATTAATAAAATATATAATAAACAAAATGGAAATATTTATATTATAAAATAACATATATGTATCATACATATATATCATAGATATTATAAAATAATATATTTATATTATCAAATAAAATGCTATATCACCTATGACAAATTCTGATGGTTTATTAATTAATTTAAGTGTCATATTGATGGTTTTATAAAAAATTTAGCATGTCAATCCATATAGTCCAATTAATTTTTAGTCTGTCGTATACAACTCAAAAGTGGAAAAATGGCCAATATGGCCATCAAATTCTAGGTCTGGTCTACACTATTGAATGTATTCCCTGCAAACGTAAATTGTTTCCTTCAACACACATTCAACCATACTCTACAAAATAGGAAAACAACAACATCAATAATAGAAAGCAGGCATGTCTGGATCAAAAGACCTTTGTCGAAATAAATGAATGAAATGCAAAGGCAACATTGGCATATATTAGTTAGTATTTATTGAACAACTAAATCACTTCCTATATTTTCTAATCTACGTACCAAAAATAGAATGGTTGTCATCAATCTTGAGCAGTACTACCCTATTTTTCAAACATGACCCAAAACTTTCAAATTAGAATATATATGATTTTTCTCCTTGAATCAACCAACATATGTATATCTCAAAGTTGCCGACAAATTGTGCTCGCAAACAGTTGACATTAAAGGCCTTTGAATCATCATGAGTCAAAATGGCCTTCTTTGCTCCTAAAGGTGGGACAACATATTAAGAGAAGGTGCATAAGATACACATTCTTTTTTTCCTATTTGTCACTGCATTCTAATCATCTTGGCATGGAAAAAGGCTTAATCATTTAAAATAATTTCATCATAGGCAAAATCAAGCTAATGATTTCATCACTAGTCTTGTTGAAACATATCAACAAAGGAAGTTTTGTGCCAATTTGAAAAGAGGGTTTAGTGACATAAAGTTCATTGGCAATAATTTGTAAGGTACAAACTCATAATCTCATCCAATGTGAAATATAAAAGTTGTTGCTAATTCTCATACCCATGAAAGCGTAATGATCGACCATTTAAGTGGTTGTCCACATGACTTCAAACTATTGATGAGGCTATAAAAGCTTTGAACAAAACATGCACATACACTTCAAAAATACTTTAAGTGTGTATATTGAAGGTGTCAGAGGTTTCATAAAAGTTCATAAACTCCCAGGAATCCCTAACATACACATGTAACCACCTAATTTCGGTCTGTCGCAACTTTGGACCCTATTTGCCCTAGGTGTGATCATACCCTCGAGTTATGTCCAAACGACCCTGTTACTGTTTGGCATAATTCTTTTAATCAATTTAATGTCCTAGGTGATTTTTATCACTGATTTATATTATC
>MU227535.1:84224-98626 GCA_018584345.1 Thuja plicata | reverse complement strand
ATTGCAAGGGTGAAGATCAAGTTGCAGATATTTTGACAAAGCCTCTTTCTAGAGAGAAATTTGAATTTCATTGTAAAAATTTGGGTTTAATACCCCTTGATGTAAATCCCCCAAGTAAAGATTAAAGAGGGCTGTTAGAATTAATCTTTCCTTGGTTGAAAATATGTAATTAAAATGATAAACCAAGGTATCCTTATTTGTATTTGTCCTCTAGTCCAATTAGGAGGGCATGCCACTATTTTGTATTTCCTTTAATAAAGAAAATAGATATTCCTCCTTAAGAAGAATCTCACATTTGTCACACACACACTATGAATGTGGCATTCATAGGAGAAGGGAGTTACATGAAAACTCCTCCACTCATCTCTAATTAAGAGATGCCTCTCACACACTTGCTCTAATCATATTCTCCTCTCTCTCATTTCTTCTCTCAATCTCTCCTTGCTCTCATTATTGTATTAAGCTTATTGCTCTCATTCTTTAGGCTTTGTGCCATATTCTTATTATTCACAAAGGGGTTTTTCTTTGCTTTTCCCCTTACAAAAATCTCTTGGCTCTTTGTTGGGATTCTTGGAGTATTCTCATGTTCTTGGTGATTGATCTTGAAAACTTTATCTCACATTTGGTTTATGGTAAATTCCTTCTTGCACTTCATTTTCTTGCATTATTTCATGATCTTATTTTCATTCTTTTAATACTTCTAACAAGAATGCTCTTGAAATTCAATTGCTTGATTTCTCAATTGATAATAATGAATGGATCTTGATCTCAAGATGTTGGATTAAAAATTGACGATAAATAGGATGCTTATATACCTCTCAGAATATTTCAAAGGTTAAAACTCAATCAGGTTGACGGTAAATCAAAATCCCCTGCTAAAATATCGAGACAAACCCCCAATTTAAATTTGAGAAAAATATCAAGGAACAAGACCTTAAAAATACCATGTTCCTAAGAACATGATGATATTAACATCATATTCCACCAAATCAAATTCCAAATCAAGACCATGGGTCCCGGAGAATGAGAAGATGCAGGATTTTGAGGCACAACCAATTTTGAGGCTGGGAGAGACCATAAAGGCCATAAATGGTAACATAGCGCCTAGGTGATGAAATTAATTTTGATTAGAGGAAAAATAGAGGACCAAACTTAGAAAAAATGCTTACCTCAAGTTTTAAAGAAATTGAATCAACACAGGACTTATAATATTAATTTGAAGGTCTAATGAGTGTTAGGAGAGCATGAAATCAATGTGGGAACCCATACATACTAAAATGGGGCTTAAATGAACATCTTATAATAGATGCTAACTTTTTAGGACAATATATTTAGCCCCCACTTTAGCGGGAGTATGAGACGATATCATGCTCACGGTAAAGTAGAAGAAATAGAGAGAAAATATGAAGATCTGATGTAGGACCATCCTTGGTTCTTTGAAATCTAGCATTGAAACCAAAAATATTTGCTTTCAATTTTGTTCCCATTCAGTTGAATTTTGCAAATTTTTTGTTTCTCTCGGCATTCTTCTACATTTGCCCATTTTCTCTTGGTTGGCCTTCCTTTTGGTTCGTGCCTCGATCCAATTCTTTGCGGAGGAATTCTTTTATTTTTGGGCCGACCTATTTGTACATTGTGTTAAAAGCTAGTTGGAGTTTCTTGGTCTTCCAGAGTATTTGCTTGACTTGCAGATCTACGGCACATTCTTATGCTCTTAGCCAACCTTATGTTTGGTTTGCACATCGTTCTGATTGTTTGTGGAGGAGTTCTTCATGATTTAGGTTTGACCTATTTTCACGTTACAATTTCTCACCTTGGGGATTGTAATCTTTATTTGGCTAACCTAGATGTGTTGTGGATCTCATATATATTGATGTACTAGATCATTAATGTGACAAATTATAGATAGATAATTATTTGTAGGTCTGAAAGGAAGACAATCTAGAATTTGATCTGTAATTAGGCTTGTATGCCTATTTGTAAGCCTACATGGTGCCAACCAATTTGTATTTGAATTTATGACACTTTCGATGTCTGATCTTTCATTCTCTATAATTTGTGTTGTTTTCTCCATTGTGTTATTGTTACGACATGGTATGGACTATTCTCCTTGATGACTCTTCTCCCATGGCTGTATCAAGTGGTATCAAAGCCAAGTTTTGTTCCTGAGATTGTGAAGTCTTGTAAGTGATCTGTTGTGGGGTGGTAGAGTGAGGATCCTGTTGGTCATATTTTGTTTTGGTTTGAACCTGTGTAGGGTTGCAAAAAAGGTTTTAGCCCTTGATAAGTTTCTCAGTTTTTGTGCCTGGTTCATGGCTCCAATGGTCTCTGACTTAAAAACCCTAAGTCTCTATGAAAAATCTACTTTGAATGATGAAAATCCTGCTGTCTTGCAAAGTTTGAAATCCTAGATTCAAATTTATAGCCATTGGTTTTAAGAAAACCCTATTTCCTTGGTCAAATTATTGCTAAAACCTAAATCCTTCATGGGAGGTTCTATTTCATAGTTACCTTTTTGGAGCCACTTAAGCCTTATTTTTTTCATGCACGTGGCCAAGGAATATTCTTTATCTAGTGCAAGCTCTTATCTCCTAATCTCCAAATGATTTAGAATGTGCTTTCTTATTTCTAAGATCAAGCGTAGACTGTGGATGCAGTTTTGATCTTGTGGCCAACAATAGATCTCGCAATAAAAGTCAAAGTCTTCTTCCTATCTAGCAATCTCGAGAGGGTCGTGGATCTTGTTTTGATATGGTCTTGGTTGGGCGGTCTACACTAGATCTCATGATGTTACTCAGGTTAAGAAAGTCATTCATAGATCTCGAGACTTAGTTATCTCATAATCTCCTATTTTGATCATGGTAAATAAAGTGACTCAGGGTAAAGATGGAGTTTGATCATATGCAGACATGTGTCCAAGTGTATGGTTAGAAAGGATGGTGCTCGCTGATTCTCGGGATCAAACCATGGATAGTGTATTCATTCAGCGACTTGGTGATCTAGTCTATCTCGTGATCTCTTAATAAACCTATGATAAAGCTCAAAGTCTATTTTGGTTTACTTCAAGATTAAACGTTGATCATTCATGCAAGTCAAGATCAAGCTTATGCATGTGATCTTAGAACCAAACTCAAGTTAAGAGATCTGTTACGAGATTCAGAGACTACGTTGTCTCTGAATCTCTAAATAGACTTAGAATTAAGAAAAGTTACCTAGGGTTAATTTCAAGGCTTACACAGATTTAATCATGACCGTTAATTGAAATTAGAATCTATGGTTTGGGCATGATCTCTGGATATGACTAGAGTTAGTTGATTCATTCAGTGACTTGGAGATTTCCTTTATTTTATGATCTCGAGATAAACCTGTGGTCAAAGCATGGTTATATTTTCTCTTTGGTTGCGTGATATCTGAGTAGACCCAAGGTTAAGTGAAGTATTTTGAGATTAAACGAGGATCGTAGATCTTGTTATGTGCTTGCATTGATCGTATGGCATGCACTTGATCTTTGGATTTGACCAGAGTTAGTGAAATCATCTAGCGACTTGGAGATAAAGGGTAATCGGTTGACCAGAGTTCAAGGGAGGTTAAGGGCTTAAGTCAAAGATAAAGAAAAGATTAGACAAGTTCAAAAAGATCATGTGGTGGGCATAAAGCCTTATAAAGAAGATACAAAAGATCTATCCTTTGATGCATTACGCCTGCGTGCCACTTGTCCAAGATTAGATCTGAAAGCTTGGGTAACCTAAAAAGAATCTACAAATCTATTTTAAAGTATAAGAAAGTTTGAATCTGGATCATTGATGGAGAATTTTGCACTGTTTGAAGCCATTTAACTATTTTTAAAATTTTTTAAAAAGACTTTCTCAGGGTTTTCAAGTGGTGTTTCATGTCATCTTTTTGCAGAACATTAAATAGGCAAATTTGATCTTCTGGGTTGTATGTTTACACCTGTTGGATGTCGTATGGAGGAGAGATTGGTGTTTGTAAGAAATTTATTATAGAAATTATCTTATTGGGGTTTCTATTAGCCTCTAAAATAGTATTTAAACCTTTGGCTTATCCTATTCTGTTCTTCGCCATAAATAACGAGTGGTCTTAGAGTTTTATAATGCAGATTGGATCAGATTTTAAAGAGCTTGAGCTTTCCCAAAAAAGGTACTTGACTTCCTGTAGATCTAAATGGTAAAATTTCTTGAGATAATAAATGTAGACAAGACATTCCATCTGTTATTCCTTTTTCACAACATGGTTCTTCAGTTTCCCAACAAATTGGCGGCTAGATCAGATTTCTTACAGACTGGAGCAAGGAATATTTTAAAGAATGGATGATAGAGCTGCTTGATAGTTGAAATGATTTAATATTCTCTATCATATAATATTTTAATATTTGTAACCCTAACCCTAATTATATCTAAAGCTTGTTGCAGTCCTTGTTTCTATAAAAGGACTTCCAGGATCATTTTGTAAGGATGAGAATTTTATGCCACAAATGCTTGTAAAAGTTTTGCATATTTTGATCAAGTTTATCAGTGTTCTCTTTGGATTTGACATATTTTGATCAAGTTTATTAGTGTTCTCTTTGGCTCTGACATATTTTGATCAAGTTTATCAGTGTTACGAGTGTTCTCTTTAGATCTGAAGCTTGTTGCAGTCCTTGTTTCTATAAAAGGACTTCCAGGATCATTTTGTAAGGATGTTAATTTTATGCCACAAAATCTTGTAAAAGTTCTACATAGTTGATCAATTTTATCAGTGTTCATATGTACTTGATGCTTTAATATCAACATATGTCTATACTTCTTGTGATTTGAAGAATTTGAATGAATAGTTGTCTCTATTTCCAGTTTTTGTACTCATTTGGATTGGTTGTTACAGATATTTCAGTCCATCACTTTGCAAGGCAAAGTGTCAAACTATTTTAAGGTTTCTTTCAAGGAGAGAATTAAATCCTTAAGATAGTTTCAGTGAGTAGGAGATTGAAACAAATTTGATAAGTGGCTAATACAATATTTAGTGCAAGATTTACATTTTATGTGCCTTTGATATTGAAGGTCTTTACATATTGAATGATTCCATGCCCATTGGATAAGGCACTGATATGACATTATAGATTGTGCAGTTCCCATCAAATCTATACACAAACTATTATCATTTTCATTTTTATGTTATATTAAGCCTACAAGTTGAAAACTACTACATCTTTAGGGCAGTAAATAGGTCATCCTTGCCTGAGTTTGGAACTAAAAAAGAAGGATGAGAATCCTTAATTCACTAGTATTTTCTGTTATCAAGTTCATATTATGGCTTGTGAAGCTCTAAATTAAATTGGTTGTTAACATTTGGAGGATTTGTTATCAGATGTTGCAGTAAAAGGTAGGAGCATATCATTGTGAAAAATTAATTCATTGCATGATTTATTGAAGAATAATAAATCAAGTTAGGTACACCCGCTTGAGCCTGTGGAGCTCAAAGTGAAGGAGGATTTAATCCTTGTTAATTGGACTTGTTTCTTTACTTAATCAAAATTTGGGTTTTATAAGAGTCAAGCATTGCTTCTATATAGGATTCTGCAAGAAAAAGCTCCAACAAATTGGTGACTCTACTGGGATCAAACTTTTAAAAGAATAGAGTTAGTCCTGTTTAGCCATATTATAGTATCCATATTAAGTTGTATTGTATTTTACCAACTAGTTTTTGGTGGTGACTCAAAGAAATCTCTGTAATCGATGCTGAGTAATACTTAATATTTATATACATTTTTCCAATATGAATACCAGATCTAGAGTAAAATAATATCCCGAAGATGAATCAGGAGGTGGACTTCCAACTACTTCTAAAACTAGATAGTCTTGGAGAGAAAAGAAGAACAAACATAATCCAGATATTGTATCTCCAAGAAGACAAGAGGAGAACACTAGGATAGAAAATTCAACCCAATCTAGTCATGAAGGAAACACATCTGAATGGAGAGGCTCCAGACTTGGGGTTGGATACATATGGAAATAATAGCTCTCCTAGTGAAAGAGAGGAGGAATCTCACACCACCATCTCAGATTCTGAAGTTCCCTCTAATGAACTTTCTGAAGAAGAAATAATTTTGAAGAGGCAGTTAGCTATTCTTGAGAAAAAGAAAAAAGATAAAGCAAATAAGAAAAAACAAGATCAAAAAAGTGCTGATAGATTAAGAAGGTGAACATTGAGACATCAAGCAACAAATTATGCTGAAAGATCTAAAAAATATCAAGAGAAACCTGCCACTCAACAAAGTATTTATGCTTAAGTTTTTAAAGATAAAGGAAAGAAGAAGGTCATAGGAAGTGAAACAGATGAACCTAAGAATCATAGAGTTTCAACATATCAAATGTCTAAATTGGACATGGACCTTGAGAAATCCAAAAGGGAGAAGGAAACCATGGCCAAAATGCTAGAGAAAGTATAAGCAGATGCTGCTACTTTAGAGATGAAGAAGAAGATTGATTTCCTCATGCAATCTTCTGGGCTTTCCCATGCTGGTGCTAAAAATACCTCAACATCAAAAGCCAAAGCATCTACATGCCAAAATGATGAAAAATTCCAAAGGAGATCTTTCCATACTGAAAGGTACAAACATTTTTATTTTATTGATATTCCTGGTTATCCCAATGCAATCACAAATGAGATTGGAGATAGACTTCCCAAATTTTTAGGAAATAATGTTATTACTTGTGAGGTACATTTAAGAAAATTTAATGATATCATGGATGACCTTAACATCATACATGAAGATGTCTTGATGAAACTGTTTGTTCAGTCTATAGTTGAAGATGCTAGGGAATGGTTTATAGGGTTATCTCATGGTTTTATGGGGTCTATGGATGAATTGATAGATTTATTTAAAGATCAATATGGTGATAAGACAAATGAGGGATTCTTGTTGAATGAATTTAACAATATAAAGAAAATTCAAATGAGGAAGTTGCTGAATTCAATACAAGGTTCCAAAGAGCTATGCATAGGATTTTTCAGAAAATAAGACTTGATGAAAAGGTATGTCTTGCTACATATTTAAATGCTTATGATTCTAAAATGGGATATTCTCTTCAAGACAAGAATCCAAGAAGCCTTACTAAAGCCTATAAGACAGCCATTAATATAGAAATGAATAGAAAAGTATCAAGAAAAATGGGAAGAAGGGATGATGAGAGGTTTAATAGGAGCAATCAAAAGGAACTAGAACATAAATATTATAAAGCTCCACATAATACTAGGTCATCCCATAATAGTTATAATCCCCAAAATAGGATGCAAAACTACCCATATGGTACCCAGTACAAAGATGGTAAACCTATTGTCTCACAAAGAAAGGACAAGCTTGATAATAGGACTTCTAATCCTCTACATAAAAATTCTATCAATATGTGCAATGATGATTATTGGTGTGAAACTTGTGAATCCCCACATAATCCTGAATTTTGTGTTGTTGCTCTGAATATAAATACAAATGAGGAACAAGGAGAGGAAGATGGGGAGTTGTGTGATTATAATGGTTGTGCTATGACTTATTCTCATTCATGTCCTGATGTAGATTCTGATGATGAAATTGATCATTATGATATGTATGGTTCACAAGGTAGAGTAGAAGTGTATCATCAACAAGTTTTGTCTGATAGTGAAGAAGAAAGAGTTGATAATATAAGATGTTATGTTCAACACAGTGAGGAGTCTACAATAGTCAGAAGACCTTCTGATGAGGAAAGAACAAGAATTATAGCTGATCTGGTTACTAAAGCAAGAAGTAATTATAACTTGAGGAATAAAGTAGTTGGTGAAGCAGGTAGCAATCCAGATGGAATTTTTATTAAAGAAAAAAAATAGACGCCAACCAGACACAAAAGAAGGAAAGATCTGCTGAGAATGTAAGTAAGCCAAAGGTCAAAATTGTAAACAAATCAAATGGTTCAAAAATTCTATATGAGGAAAAGGCTAGAGTACTAGAAACAAGTTTTTCCCCTCCTAAAATAGAAAATAAGAAATCAAAGAAGGAAGAGTCAACTTTGACCATTCAAGTTGAGGATAGTAACCTTATTATTGAGAAACAAAAGTCCTATGATGTAAAATACACCCCTATTGATATGGGGCAATATTTGTCACAAATGACTGTTAAAGTTCCATTTTTAGAAATGATGAGAATTAAGGAACATAAGGAGAAAATCCTCACAGTGCTAGATGGTGTTTCTTCAATAAGTATTCAGAAACCAGAAGGTGTTGAAAATATTAAAAAACATACATGATAAGTCTGAAAGAAAGGGAAAAGAGTCTCAAGAAATGATTTCAGAAATCCCTCAAATTTATTTGAATACAAATCATGTAAACACTTCCTTAGGAGTTGTTGATCCCTTTTTCTTAACTTTGGTTATTAATGGTAAGATGCTTAAAAACTGTATGATAGACTCTAGAGCATCTAACAATGTTATGCCTGCAGAGATAATGAAGTCAATAGGATGAAAAGTTGACACTCCTCATGGAAGATGTCAGGAAATGGACTCTAGAGAAATACCTGTCATTGGTACTATTAAGGCTTTGCCTTATAGGTTATCAATATGTCCTGAAAAAATGCTAACAATGAGTGTCTTGGTTGTTGATATTCCACCTCATTATGGCATGTTGCTATCAAGAAAATGGAGTGCTTCAATGGGTGGAAGTATTCAATGTGATTTTTCTTTTGCTACTTTCAATATTGCTGGTGATAATGTCAAGGTGTCTTGGGAAAGTAGGACTCCTCATATGATTGAAGTAAATGAAGATACTGACATTAATTGTTGTGTGGATGTAGACATGGAAAACTTTAAATTAGAGAAGACTTTTCCAAAATGCAAAAATATTGATCCATTAATTGAAGAGTTGAACACACAATAGGGTGGTTTGTGGCAGATGTATTTTGATGGAGCTTGTTCCAAAGAGGGATCAAGAGCTGGTGTTCTATTTATTTCTCCATCAGGTACTACATTCAAATACTCTTTCTTGTTAACTTTTCAGTGTACAAATAATACTATTGAGTATGAAGCCTTATTTTTTGGATTAAATATTGATACTAGGCATGGTATCAAATGTTTAAAAGTTTATGGGGATTCTGAGCTAGTAGTAGCCCAAATTAGATCCAAGTATGTTGTAAAAATGACAGATTAAAAATGTACAAGCATGCTATTTGGGATCAGATTGAATTTTTTTGATGTCTTTAACATTGAATGGATAGAAAGGTCAAAAAACATCATGGCTGATTTTCTAGCTAATGTTGCTTTAAAGAATGGTGATTTGACTTTGAGTGGGGCATCAATTATGGAAGTTAAGAGTAGACTAGTTGTCCCTGATAATGTTTAAAAATGGAAAGTTTTTGAAGATGACCAAGATATTCTTAGGTTTATTCAATGCCTTGACCATTATGAAGGCCGACATGTAGATTGTAATTCTTTAGTTGAAGTGATTGATATCAAGGATACTATTTTGGGAAATGAGGTTGTCCAGTTGAGTTCTAATCAGATTCCTAAGGGGCTGATAGAACTAGAAGCATTGTTCAGTGATCAAGATGATCATATATCAAAAAGGAGCAATGCTAAAATTGAGGATTTGGATGAAGTAAATTTAGGATCAGAAACAACACCTCAAATAATATATATTGGAAGGAGGTTAGAATCCTATGTTAGGGAAAAATAGATAAAATTGTTAAGGAAACACAAGCATATGTTTTCCTGGTCATATGAGGACCTAAAATCCTATAGGGAGGACCTTTTCAAACATGAGATCCCACTAAAACCAAATGCCAAGCCATTCAAACAAAAGAAGAGACTAGTTAACCCATTATTGGCCCCCAAAATGCAACAAGAATTGATGAGGTTGAGGGATGCATGGATTGTTCAACCTATAAGAAATTCAACTTGGGTCTCTAATTTGGTCTGAGTGAGGAAAAAGAATGGCAATATAAGGCTTTGTGTTGATTTTAGGAACTGGAATATTGCATCTTTAAAAGATAATTATTCTTTGCCTAATATGGAGGCGATGTTGCACAAAGTTACTGGTTGTGATTTATTGTCAATAATTGATGGTTTTTCAGGCTACAACTAGGTATTAGTAAAGGAATCAGAGTAATTTAAAACTGCATTCACTACTCCATAGGGAACATATATGTATATTAGGATGTCTTTTGGTCTCTTAAATGCAGGGGCAACATTCCAAAGAGCTATGGATGTTGCATTTAAAGAATTTATTGATTTATTTATGGTGATCTATCAAGATACTTTGACAACATATTCCAAGAAAGCATAGGACCATTGTGGACATTTAGAAAATATTTTTAATAAAGATTTGGAATATGGTGTTTCTTTGAATCCTAAGAAATGCTAGTTTACAGTAACAAAAGAAAAATTGTTGGGACATATAGTGTCAAAGGAGGGAGTAAGAATTGACCCAGAGAGGATAGAAGCAATTCAGAAGGTCACTACTCCAAAGAATGTCAAAGGAGTACAATATTTTTTAGGAAAGATTAATTTTTTGAGGAGGTTTATTGCTAACTTTGCATAAATTGTTAAGCCTATAATTAAATTGTTGAAAAAAGGTGCAAAGTTTAAGTGGGATGAAGAAGCACAATTTTCTTTTAAAAAGATTAATAAGGCAGTTCAAGAAGCACATGTTTTAAGGTCTCCTGATTACAGTAGGCCATTTTCATTATTTTCTTTTGCATATTTTCGTACAATTGTTGTTGTGTTACTACAAAAGGATGAGGAGGGTTATAAGCACCCCATTGCATTTTTCAGTAAATTCGTCCAAGCTGTAGAGTTGAACTATGAGATGATGGAAAAAAGCATATGCCCTTGTTAAAGCTGTGAAGTCATTCATACCTTATTTGGTTTGTGCAAAATTGATTGAATATGTACCTCATGCAACAATCAAGGACATTCTTACTTAATAAGAGGTTACTAGCAAACGATGCAAATGGATAAATAGGATTCAAGAATTTAATTTGAAAATTCATATAACCAAATTAGTAAGAGGACTTGGCTTAGCAAAGTTAATGAAAAAATAGAATATGGATTTGGTTCAGGTAAATAATATAAAAGTACAAGATATGACGGTGACTAGTATTGAAAGGCAGCCCTATTATGTCAATATCATGTACTATCTCAAAAATGCCAAGTGCCCTGAGATTATGACTGATAATCAGAAAAGAACCCTCAGGTTGCAAGCCCAAAGATACACATTAGTACAAGGAGATCTATATTGGAAAGACAGAAACAGTGTACTTTTGTTATGCTTAGGGGTAAAAGTACAAACCTATGTCACACTTTTACAAAGGAAGAGGACCACAACATGCAAAATTGTTAAACTTTAACGACATAAAAGTGGCATTTGTGTTTATAATTTGAAAATGATGTAAAACAATAAAATATGTAAAATTGGATGTAGTTTATGCTTAAATTTTTTTTATATTTTTTTGAATAAGAATTGACATAGTTTTTTAATTTTTGAAGTTCATTTTTTAATTGTTGAAAAATGCTAAAAACCTAGGATCTAGTTCCCACCAACAAAATATATGTAAATAATATTTTTTTACTCTGATTTCAGAATATATTTTAGATGGCATGTACAGCTAGTGCAAAAAAAAAGAAAGATTGGTTTTCAGTATAAATTGTATCTGTTATAAGTATTCAAAGTTGGAGTTACCCGAAATTAATATTTTTTGTCTCCCGCCTAATTTGCCCTAGCAAATCTACACCAAATACAAAAAAAATTATATATTCTTTAAGAGGACTCTCTCCTCTAGTGTTAAATATAAGTTGTAAATTTTTTTGACATGATTTTCTATTATTTTCTTTTTTAGAACGAGCATGTTCTTCAATGTTAAAATACCAACTTAGAGTTTTTTCAACTTATAATATTTTATATGTAATCAAAAGACTATAAAAATTATATGACCATAATATAGACTCCGAGCTCTACAAAAGGGTATTTTTTAATTTTAAAAAAAATTGAATTTTGATGGATAATTAAGCCCCAAAAGTGACATGTTTCTAATTTTCCCATTTTTTTTTCTTATTTGGCTGCCACATGGGATGCCACATAAGTAGTTTCGACCGAAACAGGTTTGGTGGGAACTGGTTCGGTTAAAACTAAGGCCAACCAAACATGGTCGCGTGGATGACCATGACCCTCAAAGCTCATATATAAATGCTTTTTAAAAAATAAATTAAAAAACAATTCTCAATTATTGCGACTTAGAAAATGTTTTTTTAATAAAATCATTTTTTAAATTGTTTTAAAGGTGTATTTTTTAGCGTTAAAGGACAACTACGAATTAAGATTATCAAGGAGCTTTGTATTATTTGTAAGTTTATTTCTTTTTTTAGTTTTTTGAGATTTTTTTTGTGTTTTTAATTAAAGCATTGTTCAATATTAAATTATGAACTTATCAATATTATTTTTGATTTTTTTTATCAAGAGTATATGGTTTTGTGTACACAGGTGAATCGAAGCTCTCAATTTGAACAATTTGTGTAGTGGGGAATAAAAGGAACATAACAAGAAAATATGATCGAATAAAGGATGACAAAATGAAAGGTCATACAAAACGTAATGAAGATAAACCTGTTGAAGTTCAAGAAGATCCACTTCAAGTAGGGGAAAAAATTGGTGGAAATATATCTTTTGACATGGGAAATTTGATGGAGATGGATGAGGATTCATTTTTCAGTCAATTTTCATCTGACGAATTGGTACTTGAAAGCACAATAAAAAATAATGCAAAAAGATTTGGGATGAATATTTTCAAAAAAAAAGTCTGATTGGAAAAGCACAATTATTTTCTAGGTTATTCAGGAAAAAAGAAATGACTCCTATTTTGGAGTTGTTAGGTGTTGATAACAAGAAAAACTCAGGACACAATGTAAATCGAACAATAGTTGAAAATTTGCAAGATGCATTGAACAACATTAAAAACTCAAGTCAAGGAGCCAATTTAAGTGTTGCACGTAGAGCATTGATGACTACTTTATCTAGTAGGAGGTTGACACAGAGAAAATAAGTACATGCAATTTATGATTTACTGAATGTATCTAGAAGAACTATTCAAAGATATATCAGGAAGAGAAATATGTTAGATGAAAATATTTAAAAGAATTGGGTTAATATTTGTAGACTTCCTCGAAAAGACAAAATTTATGAAGATGTAAAAAGATAGGTCATTGAATATTGGACCGCTCACTCCCATGTTTCTTCTAATAGAAGGGATACTATACAGATGAAAGATAAAGAGACCGGTCTGAAAAATGTACATCCAAAACATTTTATAGATACAACACAAAGTGAATTATTTGAAGCATTCAAACAAGAATTTTCAGATGTGAAAATATGTCAAAGAATATTTGAGAGGTTGCACCTTTGCTTTATACGCATAAATAAGGTACGTGAAACTTATTGTTGCCAAAATCATGTTGAGTTTCATCTATATTTGCAATCGTATAAAAAGGTTATGGCAGTACTTAATTCATATATGGTCATCCCTGGAAGTATGACACAATTTGTGAAGTCTATTTTATGTGAGAAATCAGAAGATTGAGATGAGTTCAAAGTATAATGTATAAAGAGTGCATGTAGTGATTATGGAGATTTACATAAATTTTCATTGCAAATTGGGAATATTAATATTGCAACACCAGTTTTGTGGAAGAGATTTGAATATGATACATATTGAACTAAGACCGGAGATGAATCCAAAAGAAATGTATTGTAGGAGAGTGAATTTCCCTAGCTTGAGTTTATGACCAGGTTTCATACTATAATTTATCCACATATCCAACATTGTCATGATGCACGATGGCAAGCTAAACAGTTTTGTGATTCCAAAAATTGTCTTCCACCTGGTTGTATTCTTGCAGTTGTAGATTTCTCTAAGAACTATACATTCTCCCCTCAATCAGAGATTCAAGCTCAATATTATCATTCTGAGCAATTTACAATATTTGTGCAAGTGACCTATAGACACACACAATTTGATTTGGATGAGGTAGAAAGTACCAATTCAAATGAATGCATTATCATCAAGGAGGTTTATTTCTATATCAACGATGATAAGGTTCATGATAGGAGCTATGTGGCTCATTGTTTTGCAATGTATTTTGAAGATATTGTGAATCGCGAGATAAAAGCTTCACAATACTGGATTTGGTCTGATGGTTGTGCAGGTAAGTTTATGCACTTCAATTCATTTTCAAATTCATTGATTACTTGTTAAATTATTATGTAATCATAATCTTGCATACAACAAATTAATCTTGCAAGACAATATAAATTTGCAAAAGTCTTTAATTGGATAGCTATGCAATATGCTAGATGCAATGTTAAGTTTCTGTGGAACTTCTTTGAAAGTGGAC
>MU227534.1:1933142-1943259 GCA_018584345.1 Thuja plicata | reverse complement strand
TGATTGTGGTTCCTTACTGGAACATGATGATGGAAAGGATTATATCTTTGGAAATGAAGTTGTCCAGTTAAGTTCTAATCAGATTCCCAGGGGTTTGGTTGAACTTGAGGCATTGTTTATAACTCAGTAAAATGATACATCCAAGTTGAGCAATGCCAATGTTGAGGATTTAGAAGAAATAAACTTAGGCTCTAAAAATAATCCTCAAACAGTATACATTGGAAAAGGTTTGGATTCTCATATAAGAATAAACCTAATTAAACTATTGAGAAAATACAAACATGCTTTTGCTTGGTCATATGATGACTTGAAAGCATATAGAGAAGACCTTTTCCAACATGAGATTCCTTTGAAGTCTGATGTCAAGCCATTCAGGCAGAAAAAAAGACCTATTAATCCCTTGTTGGCTCCCAAGATGCAACAAGAATTGATGAAGCTCAAAGATGCTGGGATAATCCAGCCTATAAGGCATTCAACATGGGTATCAAACCTAGTGCCAGTTAGGAAGAAAAATGGTGACATCAGGCTATGTGTTGATTTTAGGAACCTAAATATTGCTTCATTGAAAGATAATTATTCATTGCCAAATATGGAAGCAATGTTGCATAAGGTTACTGGTTGTGAATTATTATCCATGATGGATGGTTTTTCACGTTACAACCAGGTTTTAGTTAAAAAAACAAAGCAGTATAAAATTGCATTTACTACTCCTTGGGGAACATATGTTTATATCAGAATGCCTTTCAGATTAATAAATGTAGGAGCAACGTTTCAAAGGGCCATGGATGTGGCTTTAAAAGATTTTATAGATCTATTCATGGTCATTTATTAGGATGAATTGACTGCATATTCCAAGAAGGCTTCAGATCATTGTGATCACCTGGGTAAAAATTTTAACAAAGCTTTGGAATATGGTGTTTCATTGAACCCTAAGAAATGTCATTTTGCAGTTAAAGAGGGGAAGTTGTTGGGACATATAGTGTCCAAAGAAGGGATAAGGATAGACCCTGAGAGAGTACAAGCAATTCAAAGAGTAATTGCTCCAAGAAATTTAAAATGTTTTCACTCCTTTTTAGGAAAGATAAATTTTGTCAGAAGATTTGTAGTCAATTTTGCAGAAATTGTTAAGCCCATTGTGAAATTATTGAAAAAAGATACTAATTTTGGTTGGAATGAGGAAGCTCAGCAAGCATTTGAGAGAATTAAAGAGACAGTACAACAAGCCCCAGTTTTGAAATCTCCAGATTATACTAGGCCTTTCTCTTTGTTCTCATTTGCCTCATTTCATACTATTGCTGCAATATTACTTCAAAAGGATGAACAAGGATTTGAACATCCTATAGCTTTTTACAGTAGATCCTTGCAAGCTGTAGAACTTAATTATGAAATAATGGAAAAGAAGGCCTATGCATTGGTTAAGGCTGTAAAATCTTTTAGGCCTTACTTGGTTTGTGCTAAGGTACAGGCCTATGTTCCTCATTCAGCAGTGAAAGATATCCTTACACAGTCAGAGGTTACTGGTAAGAGATGTAAGTGGATTACAAGAATACAGGAGTTCAATCTTGAGATCAGTATCACCAAACTAATAAGAGGACAAGGTCTGAAAAAACTTATGACAGGAGAAAATCTGGATTTGGTGCAATTAAACCAGACAGAGACACATGACCAAGCTATTATTAGTATAGAAAGGCAGCCGTATTATGCTGATATTGTTTTCTTTCTCAAACATGCTAAGTGTCCTGATCATTTATCTAAAAATCAAAAGAGAAGTCTAAAATTACAAACTCAAAGGTATATCTTGATTCAGGGAGATTTCTTTTGGAAAGATAAGAATGGTATATTGTTGTTGTACCTTGACAATTTCCAGGCTAAGAGAGTTTTGTCTGAGATGCATGAAGGGGAATGTGGAGGTCATTTTTATGCTAGGACCACCACCCATAATATTTTGAGGTCAGGATATTATTGGCCTAACTTGTTCAAAGAGACATATATTCATGTTAGAAAATGTCAACCATGTAAGAGGTTTTCCAACAAATTAAAGTTTGCAGGAGCACTGTTTCTGAATCCAGTGAGTACTGAGGCTCCTTTTGCTATGTGGGGGATTGACTTTATCGGTGAATTTCAAGAGAAATCTAGTGCAGGAAATAGCTGGATACTAGTGGCCACTGATTACTTTACTAAATGGATTGAGGCTATCCCTACCAGGAAGGCAACAAGAAAGGTGGTTACTGAGTTTCTCATGGATAACATTTTAACTAGGTTTGGTGTGCCTAGTAAATTAGTGATGGATAATGCTATGAGTTTCAAATCAGAAGAAATGACAAGCTTTTGTGAAAGGTATGGGATCACAATATCATATTCATCCCCATATCACCCACAAGCTAATGGACAAGCTAAGTCTAGCAACAAAAGCATATTGAAGATACTAAAGAGGACCCTGGAACAAAATAAGAAAACATGGCATACAAAGTTGAGATTATCTTTTTGGGCTGATAGAATCACAACCAAAAAGGCAACTGGTAAATCCCCTTTTGAGTTGGTATATGGTTTACCAGCAAGGTTGCCAGTGAATAATTTATTACCTATTTACCAGTTTATACCAGAAGAACATTTAAATATCTCTGACCCAATGCAAGATAGAATGATGCAGTTGATAGAGTTGGATGAAACTAGAAGAGAAAGTCAGAGGGAGAACATAGGGTTACAGTAGAAAATGAAGTATTTGTTTGACAAAAGGGCTACTAACAGAAAGTTTCAGGCTGGTGACCTAGTTCTCCAATGGAATGCAAGGGCAGAAGATAGAGGTAAGCATAATAAATTTGAGTCTTTATGGTTAGGGCCTTATATAATCTCAGAACATTATGGAAAAGACTCATATTTGTTGAAAGATATGGAGGGAGTAGGTTTTGAGTTTCCTGTGCATGGGAAATTTTTGAAACCTTTCTTCAAGTGAAAATCATTGCAGTGCACGAGTAAATATGTATTGCATGTATAGTCTTTTTCCTGTTTGTAAATTCTGTAAATATTCCCCTCTTTTCCTCAGTCTGTTCTGTTCTATTTTTGTGCTGGTCTGCAACCAAAGATTCTATGGTTCTTTGCCATAAACCTTTTTTAGCCAATCCTCATCAGAGCCACTATTGGTTGTATTCCAGGTTTTGCCTTCTTTTTCCTCGGTTCTGTGGTCTTCCCTCTCCAGGTTTTCATGTTTTCATGTCTTTCAGCCTAAAACCTGTGAAAATATTCAAAGTCTTAAGCCCT
This sequence comes from Thuja plicata, assembly GCA_018584345.1. Classification (NCBI taxonomy): domain Eukaryota; kingdom Viridiplantae; phylum Streptophyta; class Pinopsida; order Cupressales; family Cupressaceae; genus Thuja; species Thuja plicata. Next base: position 1,940,001 of record MU227534.1, on the reverse strand, counting down.
AGCTCTTGTTCAATGTTCAAATTTGAAGAAAACCCTAAGGCGTTGTTCATTTTATATTTCTTAGTTACTTTTTGTTCCACTTAAGTCATGAGCTCTTTTGCAATCGCTTAGTCGCATAACTTAAATCAACATATTCCTTTTTCCTTCCGAATTTGCGATTTTCCTTTGTCGTGTTGTCTCATGTAAGAACTGAATATTCCCTATTCTTCCCCAGACTTCACGATTCACTCTGTGTCGCGTGATTGCTAAATCATTTGAATGGAGCACTAATATATTAATGGGCCCACAGGTCAGTCAGGTGATCGCAAGATGTTTTCCACAGTTAAGAAAATATTAAGAGACTTTGCGATTACCTTTTGTCGCATAATCACTGAATGAGTTTAATTTAATATGTAATGCAAGGCCTTTAGTCACGCAATCTCTAGAAAAGGGGCCGGTTAAGTTGAAACTACCGAGACTTGGCAACTAACTTTTACGGTTTGTAATGAAGCACAGTCGAGTTGTCGCCAGATAACCCAAGTTTCAAATCAAAAGAGGAAATCTATCAGGAGGTGAGTGGATTCTAGAATGATCACTTAAAGATATAAGTGTATTTGGCAACTACAAGACTACTTAAGGGTACTTGCTAGTCGCAGGGTCTCAAAATGTTTTAAAGGTATGATAAGTCATTTGGCAATTAAGCGACAACCATTAGATGAAGTTATGAAAGGATCCTATTGTAGTCGCCAAGTCTCAAGATAAAAGACCCTAAAGAGAAAATTCCTTGCAACTCAGCGGCTAAGGGTATGTCAGGTAGTCACGAGATGAAGTCTTTTGGAATTCAGCATTTGCATTTGGTGATCAGGCAACTAAGGGTTGTCGCACAGTCTGGTGGAGAAAAGATAACATTGGGTGACTAAGATGTAACTGTGAAAGATAAAACTAACTGTTAGTCGCATAGTCTGGGAAAGGAATGTGGGTTAGTGATCACCAGTAGTGACTTAGATGTGCTTTATGTCGCGTGATTGCCAAATATTGACTCTAGTCAGTAAAATCAAGGAAATTGCATAGTTGCTATTTCTCCAGATAAAACATGGGTTAAGGATTGGGATCAACGACAGAGAAAATGAATGCAGTCGCATTGTCGCTTAATGATGAATTTTGTAAAAAAGTGCCAGTATTAAATATGTCAGTGTGAATTATTTGGTGGCCAATCAGATCTCCAGATTTTGATTACTGTGCAGAAAAAGGGTAGTTGAGATGTATGAAAGAGGGCCAATCCCAGGATGACATGTCGGCACATTCAAATTTTATAAGGTTTAGCCAAGGATTCAGTTTTACAAATTTGATTTTCCTATCACACTCAGGAAACTACGGCTAGGTTTTCAATTATGTTCACAGTATGTGGAATTTAAGACAAAATTGATGTTCTGAGAATCATGAGCTATGTACTTCAAACGGTTACTATAAGGAGATGATTTCTTTCTCATTTACATTCACCTTGCTTTCAGAGTTTCTAAGTTTAGAGAATTCAGTTGCCAAAACAGAGTAAATTCAAAGGTTTACAGTGTCTTCTGTGATTCTAAGAGTTCATTGTTTCCAAAATTGTGTGCAAAATGATCTGTGTCTCTATGATAGATTTGTTTCAATACCGGTAACAAGCAAGAGAGAATTAAAACACTAAAAACATGATCAGAGCAGTGAGTGTAGCTTCAACTAGCGGAGAAAGTGAAAAGGTGGAGGACGAGGCAAAGGGAATAGTGAACTACTTAGATAAATTCCTCCATCTCCTTGCTAGTTCGACACAAAATAAGAAGGTTAATGTTAATGTCCTCATAGATGAATATAAAGATATTTGAGATGCTCTGACTCCAGGGACAATAGGTTTTTCTCTCTTCAATTATTTTTATAAGAATTCTGATAAGCCCATCCCAGTATCAAACCCTTGGACCTGTGGTTTAGCCAGGTTACTTGTTCCTGATGTCTTCTTGGATGTAGACTTGTTCTTAGAATTATCCAATCACTATGATGTTTTATCTAAGACCATCAGGAGGGATGATGGCACTGCCCTATTAATTTTGAATAGAAATTCATTCGTGCCAGCCTTCAACTTATTTAGCACCATGTCTACCAAAATTGACATGACAAAGCAAAAACAGAGGTATAATTTGAAGCCTGCGATTGCTAGGAGCCAGTTGTTAAAACATATGTTAAAAGAAGTGAGAAAATATTTATATCCTATGTCCGGGGACTACCCATATTATTACAAGGATCTACACTTTTATATCAAGTATGCTGCATACGCCCTGTGTAGAGTGTTGGGAATAGATGGTGATGCAGAGAAGATTGATGCAGGGATTCTGATGATGGTGTTGGACCTACAAGAGGTCCACTCTAACACAAGTTATGATTATATTTAGCACATCATAGATGAAATGCATGAGGGTTTCATTGCAACCCAGAAAAGAATGAAGAACCCAAAGGAGAAGGAGCCTAAATTTTTGCATTACTCAGTTCTTATGCATCTCCTTTTGCATTTCAATTTTGTTATTATGGATGTCAATAATTTAACTCCTCAGAGATTCTATCAGTCAGGACCAAATCCTATCCAATTTTGGGTGAGGGTTTGGAATTACACTTCTAGGGAGTGTGATTATTGTGCCTTGCAGAATTGGATTGTGTATCCAATAGTACAGAGTTTGGGAACAAGCAGAACAAGAATCCCATTAAAGGTTATACAACTGCTTAGGCCCTATGATTATACAGATAGCTCACCTAGAAATCATAATTGGGGTGAGTTCTTTATGGAAGAAAATTACACAGTCATCAGGGTATATGGGTGTATTCACCCACCTCATTTATTACCATATTATGTACCAACAAGGGTGGCAGTAATGGAGTTTATATGGCAGCTGTTGTTGATAGACAATGAGCATTTTGTGCCACATAAGAAGGGGACTTTGACCCCTAGGCAGTTTAAGATTTCTAACTTCACAATTGGCAAGGGTGCCATTGATGCAGTAGGACAATGGTTGGAAAAATACAGGATGGGGGAAGCCCCTTATAGATACATTGACCCAGAGGGTTTTATGGCAGGGGTAAGGATATTGTATACTCCTACAATCCCCAATACAAATGCCAATGATTTCTAATAATCTTGTTACTGATTTCCAACAATCTTCCCCTTTGGGAGTCATGGAAAAAATTATCATATGTCATATGTCCTGTATCTGATATATTCTATATATGCCAATATACTTCCCCTTAGATATATCATTGTTATAATATACACTTCCCCTATGGTCATTATATATAATTCTTCTTTTTTGGCACTCAATGCCAAATGATAATTGCATGTGGCATATCCTTATAGTGTATCTATTATGAACTTGTACCTATCTCTTATGTTGTGCAAAATTTTATCCCATACTTCTTGTAGAGCATTCAATCCTATCATATGTTTTTTTAAGTCTAATGCAAGTTCTTGAAGACTGTCCATGACACTTAGCTATGGTGTCTATATAATTGTCCCCTTTATTTTAATATATTCCTTAATAATATCAATGTGTGACGTGATTATACCTTGCATCTACAATATTCTCATATGTAGGCATGATCACTCTACTGTTAACTCTTTCTCCTTATAAATAATCTCCCTCAAATTTATTGAATTCTCTATGAACTTTTTCACCATCTCCTCCATCTTTCTTCTCATCTAGCTTTTGTACTTCTTCATCTTTCTTTTCTACATCACTGTACTTCTCACTTGTGCCAGGTTGCTTATCACTGATATCTTGTGTATCTTGTTTCTTCTTGGTGTCAGTGTCCTTCTCTATATCTCTTAGTTGCATTTTGGTTGGCAAATTCTATTGCTCAACTAATATAGGGTTCTTCTCATTTAATATTTCATATTGTTTCTTTATTTCTTGTAACATTTATTTTGTACTCTGTAGTAAGGGTTCTGGCAAGGTTTCTGGCATTACCTATATAATGATCTTTTCTTGACTTGGTTTCTCTTCTGTAGTCTTTTCTATAATAACCATGTCATCTTCTCTTCCAATATAAACTTATGCTAAATCTTGTTCTTGCTTCGCGGGCTTCTCCAATTCTTCAGTAATCACTACATCCTTTGGTGCTGACATATTGGTTGTATCAGGTGAATTTCCAATAAGATAATTTACAATAAATGTATCATCAACATTTGATGTACCTACCTCTCAATATGCTTGATACTTATATTCATTGAGTATCTTCTTCCATACTTCATTTATGTATTTTTCTAACACATAATCATCATTTACTAGAATAATAGATGTCAATGTTTTTTTTTTGAACTCTAGCTTATACTTATCCATATATACTTCTGTGTCATTCTCAGATAACTTTGGCATTATGTTATTCAATATTTTCAATCTTAATTCCTCAAATCTGTGATATGTTGAGTCGCATCTTTTCAATAAGGTCTGATATAATTCTATGGGAACATTATATGGGAACATTATCCTTTACATCTCTAGGATATTTGTTGTACTTCCAAAAATGTTGAATAATAGTATCGTTTATCAATTTCTTATCTTCCTCTATCAAGTTTGCAAAGGTAGTGGTATTGATTCTCCAAACTAATCCTGTTTGATTTATGTACTCTATAATTTAAGTAGGATTCATAGGAATCTTGAATTTTTTCCTGCCTGATTGCTTTCCCCGTGTCATTATTTCCTTCTCCAATTCGGTATCCTTGTCATTTGTGTCACTTTTTTTTACATTAGCAGGGAGTGTCTTCTTCTAGCTTCTCATGGTTCTCCTCTTAGATACTTGAGGTTGTTACCATCTTCTTGTAGGCATTTTTATTTTTAGTGTCACCTCAGTATCTTTTTCTTCTTCACCGATAATTATAGGTATGGTCGTTTATGTTTCTACTTCCTACACTGCACTATCCTAAATCACTTGAATTGTTGGTAGGGCATATGTCTCTATAGATGTTCCTTTATGTTTAATCCTTTTCATCTTGATTGTCGTGGAGGGGAGCTCTAGTGGCTTCAGTTATGATTTATTCTCTACATATTTTGGTTGTGAACTGATCTCACCTTCACTGCTTCCATATTTTCCTGTCAACTCCTTTATCATCTATTCTTTCTTCTTATGAATCTTAGATTTCTTGATGTCTAATGAAATCCTTTTCTAGGCTTCCTCATATGTTCCAAATCTATTCACTATTGTATCCTTTGGTTGTATTAACATATAATGGTCACATCCATTTACATCTTTCTTTGCAACTTCATATCTGAATCCTAGGATCCTAGATGTTCTTGGTTCTACTGGTTAGATTCTGCAAGTGTGAGTGTCTACTAGAAAAAATAGAGTCTTCATATTTCTCTACTACGGACAAGGTTATCTGATAATGTTCTTGCATTTTGATTTGAAATTAATTGAAGTATCCCGACATGATCTTACTGAATTCATCTCCTAATTTCTCAATATAATCATTAATCTAGTAAATAACTTGTTTTTTTGTACTCCAATTTACTTCACCTATTCCCGAAAAGAAAATTTTAACATAAAAATATAAACAAACAAGTAATGATCTGAACTTAACCTCTTGTTTCTGATCCTTCTTTAGGCATTTCATGTTAGAAAATAGTTGGCTCTAGATCATTCTTGATAAATCACAATTCTTCCTTGATTTGGCTATCTCGTAGGCTGCATACACATCACTACCTAGTATGATGTTTGGTTGACTAGACTGGTAGACTTTATATTCAATAATCATTGTTGCAAATCATGTTTTGAGGTTTGTGACCTTGTCTACTCTCATGCTCATCCATGCTTAGATGTTACAATTATTTTCCTCAACTCTTCCATGTTGCTAACTCGTAGGGTACATTCTAAACCTTCTCCTAGTAAGCTAGTTAACATATGAATTAGTTTTTTTGTTATCATGATTGGCTTATCTCCATCTAACCAAAAAAATTCATCATTTACTCAGCTCAAAATGTATCTAATCTAATCATCATTGAAAAATTTAGGCATGAATACCATATGTATCAAACCATTCAACTCTATATGGTAATGCTCATCCTTCAATACTTTATTGTCACACAACTCATCATGCTAAAAGTTCTATATTTATACATCACCCAATTTGACTATTTTACTGTGAATAAATGTTCTTATGTATTCAATCAACATTACCCTTTGTGGTAACGATGATAGGGCTCCAATGTTGTCTTTATCTTCTTCCTTTAGGGATCACAACTTAAACTCAGGAGCTAACTCATCATTGATACTGGCAACTATTGGATTCTCAATCTTTGTTGCTATCATGTTCTGCAAACTACTATTGAAAACTTCCAATGTCTGCTAATACTTTCGTCAAGGATTTTCCTATAACGTTGCTAGCTAGGGCACAAAAATACTCTAGATCACTTATGCAATAATTCTTATTGATAATTATTCACAATAGATTTCTCTAGTCTATTTGGATACCGCTCAAACAATTGTTTTAGAAAAGTAGGATAGGAAATGAATAGCATCGACACATATTTATCAACCAGAAAGTGTCTAAATGGGTATATTATGATAATAAATTCTCTCAATAGTAACTTTTCTACCGATAGTCATTCCTTCTATCTGATAAATAAACTTATTTAATGATAACTATATATCTTCAAAATGATAAAACAATAATGTCTAATACTAACTAATTTAGTATGAGTTCTACTACATCTTTTTAATGCTAATATAACATTAAATCATAACCTTTTGTAAAGGGACAAATAGATTTAAAATATTTTATTAGGTCCCTAAGAAAAACTCACTTTCTTAGTTTGATGATGAATCCTTTGTTAGAATGAATTTAGAATAACCGAGAGGGGGGGTGAAT
>MU227534.1:1835456-1859249 GCA_018584345.1 Thuja plicata | reverse complement strand
CCTGTTAGGGGTGGTGGACTCACTGTCCAAGTGGTGAAGGCTACAACCTTCTGGATATTTGATACACACTGTATCAACAAGGTGAACTGTTGTTTGTGACACTGCTTGTCTGATCAATTCCTTTTGTACGTCGATGCTTTAACCTCTTGTAAAGCACTACAACAATCTTATCTATATTCTTAAAGCTTCAACTTCAATATCTATATTATCAACATATGATAAATATAGCTCTGTTGCTTAAACACTCTGCTCTTCTTTTCTTGTCTCTGGCTTTCGCAACTCTTATGATCACAAATGACCTTCTATAAGTATATACTCCAAGTATGAGATCATGGGACCTATTAGACAACTCTTCATAAAATTCTTGTTGGCTCCACTTAGCGCGCAAGCATAATTACAACCATGCAAGTACTAACAAAATAGACGCGTCACTTCACTAAGTTACCTTCACCAAATTAACCATAACTTTGTAATCTTTGTGAAATACATTTGGCACCTTTAGATTAATATCAAAAACTCATAACTCATCATGAATATACACACACATATCCTGAAGATAGGTACAACTCAATAAACATGTTACATATGTCGGCCTCAAACCGTTATTCCTCCAGAACTGTAACTGTCAATAATAGAATTACATATCTTTACTGAAACATCATATCTAGGTCTGCGTGTATGAACATAGCATAATAAACATGTCAACAACATGTATCTATCCACGCAAGTCTTCATGTCATCATATGGATAATTACATACAGAAGTGTTGTTGTGTATTATATGTTGTCATCAATGACAAACATATAATCAATCAACTGTTCAGAATCAAATCTTCAACACTGTTGTAGCTTTGTATGGTGTGAGATCTGCCACATTGAATATTGGAGATATTTGCAAAGTTGGAGGAAGGGAGATTTCATAGGCATTTTCACCTATTTTGTTTAGTATGCTATAGGGGCCTACTTTCTTCATTTGAAGTTTGGATTATCTGCCTTTAGGTAGTCTCTCCTTCCTTAGGAAGGCCCAAACCATGTCTCCTACTTGGAAGTGGACCTCTCTCCTTCTTTTGTCAGCATTTTCTTTGTACTTCAAACAAGATTTTTGCAATGTTTCTTTTTCTTGCTGCTACACCTTTGTGATGAATTCTTCTAATTCTTGGCCTTGTGCACTGATTTTGAAGTCAGAGGGGAGTTCCATCAGATCCAATGGTCCCTTGGGGTGCAAACCATAGACTTCTTGGAATGGAGTTTTACCAATTGACCTATTTATGGAGTCATTGAAGGCCAAATCTGCTTGGGGTAGAATTGTATCCCAACTTTGTGAGTATTTCTTGGTTAGGAATCTTAAGAGATTGCCTAAGGACCTATTTACTACCTCAATCTTCCCATCTATCTATGGGTGATAGGCAGAACTATATGTGAGATTTGTGCCCAACTTCTTGAAGAGTGTCCTCCAAAAGTGCCCTTGAAACTTTACATCTCTATCTGATACAATTGTCTGAGGTAAGCCATGGATTCTAACTACTTCTTTGAAGAAGAGATTTGCTATATGAGATGCATCATTTGTGGTTTTGTATGGCACAAAATGGGCCATTTTGCTGAACCTATCCACTATGACAAATACACTATCAAATCCTTGCTTGGTTTTAGGCAACCCCATTACAAAATCCATTGATATGGACTCCCAAGGTCTTGAAGGGATTGGTAAGGGTTGGTAGAGTCCCTGATTTGTTGTCATTCCTTTAGCTTGGTGGCAAATTGTGCAAGTCTCTATAAACTTCTTAACATCATTGTTCAACTTAAGCCAAAAATAGCTCCTCTTCACCATGTTTGTTGTCTTATCAATGCCAAAGTGACCTCCTAGTCCACCACAATGCTTTTCCCTCACTATGTTTGTCCTCATTGAGCACTTTTGTATACATAGTTGTGCTCCCTTGAATACAAGCCCATTTTGAATCAAATATTCAGAGAAATCAGTGTGATATCTGCCATCCATTTTTGTACAAATCTGATATACTTCTGCAAAATCAGGATCATCCGGGTATAAGTGTTTAAGGGAATCAATTCCCACACTTTGTAATTGAACTTCTTCAATAATACCAAACCTCCTACTAAGGGCATCAACAAATTTGTTTTCTACACCCTTTTTATGCTTAATGTTGAAGGTATAGGCCTGCAATTGCTCTACCCATTTGAGATGTCTGACTGAATTTTTTTCTTGTGAATTGAGGAAGCTTAATGCATGATTGTCAGTGTAGACTACAAACTCCTTTGGGATCAAATAGTTCCTCCATTTCTTGAGGGCTTGGACCATGTCGTAGAGCTCTAGATCATAAGTGGAGTACTTTCTTTTGGCTTCATTCAATGTCTCTAAGAAGAAAGCAACTGCCCTGCCTTCTTGGCTTAGGACTGCCCCTATAGCCAAATTGCTTGCATCTGTCTCCATAGTGAAGAACTTGTTGAAATAAGGGAGGACCAAGATAGGGTATTGGGAAACTCTATTCTTTAATTATTGGAATGCATCATTGGCTTCCTTTGTCCATGCAAACTCAGTGCTCTTTCCACCTTTGATTGTTTCAAGCATTGGTGTACATACATGACTAAAAATTTTGATGAACTTCCTATCAAATTTTGCAAGCCCATGGAAGCTTCTTACATCACCTTGATTCTTTGGTGGAGGATAATTAATGATTGCATCTACCTTCTCAGGATCCATCTTAAGGGTACCTTGTGAGATCACAAAACCTAGGAATACTAGTTCCTTCCTCATAAACATACATTTTTCCAAGTTGATTACCAACTTGTGCTGATGGAGTCTTCTTAGTACCTATTCCACATGATCAAGATGGCCCTCCTTGCTATGACTGAATATTAGTATGTCATCAAGGTAAATAACAACAAATTTTCCAATAAAATCAATGAATATCTCATTCATAAGCCTCATAAAAGTGCTAGGGGCATTGCTCAAGCCAAAAGGCATTACTAACCATTCAAACAAACCTTTAGTAGTCTTGAATGTTGTCTTCCATTCATCTCCTGGTCTGATTCTAATTTAATGGTATCCAGACTTTAAGTCTATCTTGGTGAAGTAGCAAGCACCTCCAAGTTGATCCAAAAGGTCTTCAATCCTTGGCATGGGAAATCTATACCTTATTGTGATTTTTTTTAGGGCCCTGCAGTTAGTGCTTAACCTCCATTTTCCATCCTTTTTAAGGGCCAAGACTGATGGTACTACACATGGGCTGAGAATCTTTTGAATGAGTCCTTTTTCCAATAATTCAGTGACCTATTTTGCAATCTCTGTATGCTGCAATGGTGTCATTTTGTATGGTGCCTTATTAGGGAGGGCTGAGCCTGGTATGAGGTCTATTTGATGACTAATGTCCCTAATGGGAGGGAGGCTAGTGGGCAAGTCACTAACAGTGAAATTTTTATACTTTTGCAGCAGTTTTAAGACTTCATTTGGTATGGGCTCCTTTTGGTTAGACTTGATATTATCTTTGGGCTTTGAGATCAAGAAAAATTGCTCTATATTAGATTCTTTCAAGATTTTTAACATCTCCTTCTCTCCCATGATGATCACAGTGGGTTCTTTTGCAGATTTGTTATCCGGTAGGGGCTTCATAGTAAAGGTCTTCCCATATTTAGTGATGGAGTAGGTATTCTTCCTACAATGGTGTATGGCATCTACATCAAATTTCCATGGCCTACCTAGAAGGATGTGTGAGGCATCCATTTCAACCACATCACAAAGAACTTTGTCCTTAAAATATGCAATTGAGAATTCTATCCATGCTTGTTCTGTTACTAGAGTTTTTTGGCCTCTTGTTAACCATGAAACATGATAGGGGAAAGGGTGTGGCATTTTAGGGAGGTTTAACTTTTGAACCATTTCACAAGACACAAGATTTTCAGTTGAACTAGAATCTATAAGTAGATTGCATACCTTTCCATGACATTTGATTTTTGTTCTGAAGAGATTTTTTCTTTGTGGAGGTTCTTGGGCTTGTGGCACTTAAAAGAAGACCTGCCTCATCATCAAGCATACTCCTTCCTCTGGTTCCAAGTCTCTATCATCAGCATTGTCTTGTTGTTTATCTTCTTGGACAAGTTGTGCTCTCCTCTCACCTTGGTTGTTGTTGTGTCTCTTCTCAGGGCATCTTCCTGCATGATGTCCCATTTGATTGCAATAGTAACATTTCAATGGTCCATTACCTCTTCCTGAATTTGTCCTTCCCCTATTGAAGGGTCTCCTTCCTCTATAGTTTCCTCTTGAATTTGAGTCACTATTTTATTTGTCTCCTTGGTCAGGGGTCTTGCTGCTGCTGCCACTACTTTGTCCCTTGTTCCAAGAGTTGCCTTTGCCTCTAAAGTTATTCCCACTATCATTACTCTTTCCTTTGCCAAAGTCTTGTTTTCTCTTCCATTTTTCCTCCACCTTAAGTGCCATTTGATAGCATCTATTGACTATGGTAGGGAAGTGTAGACTTAACTCTTCTTGAATGGATAATTTCAAGCCATTCATGTACCTTGCTAGCTTTTATTCCTCATCTTCAGCCATATTGGTCTTCATACATAGTTTCAAGAACTCCTCAGTGTATGAGCCCACATCTATGTCCTTTTGTTTCAGACTTTTCTTCCTCCTATGGATTTTCACCCCATATTCCTTAGGTACATATGTTTCTTTGATCAATGCTATCATCCTATTCCATGAATTGATCATGTTCTTCCCATTCTTCACCCTCTCTGTTTGGATGAAGTTCCACCAAGTTAGGGCTGTTCCCTTTAACTTGGATCTTTCCACCTTTACTCTCTGCTTTTAAGGTATGTCTTCACATTCAAAGAATGTTGTTAGAGCCTCTATCCAATCCAAGGCTAAATCTGCATTCACCTTGCCATTAAAGACCAGAAAATATATCTTTTCCTCCATGGTTCTCCTTCCCATGGACTTTAAGGAATCTATGAAAGGTCTTTGGTCTGTAGGGATGTGTTGAACAGGGTCATCCTCCTCTTCTTCACTTTCCTCTTCATTTTTAGACTCATCTCCTTTTCTCTTGTCAAGTTTCCTCTCAAGTTCTTAAAGCCTCTTAGTCAAGGCCGTGTTTGCAGCCCTTTGCTCTCTCATCATCTTTGCTAACTCACTGTTTGTGACCCTTGCAGGGATCTCTTCTTATTCAGGAGTAGACATAGTTGTGATACCACTTGATGCAGCAGTGGCAAGTGAAAGCCTTCAATCAGTGAGAAAATGGTGAGTTTCAATCCTTCAACACCCTAGGTGAAGGGTCAAGTTCTGAATACCTATCATAGGTATGACAAAAGGACTCAAGGAAGGTTATCACAACCCAACAATGCAAGGGAACCCAATCACTAGGTTTTTCCAAAGTCCTAAGCACTAAAGAATAAAAGTTCACAAGAGATCTCCTTAACACAATAAATACTTAAACCCCATGAAATAGATACTAAGACCAGGGGTGGCCCATAATCATTGTTCTAGCTTGTTTAGGTCCTATTATAATAGTTCCAATGGTTCTTTCATTCAAAAGAAACCCATAACACTAAAGTGCTTCACAATCTAGGCTTTGGCTTGTAGCCTTTTCCAGAGGCAAATTTATACATAAGTCAAAATATTTATAAAGGAGGTGTTACTTTGATCAGGTATTCTTATACCCTTTGAGGCCTTACTAAACATGCCCAAGCACCAAGTATTGGAGACAAACAAAGGTCACTGTTGTTACAACTTTTAGACTGGGATAATAGGCCTAATTAGGGCTCCAAATGCACTACAAGTTCTCTTTCTCCTATGCCAAAAAAAAAAAATAAGAAAGGAGGAATGTGTGGACATGTGAAACAACTCAAAATCCAAGATTTGGGCCCTTGGTGAATGCCCAATCAAAATCTATGGTGACTGTCCTAAGCCACAGAATGGTGCACACATGAGATGTACAACTAGGGTCTTGTGGCAAAGCCACTCCTCTGAATCTTCACACTTTTAACCTACAGAATATGAAAATAAATTGAACAAGGATTAATTCCACCAAGGGGCATCAATTTCCCATGGTGGAATCGATCCAAACACTCAAGCCCTAGGTGAATCCTGATTTTTAGCCTCAAACCCAGGTAGTCCCACTAAAAACCTGATAACTTGCAATCTAGGCAAGATCAACACATGAGACTAGGTGAAAATGGAAGAAGGTTCAAATATTCAAATTTTGGGATCACTATTTCATGCCCCCACAACTGTACCACTCCGTACAAGATTGCTGTCCTCTGAAATCAGTAGAAAAATGGTTTATTTTATTGATTTGAAAATGCCAAGTTACATGTTATACCTTCCACCCACCTGAAAGGGCTATTTGAAGGCTTCCCCCATCAGTTCCAACTGATTTTTAAACAATCTGACTATTGGGGGTTTTAGTTACAACTTTTGGCAAAAGTTGTCAAAGTTGCTAAGCAACTTTGACAACATTTTGTGCAATATTTGCAATATTTGCAAGACTAATGACCAAACTTGGTCCTAACTTATTCTAGTGATCCAACATGGATATACGACTTTAAAAACATGAAAAATACTAAGATCCTATGATTTTAGGCCTATTGACCACTTTTGACCATAGTAAGCCAGGGGCTTATAGTTGTGCCAATCCTGGAACTAGGCCTCACAACTTGGTCTAGGTGCCTAACTAGACTGAACTAGATATGTTTAGGACTCTTAGAGTAATTTTTTGTTGGGTCTATAGTAGGTGCTCCTACACCATAATATCAGGTAGCCATTAATGCTTCAAGTTCACCAAGTTTTGTTCATCACTATCACTGGCACTATCATTTCTCATAGTGTGTTTGTTACTAGATTTGCTTATTTTCTGAGAGGATTTGAATGTAGACTTAATAGTAGGTAAGACACTATTTTCATATTTATTCATCTCAAATGAAATAAGTCTACCAATCAAACTATCAAGAGTAACATTATTATTAGCTAATACTCTCATTTCTTGAGTTACAGATAATCTAATAGCATAAACATGTAGTAAGGTTCTCAGAATTTTACTTAAAACTATTTCTTCATCAAGTACTCCTCCTACTCCATAGATATCATTAAGAACTTCTTTGATTTTTTCACTGTACTAAGTGATGTTCTCTCCTTCCTTCATTCTCAGGTCATCAAACTTTCCTCTTAGGCTTTCAACTTTAGCTCTCAACACATTGGAATCTCCTCCATGTGCTAGCTTGAGTTTGTCCCACATTTTATTTATAGAGGTAAATGATTTCACATATTCAAATTCAACATGAGTTAGTGAAGAAGAAAGTTATATCAACATAGAATTGTGTTCATTTTTCTCTCTTAATTGATCAACAGTCAGAGGTCCAGTAGGTGCAACATATTCAGTATCCACGTATTGTGTAACATCATTGCCAATAATAGATAGATGAAGCCTTATCCTACTTTTCCATGATGAAAATTTATCCTTGTTCAACCTAGGCACATCCATTTTACTCATCTTGTGATCTTTAGCTTAAGCCCCTTTAAATTTTTCTTCCAAGCACCAAATCTCTAATACTAATTGTTAGACTAACTGAGGGGGTGGGGAGGGGGTGACTCAGTGGCCTTAATAATAATTCCAAAATATCCAACCAAAAAATTATCTCTCAAATATAATGCCCTTAGTTATCTTATAGTCCCAATTTCATCAAGATGTATACCATAAATAATCTTAACAAATATAAGTTGCTCGATAAGATATACTATTTATATTTTCTAGACTTTATCGAGTAGCAGCAAATAAACGTAGAGTTAACCAACCAATCTAGTTTCAATAGTGTGTAAGGAAAAATATCAATGTAATGAAACATATACACATTTCACACATAGATTTTAACGTGGAAACCCAATATGGGAAAAACAACCTAGGACCGGCAACCCAAAATATTTTCACTTTTATGAAGTGAGCTCCGTGAAGAGCCAACCCCGTTAAAGGTTAAAATATAGACTTTTAAGTGAGAGCTTGTTAGAGGATTTAAAACCAACAATTTTTATTTTGACCTAACACTCACTATGTTGTCAACAAGAAAACCTTTTGATACTCTTGAGTATCTCAATACAATAAGGACTATTAAATCCCACTTGATTAAGATATTTTCTGAATCAATGGTTAAACTCATACAATAAATGATTTTTTCAAAATATAACTTTGTTTTGCAAATATTCAGATCTATTGTTAGTCAAAAAATACCTCTCTGATCCATATACACTTCAGTTCCTTTGCTTTCTTTCTTTATTCTAGTCGGTGAATGCTCTATCCTCTATTTCTCGATGTCTGCAAAATTCCTTGGCTCTGTCCTTCAACCTATATGATCAAATCTACATGAAGAATTCAATCTTCACAAAAAATATATTCAAAATTCCTCTTCTTGATAATGAATTCCTTGTCTCTTTATATAGAAATGATTAGTCGCTCAATCTCATTGTTTTTGTCGTAGATCTCTCCTTGATCTCTAAAACTTGCCATGTGTTGCTTTATCCTATAAATCTCTCCTTTAGTTTTATTTCATAAATCTCTCCTTGATAACTGTGAATAAAAAGTGCTTTAATTCTTCTTCCTTACTTTAGTTTAAGTGATCGTTGAAAATAAAGTAATCAATCAATCAACCCTAAATTGTAGCTCTCTCAACTAAGCAATTTTTCCATTCTTTAACTCCAGTTATGCTCAGTCATCATCGTCAGTTATACTTGGTCATTAACTCCAGTTACTGTGGTGCTCGGTATACACTTTATTAGTATACACTTTCTTGGTATACAGTTGCTCGGTATACACTGTGAACTGCTCAGTGTTCACTGTCACTTGGTGTATACATACTTTTTATGTTTTACCGATAACATAATCTTTGTCTCTTTAGATCTTCAAGGTTATGATATTATGTGTATGAACAATCAAGCCATATCAATTTGACATCAATGACAATACAATACATTAATTGATTTAATGTCTTGAATTCAGTTTGACAGCTCAGTGATCATCAACTTATCATCTTTGAACATTCAATCAATTATAGTTCATCAGGTACAACACATGAGCTAAAACTCTCTCTAATCAACCCCTTCCGCAACAACTCTTGCACTTGTGTATTTAAATCTCCACTCTCTAATGGATTCATTCTATGGGCTTCCTTATTTGGAAAACTGGCTCTAGGAATCAAGTCCATTTGATGACTAATATTTCTTATTGGTGGAAATCCATCAGATACAATATCCTTAAACTCATCCAGCAAATCTGCAACTTCAAAAGGTAGATCTTCAACTTCCTCTTTATCAAATTTTGTAATTAAATAAATACACATATGCTCATGCTTCATTCCTTCTATAAACTTCCTTCCATCAGCTAAACATATTCTTTCATTACTACATACCTTTTCCTCCATTTTTTTTCAATGACTTCAACTTGCATCAAAATCCATCCTTTGTTAAAGAATAGGTATTTGCATACCCATCATGTACTCCATGAAAATTGAATTTCCATTGTTTCCCTAATAAAAAAATGACAAATATCCATAGGCATCATATCATAAAATACATCATCATGATAGTTTCCAATTTGGAATTTTACTAGACATTGCTCATTGACCAACGCCTTATGGTCCTTCTGTAACCAAGCAATTTGATAGGGATTCAGATGCTTACTTCTCTCTAGCTTCAATTTATTAACGATTTCCTCTAAAGTAAGGTTATTAGTACTACCACATTCTATAATGATATTGCATACATTACCATTACACTTAAATCTTGTGTGAAATAAATTCTTCCTTTTCTAAGGTTCATTCTCATTATTTAGCAAGGTTCTCCTCTTTAAGAATCTTAAAAATGTGAAGACTCAACATCCTCATCTACATGTGTAACTCGTGAATTTACCTCTGGTCTCCTATTTGTACATCCATGATGTTAGGGACAATCATATTCTCTATGCCCTTCTTCTCCACATTGGAAACATGTTCCACAGAAACATCCTCTTCCTCTTCCTGGTCCTTGTCCTCTTCCTCTTCCTCTTTGATATCCATTATTTTGATCATGAGAATGATAGAATTTCCATAAGAGTTATTCATTTTGGCCTCCATAAGACCATCCAATAGAATTTCCACCATGACCTCTTCCACTTTTCTTTCTCTCAAAATTCTTGTTAGCACTTGCCAAAAAAAAAATGGTTTTGTGCCTTTTTTTCCTATCTCTACAATTATTTTTAGTCTCTTGCTAAAACCCTAAACCCTCAAGAATTGTTCTATTTTGAAGTTACCTTTTTGAGTGACTTAAATCTTGTAAATTCATGTGCCTTTTTATCTTTTCCTTGTCTCCTCATCATGTAATCAATATGGAATATTCTTAAGTGATCTGGCGACTTGGCGGGACTTTCATCTCTTAATCTCCGAACAAGATGGAATATGGTCTTATGATTGTGAGATTAATTCATGACTGTAGATATTTTTTTGATCAAAGGGTTATCTCTAAGTCACTAGATGAAGTCAAGGTCAGCGCTTTTATTCAAAGATCTGGCGAGGACCGTTGATGCAGATCTAATCATGTGGTGTGTGCTAGATCTCTTAATAAACTCAAGGGTTAAGGCATGTGATTGGTGACTTGGAATTTTAGGCTATCTCATGATCTTGTAATTGAATCAAGGTTAAGAGAAGTATTGTGAGACTCAGAGATTCACTTCATCTCTAAATCTCTAGATCAAAGCATGGTCAAGTCAAGTTAAGTTATGTTCAGCGGTTCAGAGATTTCTTTAGTTGTTCAATCTCTAGATTTGACCTGAGTTAAGGATAATTATTGGAGATCATGAGATTTTCTTGGTCGTTGGGTCTCCAGATTGGACCTAAGTTAATTAATATTGCTGATATCATATTTGGACCGCTGATCAGAGTAGAGATGTGCAGTCAACGCTGGATCACCAGATAGGTCAAAGAGTCAAGGGTGTGATTCAGAGGCAATGGGGAAAGATCAAGACATGTGTTCAACTGGTAGATTAGATGTGTGTTTTTTACCAAATCTCAGAGCTAAATCAAGGTAAAGAGTATCATTTGGTGATTTAGAGATAAGCTATCTCTAAATTTCAAGACTTGATAGGGTTAAGAATAACATTGGGAGATTCAAAGATAAAAGGAATTGAAGTGCTCTGGGTCAGCATAGTTAAAGATAATGTAGATTCATGTACATCATGTGGTGGCTATTATTCCTAGAGCTAGATATGATCACAATATAATGGTAGAGCCATTGTGATAGGGTGATACCTAAAAATATCTGATCATTAGTACCTGCGTAGCTTAACAAAGATCTACGAATATGTTTTAAATTTGATCAAAGTTTTGATCTTGACCATCTAAGTACCTCTTCATTCCACCTATAGCCATTATAACCAAAAATTCAAATATTTAAATCTTATTTTTAGAGAGTTTCATGACGGTCAAATAATATTTTGATCCAGAGCTATTATTGCACCGATCTGATCTTTTGAGTCAATTTGGAACAACTATTGGAGGGTAAAGGGATTGTTTTCTGATGATGTGGAATATTTTTATGACTAGAGTTGGCATATGAGGTTTCTAATCAGATGGATAAATTCTTTTAGTGACACTTGGTCTCTTTGCATCTATGATCAACTGCTCTCTGTGTCATAACTTTGGAATTCTTAGACTTTAGAGTACTATTTTCATATCCCAAGAAGTATGGCTATGATTCATATTATATATTGCATGGATTGAAGAGAAAGATAGGGTTTTCAACTTGATCTTAGAATTGAACGTCTTTAATGTTTGACATGATTGGTTTCCAACCCTAACCTTAAATGGTCTGAAGCTTGTTGCGGTTTATGTTACTATAGAGGGATTTCCAAGACTATTTAGTAGGGGCTAGATAATTGGGATAATATTTGTAAGCATTAGGATTGTATTTGTTTCCATTCTAGGATATAGCAGATGTTTTTCATACTGTATTAACATAGAGTTGAAATTTGTATGATCTTTTCCATATTGTTTTATCATGTATTTCTTTGTCATATTGATGTAGAAACTAGATTTCATCATACTTAATATAAGTGTTCTCATATTTTAAGTCTCTCCTTTGTGTTATCTTTTGAGTTGTAATTTTTCTTTCTTACTGTATAGTTCTTGTTATGAAATTTTTTTATTCCATATGTATTTGATCTAAGATCAAATTAAAATTCTTTGGATATAACATTACTTCTACTGGATTATCTACTTAAGGATCTTACAAGCAATATCTGGTTTGAGAGATTTATAGTTATGGTTATGAGTCTATACCAATAGGTGTGTTTCAAATTATATTATTTTATTGAGGATTTTACCCAATGGATAAGGAACTGATCCAGAACTAGCATATTATTTTGAGATATATGTCTAATAGGTTTGGCTATATTTTGTCCCTGAAATTAAATCAAACTCATTACCAAATTATTTACATTTTATTGTTGTTATTTTTTGTCCTACCATGGTAATGGAGAGTCAATGAATGTCTTGTTAGCATTTAGTACTTTCTTATCATTATCTGTTGTTTAAATCCAGAGGATAAGGTATTGTAAAGAGTTGAGTTTTATCTGGATTAGGAGTACCCAGCTTGGTTTTTCAAAGACAAAAGTGTAGAGGGAAGTCTTGTCCCTATAGTTGGTCCAATTACCTTGTAGAGCTCTCATTCTTGGAGTTAACCCCTTCTAACATTACTCTCAAGGTATATTGGTGGCTTCTCAAAGCATAAACATTTTTAAACACCAACACTTCTTCAATTTTTCTTCTACTTTCGAAGAAAATTGATATGCATCTTCAATGGTAGACATTCTTACCCTTATCAAATATTCTTGAATACTCTGCCTCAACCTGTTTACATAATGGGGAACCTTCTCCTTTTTATCTTTAGAATGACCCAGTCTAATAAGGACTCGATAGAACACTTTTGTATACTCGTAGACAAATTTTCCCGTTTGCTTCAACCCTTGCATTTTCTTCAATAAATCAAGATCATAGTTGACAAAATGAATTATCTCTTCAATTTATCCACATCCAATTCCACCTTTTTGTCTTCTCCTTCCCTCTTCTATTTCTCTCCAACTAAACCTCCTTCCACCAAATTTTAGGATGACCTTTCAGCTTATTCTATCCAAATTTGACCCTCTTAGGATCTTCTATTTCCTCAAACTCAAAGTAATCCTCCATATCATTTATCCAATTGAAAAAATATTCTGGATTAATATTTCTAGAAAAATGTAGAAACTTCAATCTTTGATCTCTTTCCAATCTTCTAAATGTCCCTCAACTTCATTAGGCTCCCTAGCATTTTCTTTCTCTTCGTCAAATTGTCCTTCTTCTTCTGATTCATCCTCACTTGCATCTCTTTCCCTAATATTGGTTCCTCTA
This sequence comes from Thuja plicata, assembly GCA_018584345.1. NCBI lineage: Eukaryota > Viridiplantae > Streptophyta > Pinopsida > Cupressales > Cupressaceae > Thuja > Thuja plicata. The sequence goes on along the minus strand of MU227534.1, from coordinate 1,845,840 downwards.
CATAGCTCCTCCTACATTACTTGCACTTTCCTCTTAAGGGTTCTTAAATCCTCTTTAGTCACACCCCCAACTCTTCCACAAAGGTTCCCTTATGGAGGAAATTTTTGTACTTATCTCTCAAACCCACAACCACAATCTTAGTGCAAACTACCTCACAGTCGGTGATCTATCTGCACACTTAGGAACTTCTAATTTGATACCACTTGATGAAGGGTACTCCTCTTATTCAGCCAAACACACAACATAATACAAAATTAAAAAAAAATTGCAATAACATAATAATGGAAAGAATAGAAATACTTGATTTCTATAATCTTCAATAAATATGACATTACAATATTTTGAAAGTAACATGCTACAACCACATGGTAATTTTATTACATTAATCTATAGGAAAGAGCTGCAATATAGCTCTAGAAGTGAGCCTAGAAACCCCCCTCCACCCCTATGTAAGTAGCACAATTAACCACCTTAGAATATTCTATCTAAAGTAAAATTTTCCTACTTTGATCTCTTCCTTTTGTATCAAAACTTGAGTCTTGATGGCACAATTTTTAGAAGCCATAACTTGTGAACCATTGACCTGATTACCTATTACAAATACATTTTAGAAACCTCTCAAATTTGGCTACAAATTGGGATTTTGAAGCACCATCTGAGTAAAGTTTGACCCCTTTAGAGCCTTTAAGGCCTTCAAAACTGAGTTTAAAGTTTTTGTACCACCCCGCCAAAATAGAAAATTTTAATATCTTCAAAACTAAACTTTATCTTCTATGAAACTTTATCGGAAATCTTATATATACAAAATGAACCTTGAGGGAAGTAATTGGGAAAATTAGTGCTCAAACGAATAGATTACTAAAAATAGTAAACTTGTTAAAAATAGTATCCTTGCCCAAAGATAACCCTTATTGAAAAAATAGACAATATTTTTGGGTGATGCAAGATTTCTCTTACACCCTAGATGCTCTTGCATTAGTATATCCCTAGGTCTTGGCTCAATCTTGTGAAAGTGAAATTTGATATTTAAGGCCTAAATATTGGCCCAAAAATTTAAAAAAAAAATATAATTTCTTTCCCTTATCCATTATCCATTTGGAACTAATGCAATGCATATTTTTTGTGACATATTACTAAACTTGGTATTAGAAATAATCATTCATGCAATAAATTTATTCTAAATATCTAATACGATTCCAACACTAAACGATGATATGGCTATCCATTTCAATGATAGTGATATCTTTGGTTGTGCTCCTATCGAGAACACTCTAGTTTACCAAGATGATTAGAAACATAATACACTTGTGGACCAATAAGATATATTACTTACAACGAAATATTTTCTAGGCGCATTTGAACAAGATCACTCCTATCATTAGTTGCAAATTGTTTTCTACAACACATTAGAAGCATACCTTTATGAAAAAAAAATTCATTGAACCTAAGAACTCTTAACGAAAGTCAAACCAAAATGACATCTTATATATTTATTTAAATAAGACTCTATTAATTGATCTCAACCCTCTATATTTTAACCTCACTTATACTAATCTTTCAGTACTCTTTGTCTCACTTAATATAACCTCTCCATACTTATTCCATCTCTAATATATATTCTTTCATCTTGTAATAGCAGCTTCTGACCTTTACCTATCTCATCTCATTCAATCGTAGCCATCCATTCTTGTGAAATTTCAGCTCTTGATCTTAATATCCTCATATAAATAACTAAATCCTCATCCTCAAACAAATGGAGGAAAATATTAGTACCTAAGTAGATGATGTTGGGTTTACAAATGATCCTTTACACAATATTGGAGCAACCAAATGTTAATAGAACATATATTAAATAAGAAGGTATAATGTTTCATTCTTGTTATTTAATTTTCGTATTTGGCACATTATGATATAGATAAGCTATTCTTGGGCTTAAAGAAAAGGATCCTAGTTTTTCTTTAATTTCATCTTCTTCTTTATTAAATTCCAAGTATAGGGTATATATTTTAGCATGGCTAGTAGGAGGTGGGTTCATGTGTATTTTTTTACCATTGTTGTTCAAATTTCTCCCAAAATAATGTATATCCCACTTATATTGATACATTTTTTGATCTTGAACTTTTTTAATACATATTGTATTCATTTATTCTTGTTCTAGAGGCATTGTTGTTATTTTCTACTTAATTATTTATGTTTTAAATATAATCTTTATGGTTGTAATCTATTCACCTTATTTTGTATGTTATTTTACTCCCATGTTACAATTTCATGAAACAATGCAGATGTCTTATCTATTGGCACATTATTAACATTTTTTTCATATCTTCTCAATTTGGATAATACTTTTTCTCACTAGTAGAAATTATTATTTATTCATTTCTACTGTTAATTGGAAAGATTAGGTACTTAAAGGGGGACTGAATTAGTACTAACAAACTTCTACCCCTTTTTTACTTAATCAATTAAGAATCAACCGATAATAAAAATAACTGATAGTCTCCATAGTATGACGGATATGATGTAACTTAAACATAAACTAAATAATAGTAATGCCAAATAAGATCCAGACATCCATAACACATAGATTTTGGTTATGAAAAAACCCTTGGTAAGAGGGAAAAGTTGCAGTGGGGATGACATTCACAACTCTTCACTATAGATAAAAAGTTTCTCTGGTTAGGTCTTACAATATGTCACCTTCCGAGTGACTCACCTTATTAGGAGTGATTGATACATTGTTAAGTGTATCTATAGTCCTATTAAGACTACTCTTCTAACATATTTAATCTTTCATGTGTGACATTCACCATGTTAAAGGATTTACAAAAAGGTCCCACAATATGAACTTATCAGTCCTTTTAGTGACTACGTGGTTAAGGGATCTAAAATACCTTGTAGAAACCTTTAGGATTATTTGGAAGATAATAATGAACTATATATGCTTCCTTCCAAATCTTGTGAGATCACTTATGCTCTAAATCTCTTTTATTTCTTTGTTTTGCTTTCAATTCACTTCTCTGCTCAATTTCACCTTCTTAACTTCTTCTCAACAACTCCTTTTTATGATATGTACCTTAGGATTCTTATCATTGATCTCCTTATCTTGTCCTTCATTCTTGACCTTCAATCTTAGGGTTAATCAAAAACTTAATCTCTATCAATTCATTAGTTGTTTTCTTGTTATCCCTTTTTTTGGCTGTTGCATGCTTTTTCTTACAAAAGATAGTTATCAGCTTCCGATAGTTAACCTCCTTATTCCAATAACTTTTCCATCTGTCTGATAGGTATTTTGATAGCTATTTGAAATCAATGAAAAAACTTATCATAATGCCAATGATTTCTAATAATCTTGTCAATGATTTCCAACAATCTTCCCCTTTCGGATCCATGGAAAAAATTGTCATATGTCATATGTCATGTATCTGATATACTCTATATATGCCAATATACTTCCCCTTAGATATATCATTGTTATAATATACACTTCCCCTATGGTCATTATATATAATTCCTCTTTTTTGGCACTCAATTCCAAATGATAATTGCATGTGGCATATCCTTATAGTGTATCTATTATGAACTTGTACCTATCTCTTGTGTTGTGCAAAATTGTATCCCATGCTTCTTGTAGAGAATTCAATCCTATCATGTGTTTTTTAAAGTCTAATGCAAGTGCTTCAAGACTGTCCATGACACTTAGCTATGGTGTCTATATAATTGTCTCTTTTGTTTTAATATGTTCATTAATAATATCAATGTGTGATGTGATTATACCTTGCATCTCCAATATTCTCATATGTAGGCCTGATCACTCTATTGTTAACTCTTTCTCCTTATAAATAATCTCCCTCAACTTTATTGAATTCTCCATGAACTTTTTCACCATCTCCTCCATCTTTATTTTATACTTCTTCATCTTTCTTTTCTGCATCACTATACTTCTCACTTGTGTCAGGCTGCTTATCACCGATATCTTGTGTATCTTTCTTCTTCTTGGTGTTGGTGTCCTTCTCTATATCTCTTGGTTGCATTTTGGTTAGCGAATGCTACTGCTCAGCTAATATAGGGTTCTTCTCATTTAATATTTCATATTGTTTCTTTATTTCTTGTAACATTTATTTTGTACTCTGTAGTAAGGGTTCTTGCAGGGTTTCTTGCATTACCTATATAATGATCTTTTCTTGACATGGTTTCTCTTCTGTAGTATTTTCTATATTAACCGTGTCATCTTCTCTTCCAATATAAACTGATGCTAAATATTCTTTTTTCTTAGCGGGCTTCTCCATTTATTTAGTAATAACTACATCCTTTGGTGTTGACATATTGGTTGTATTAGGTGAATTTCCAATAAGCTAATTTACAGTAAATGTATCATCAACATTTGATGTACCTACCTCTGAGTATGCTTGATACTTATATTCATTCAGTATCTTCTTCCATACTTCATTTATGTCTTTTTCTAACACATAATCATCATTTACTAGAATAATATATGTCAATGTTTTTGTTTTGAACTCTGGCTTATACATATCCATATATACTTCTGTGTCATTCTCAGATAACTTTGGCATTATGTTATTCAATATTTTCAATCTTAATTCCCCAAATCTGTGATATGTTGAGTCACATCTTTTCAATAAGGTCTGATATAATTCTATGGGTCAATTATCCTTTACATCTCCAAGATATTTGTTGTACTTTCAAAAATGTTGAATAATAGCATCCTCTATCAATTTCTTATCTTCCTCTATCAAGTTTGCAAAGGTAGTGGTATTGATTCTCCAAACTAATCCTGTTTGATTTATGTACTCTATAATTTAAGTAGGATTCATAGGAATCTTGAATTGTTTCCTGCCTGATTGCTTTCCCTGTGTCATTATTTCTTTCTCTAATTCGGTATCCTTGTCATTTGTGTCACTTTTTTTTATAGTAGCAGGGAGTGTCTTCTTCTAGCTTCTCACGGTTCTCCTCTCAGATACTTGAGGTTGTTACCATCTTCTTGTAGGCATTTTTATTTTTAGCGTCACCTCAGTCTCTTTTTCTTCTTCACCGATAATTATAGGTATGGTCGTTTATGTTTCTACTTCCTGCACTGCGCTATCCTAAATCACTTGAATTGTTGGTAGGGCATATGTCTCTATAGATGTTCCTTTATGTTTAATCCTTTTCATCTTGATTGGCATGGAGGGGAGCTCTAGTGGCTTCAGTTATGATTTATTCTCTACATATTTTGGTTGTGAACTGCTCTCACCTTCACTACTTCCATATTTTCCTGTCAACTCCTTTATCATCTATTCTTTCTTCTTATGAATCTTAGATTTATTGATGTCTAATGCAATCCTTTTCTAGGCTTCCTCATATGTTCCAAATCTATTCACTATCGTATCCTTTGGTTGTATTAATATATAATGTTCACATCCAATTACATCTTTTTTTGCAACTTCATATCTGAATGTTGGGATCCAAGATGTTCTTGGTTCTACTGGTTAGATTCTGCAAGTGTGAGTGTCTACTAGAAAAAATAGAGTCTTCATATTTCTCTACTACCGACGGGGTTATCTGATAACATTCTTGCATTTTGATTTGAAATTAATTGAAGTATCCCCACATGATCTTATTGAATTCATCTCCTAATTGATCAATATAATCATTAATCTAGTAAATAACTGGTTTGTTTGTACTCCAATTTACTTCACCTATTCTCGGAAAGAAAATTTTAACATAAAAGTATAAACAAACAAGTAATGATCCTAACTTAACCTCTTATTTCTGATCCTTCTTTAGGCATTTCATGGTAGAAAATAGTTGGTTCCACACCATTCCTGATAAATCATAGTTCTTCCCTAATTTGGCTATCTCGTAGGCTGCATACACATCACTACCTAGTATGACATTTGGTCGACTAGACTGGTAGAATTTATATTCGATAATCATTGTTGCAAACCATGTTTTGAGGTCTATGACCTTGTCTACTCTCATGCTCATCCATGCTTAGATGTTACAATTATTTTCCTCAACTCTTCCATGTTGCTAACTCATAGGGTACATTCTAAACCTTCTCCTAGTAAGCTAGTTACTATATGAATTAGGTCTTTTGTTCTCATGATTGGCTTATCTCCATCTAACCACAAAAATTCATCATTTACTCAGCTCAAAATGTATCTAATCTAATCATCATTGAAAAATTTAGGCATGAATACCATATGTATCAAACCATTCAACTCTATATGGTAATGCTCATCCTTCAATACTTTATTGTCACACAACTCATCATGCTAAAACTTCTATATTTATACATCACCCAATTTGACTATTTTACTATGAATAAATGTTCTTATGTATTCAATCAACATTACCCTCTGTGGTAACAATGATAGGTCTCCAATGTTGTCTTTATCTTCTTCCTTTAGGGATCACAACTTAAACTCAGGAGCTAACTCATCATTGATACTGACAACTATTGGATTCTCAATCTTTGTTGCCATCATGTTCTGCAAACTACTATTGAAAACTTCCAATGTCTGCTAATACTTCCGTCAGGGCTTTTCCTATAACATTGCTAGCTAGGGCACAAAAATACTCTAGATCACTTCTGCAATAATTCTTATTGATAATTATTCACAATAGATTTCTCTAGTCTATTTGGATACCGCTCAAATAATTGTTTTAGAAAAGTAGGATAGCAAATGAATAGCGTCGACACATATTTATCAACCAGAAAGTGTCTAAATGGGTATATTATGATAATAAATGCTCTCAATAGTAACTTTTATACCGATATTCATTCCTTCTATCTGATAACTAAACTTATTTAATGATAACTATATATCTTCAAAATGATAAAACAATAATGTCTAATACTAACTAATTCAGTACGAGTTCTACTACATCTTTTTAATGCTAATATAACATTAAATCACAACCTTTTGTAAAGGGACAAATAGATTTAAAATATTTTATTAGGTCCCTAAGAAAAACTCACTTTCTTAGTTTGATGATGAATCCTTTGTTAGAATGAATTTAGAATAACCGAGAGGGGGGGTGAATTAGTTATCCTCGGGTCTAGATGTGCCCATATAAAACTTTATACCAATTCAACAACTCAGATCTGCTCGGCAACAATAAATAACAAAAGTGTGCAGTTTACTGTACTAATGAAATAATCTTACAAAAAATTAACAGTAAAACACAACATAATCATTCATGCATTTTGAAACCATGATTTAACATGGAAACCTAATATGGGGAAAACCACCAAGCTAAAAGTACAATATTGTGTCACACTTTTACAAAGGAAGAGGACCACGACATGCAAAACTGTTAAACTTTAATGACATAAATGTGAGATTTGTGTTTAGAATTTTAAAATGATGTAAACTAATGAAATGTGTAAAATTGGATGTAGTTTATCCATATAATTTTTTTAATTTTTTTTGAATAAGCATTGACCTAGTTTTTAAATTTTTGATGTCCATTTTTTAATTGCTCAAAAAATGCTGAAAATGTAGGGTCTAGTTCCTTCCAACTAAATATATGCAAATAATCTTTTTTCCTCTGATTTCAGAATATGTTTTAGATGACATGTACAACTAGTGCATAAAAAGAAAGATTGGTTTTTGGTATATATTTTGTCTGTTATAACTTTTCAAAGTCGGAGTTACCCAAAATTAATAGTTTTTTTCTTCCTCCACATTTTCCCTAGAAAATCTAAACCAAATACAAAACAAATTACATGTTCTTGAAGAGGACTCTCTCCTCTAATGTTAAATATAAGTTGTAAATTTTTCTGACACGATTTGCTATTTTTTTTATTTTTTTGAACGAGTGTGTTCTTCAATGCTAAAATACCTACTTGGAGTTTTTTCAAATTATAATATATTATATGTAATCAAAACACAATAAAAATTATATTACCATAATCTAGACTCTGAGCTCTACAAAAGGGTATATTTAGATTTTTAAAATGGTTGACTTTTGATGAAGAAATCAGTTGTCTAAGTGATAAGTTCTGTAATTTAGAAATTTCTGCCTATTTGGCTGCCACATAGACAATTTCGGCTGGAATAGGTTTGGCTGGAACTAGTTCGCCCGAACCAGTTCTGGCTGAACCCCTCTATATAAATATATGTCAATTCTTCATTGATAGAACATAATTATCTTATATTTACACATGAATTTTTGGCCAAAACATGTCTGGCCAAACCAGTTTCGGTCGAAACTCATTTGCCACATCGATGCCACATGGTGCCACATTTGTGACACATATGTATGGCCAAAAATATTTGGGCTGAAATAATTTTGGCCAGAACTATGAAAATGGTCCTCGAGTGTGACACAACTTCATACTTTTACCCACCAGTAACATGCTACCAAAATTTCACTCTTCTGAAGTGATGCCCTGTTACGAGCCAACCTTGTTAAAGGTTACAAAGAACACTGTCAAATGTGACCTGGTTAAAGGATTTAATCACCCTATCAGGAGTGGCCTTGTTAGAGGACTTAGAACATTCCAATCTAAATGTCACCTTGTTCAAAGGATTTATACAATGATTGTTAGGTCAACCTGGTTAAAGGATTTGAAATGATACAATGGTTAGAAAGTAATCAGCAGGTGTGATCTGATACATACAACTTACTTTTGCAAATCCATATCCAATTTCATCTCTAATGCTAATTCATTGAGTGGCCTCCATTTTCATCTCAAACTTTAGATCTGCCTGGAAATCCATCAAGCAATCTCTCTCTACTTCTCTGTTCAACCTTCTTTGCTAGGTTTTTCCAATCAGTCAATTAACCATGCAATCCTCTTGCATACAACCTCTCCTTACACTCAAATACAATAACAATAACCTCAATAGATTGTATTATACCTCTTCATCTAGGTCAGATAGATCTTTTTCTGCTTAATCAAGATCATAGATCTTAGTTTAGGTCAGATCCAAAGGATCTTTCCATCATTACATTTAATTTACTTCTCCAATACAGTCATTAATTAAACATTGAATCCATGCATTAATAACAGTTTCCCGTGCATTAAATAAGTGTAGACCAATCTTAATTAACAATGCATATTCCAATAAACTCAACTATGTAGGCTAGAGATCTCAAATCTCATCAATTAATAAAATATTGCTGCTCAAATTTCTCTGTCTCCCTCAGCATTTCACTGGTGCTCAACATCATCTTTTCTTTGCTCGGCATCACCTTTTTCTTTTCTCGACATCAACTTTGCTTTGCTCAACATCGACCTTCCAGTGAACTATTAGTGAAAGATAAAAAAACATATCACTTTGCCAAAGTGTCAAATGATTAAGTACCCTAGTGTATACTCATAACTCAACCATTTCCTCGGTCTTCTTGTTATCCTATTCTTCAAATCTTCATCAATCAATAGATATGGTACTCAAAAATATAGCAATAGTCTCACCAGTTAATGTTTGACATCAATGACAAAATAACAGCTGTCTACATCATAGAAATATTTCCAAAAATCTCCCTCTTTGGGATTGATGGCAATAATAAATTGTAAAACAATAATTTCCAACCAAAGTTACCATACAATCCAAAAAAGTGCGTGAATTCCTTGATATGAACAAATATTCATTAATGTCTTTAGCTTCATTTTGATTCTCATCTGTAAAATATTACTCCATCTATGTCTGTAATCACACAAATATCTTTCTATGTCTTTTTAGCTCCCTCTTTCAGTAATATCTCCCTCATATCTGTTGCTTTTATCAATCATTTGTTTTAGCAATCTTCTCCCTCTTTGACAACAATGCCAAAGATGTTGACATCTTTATTATGCAGAATCATCTTGTTCTAATCTTTGTATCATGGTGTTCCTATCAACTTTGTTTATCAATGATCTTCTTTTCTGTTCTTGTCTTCTACTTTTAAGTTTTTAGGCAGCATCCTAAAAATGTGACTCACTGTGCATCAATGTGTCGAGTGTTCTGATTAAAACATTTGATGCAACAGTACCATTTAGAACTAGTTAGCCTTTGCTAGGGGTATCACTCCCAATTTACCTCTTAGATACTCATGAACATCCTTGGGAAATACTTTTGTAAATATGTCTGCCAACTGTTCCTTAGTGTTCACATATTTCATTCTCACTTCCTTCTTCTGAACTAGCTCCCTCAAGTAATGATACTTGATAGCTATATGCTTTGTCTTAGAGTGCATTTGATGAAGGGTGCTCCCCTTAATGCCACAAACACATAACAAAAATAGAGAAACAACAACAATTTGCAGGAACAGAAAATGGGCTTCTTATTATCTCCACAAATGTGGAATTACAAACTTTCAGAATTACAATATGCAAAGCCACATGGGCATTTCACTTACAATATTCTGTAGGACAAAGCCTCGGATTATTACC
>MU227534.1:1800238-1816281 GCA_018584345.1 Thuja plicata | reverse complement strand
CTTGTCATCTGGTCTTGGCACAAGTGACCATGTCTTGTTCTTCTCAATCTGTTCAATCTCATCATTCATAGCACTTATCCATTCTTCATTATCTAGTGTAGCATTGATAGATTTTGGCTCAAACTCAAAAATTAAGCAATTTGAGTTTAAAGACTTACTTCTTGTTCTTGTACCAGCTTTATTATCTCCTATGATCTATTCCTTTGGATGGTTCCTTCTTACATATCTTGCAAGTACAGGTACAACTCTTTGTGTATCAAATTGATCTTAATTACCTTGCACATTATTTTGATCATTATCTTAACCATTGGTAACAACATTCTGACCATCGGTTGCAACATTATGTTGTTCTGGATTTAAGTACTATTGCTCAGGTAGAGTTATGGGTTCTTCACAATATACAAACTTTTTGTAGTCTTCTGGTTCTTTTGTGCTTTTCGACTCATTCTTTTCTACAAATTCATTAATCTTCACATTTGCACTTTCAACTATTTTTTTAAAAGCCTTGATTAGACATTTAAAAGCTTTTCTCTTGGTAGAATACCCCAGAAAAATACCTTCATCACTTTTGGCATCAAGCTTTCCATTTCTATCATCCTTTAAGACACAACATTGACTACCAAATATTTTTAAGTAACTTACATTGGGTGTTTTACCATACCATAGCTCATAAGGAGTCTTATTTGTGTCTTTCTTCAACTGTACTCTGTTAAGTGTATAAAAAATAGTGCTGACAGCTTCCCTCTTGAAGGTTTGGGTGTTGTCCTTTTCTATCATCAGTGTTCTTTGTTTCTTCAGCAATCCCATTTTTCTATGGTGTTCTTGGTGCAGAAACCTGTCTTTTTATACCATGCTCATTACAGAAATTAGTGAATTCATCTGATATAAATTATCCTCCTCTATCTGATCTTAAACATTTTAGATCCTTACCAGTTTGTTTTTCTACCATAGCCTTATACCATTTAAACATCTTGAATGCTTTATATTTTTCTTTTAGAAACATGACTGTCATCATTCTAGAGTAATCATCAACAAAGAGAATAAAATATCTATCTCCATAATAACTCTTTGTCCTCATAGGTCCACATAAATCATTATGGACTAATTCTAGAATATCATCAGATGTATGGGCTTTGCTTTTGAAATTAGACTTTGTCATTTTACATTTTTGACAATTTTTGCAGATGATGTTGTCTAGCTTTGTCATTGTCGGTAAGCCTCTTACACTTCTTTTTCTTCTTATTTTCATCATGTTGTCAAAATTCACATGACACAATCTTTTGTGCCACAACCATATGTCTTCATTTCTAGTTATTAAAAAAGTGGAATTAGTATCATTCAGATAGAATAAGTTACCTTTAGTTTGTTCTCCGATGCCAATCATTTTTCCTGATTTATTGAAGATCTTTGCCTTCTTTTTCTTAAATGCTACTCTGTGACCTGAATTATTCAGCTGAGAAACACTCAATAGATTATAATTCAATCCTTTTACCCAATAAGCATTTTCACATTTAATCAGGTTATTCAGCATTATTGTTCCTTTACCTTCAACTTGGAAAGGTGTATCATTTCCCATTCTTAATGTACCATCATTATAGTATTCAAAAGTATTAAACTTTTCTTTGTCACCGGTCATATGGTGAGTGCAGACACTATCTATAATCTAGATATCATTCTTACTAAACTTAGATATGAGTGCAATTTCTTCATACCTTTCATCTTCATCTAAATCATCCTTCACAGCTACAAATACCATCTCAATGTCATCATCAGGTTCAATGTCAGGATCTTCATCTTTGCAAGCAGCTAGGTAGCTATCCTTCTTTCCTTTATCCTTGTAGTCTTAGGTATCCTTTCTTTCTGATCATTGGTAACCTCTGTAATCTTTGTTATCACGTCTGTCAGACTTCTTCACAAAAGATCTATCATCACTTCTGTCAGTTTTTCTTCTGTTAGGGCATCTAGCAGCAAAGTGTCCAATTTATTTACAATTAAATCATAGAAGTGGTAACTTACCTTTGTATTTACCTTTGCCTCTCTATATTCTTCTAGCCATAAGTGCTTCTATTTCATCTAGATCTTCTTCTTCACTTTCACTTTGATTGTCCCTTCTAGATGAGCATCTATGATTGGATTTGCTTATTTTCATAGAAGACTTAAATGCAGACTCTAAACTTGGTAAGACACTATTGTTAAAGTTATTCATCTCAAATGAAATGAGTCTACCAATTAGGCTATCAACAGTAACTGTATTGTTTGCTACTGCTCTCATTTCTTGAATAGCAGAAACTCTAATAGCATATATAGGTAATAAGGTTCTTAATATTTTACTTACGATTGTCTCCTCTTCATGTGTACCTCCAACACCTCATATAACATTGACTACATCTTTTATTCTTGTATTGTACTGTGTGATGTTTTCTCCTTCTTTCATGCTGAGATCATCAAACTTTCCTCTAAGTCTTTTTTCCTTGGCTCTTAGAACATTTGTATCACCTCCATGTACAAGCTTCAGTTTGTCCCACATTTTATTTGCAGTTGTGCAATCCTTGACATCTTCAAATTCAGCATTAGAGAGTGAGGAAGAAAGCTCTATAACCATGCAGTTATGTTCATGCTTCACTCTCAATTGATCTAATATCAATGGTTTTGTAGGCAACACATATTCAGTATCTAAGTATTGAGTAACATCATTACCAATACCTGATAAGTGGATTCTTATCCTGCTTTTCCATGAAGCAAAGTTGTCATTGTTCAGCTTGGGCACATCTCATCTGTTCATCTTGTGATCTTTGCTTAGGTCTTGAAACCTTCCTTCTAAGCACACAAGCTCTGATACCAATTGTTGGTAATAAATGAGAGGGGGGGTGAATCAGTGGCCTCAAAAATTTATCATTTAATCTTAATCCACAAATCAAAACACCTCAGATTATTAAGTCCCTACAAGATGCATGCCATGAAATACTTATAATATTTGATTGTCTGTCAGTTTACCTTATCTATCCTTATTCTCCTTAATAACTGATAAGAAGTAAAACTTATTTACCGATACTTAGTAAATATGTAGAGTATACCAATCAATCCAAAAATGCATATGTAAAATGTAAAACAATAAAGTAATAAACCATACACACATAACACATGGATTTTAATGTGGAAACCCTGTTAAGAGAGAAACCACTGGGACCGGTGCCCCAATTTTTCACTCTTCTGAAGTGAGCCCTATTAGGAACCAACCCTGTTAAAGGTTACAAACACACTGTTAAGTGTGACCTTGTTAGAGGGTTTTATACATAGGTTGTCACCTAGTATCTGACATCTGTTTTTCTACCGTCCTTGAATCAGCCTCCTTCTTAGACTGTCAATAGGCTTTAGGCAAATCTTTCTACCATCCTTGAATCAACCTTCTTCTTAGGCTGTCAATAGGCTTTATGATAATTTAATGCTACTTTCATGAATCAACCTTTCTGGCAATCTGTTAGGATATACCTCAATTATAGAAGACGGTTAAGTCCTTCTCTGTTAAGAGACTTCATGCTTCAATGGTTAAAATGAAACATTATGACCTATTTCTAATGCAACTTGAATTATAGATTATCATATCTATTTAAGTACAATACCTCTTTGATCAATGTATCAATTCAATTCTTTGTGCTCCACACTTTCTGCTATGTGATGTTGTACTTCACTTGTTCGTCGGTGTTTGCAGAATTCTTTATCTCTCCTTCAGCTTGATTGATCAGGACTATATGAAGGTATCCTTCACTAGTTTCTCTTCAGCATCCTATTTCTATTCACTCACCTTCCATGTATCTGATGGCTTATGGAAATGAATTATGCTTTTCTCTTATATAGATATGATATTCCTTAATTCATGATTCTTGATTTTTGATTCCTAGCGTGAAAAACAATCCAGCCAATGTTAATTATGACTTTAACTCCTAATTTATCTCATAATTATCTTCTTTCCAACTGTATAAATCTTATTTAAATCAATTACTTAACTCTAGGCAAATAAAACAAATAAAACAACCAATTAAGTCTATCCTTAAGCTCTGCCAGCTAGATATTTTGTCATTTTCTGAACTTTCTATTCTATCGATCAACTTTGCAATTAGTTATCGGTGACAACTACCAGTTAGCTTCAAGATCTCCCTCCATCAGGCATCATAGGTTTTAGCTCGTCGGGAAACTTGTGATTCTACTTCATCGGGCAACATTGTCTTCTGCTTGTCAGGTATCACTATGACATTTTATCTCCCTTTACCGATGGTGTACACTCTATCGGTGTTGTCTATCACTTAGTGAATACTTGAATTCTATGCATTGTTGAAAGCATAATCATTGTTCCATTGATTGTCTAAAGTCTTTGGCATTATGTGCATGACCGTATAGATGATATTAAGTTGACATCAATGATAATACAAACCATTAACTAATTTCATGTCTTGCATCATCTTAAACTTAACATTATCAAAAACTGAATCAGTTACATGTCATCAAGAGCTACCTAGCAACCACAACCTACCATACTAGAAAAGATGCCCCTAGTGTAGAATGACTTATTCCTAAGATGTAAATGTAGACAAATCCCAAGCGAGGATAAGATGTTCATTTAGGAAATGAAGTCACCATTTGAGCACAGGTAAAATTATGATGGCCTAGTATCAGTAGTGCATCGATAGATGGAGCACAAAACATAAGTGATGCCTGATTGCCAGGTTTATACCACTTGGCCATATCTTTTCTCTCTTTTTGCTACCAAGATGCCTATTTCACTAGGTGCTCATCAAAGCACTTTTCTCTTTTTCAATTTTTTTGCTATTTTTTGCTTTTTTGAATGTTTTTGTAGTATCAAGGCACCTGTTTGCTAGGTTTTCACTAAGGATACCATTTTTTTAGGACTTTTTACACTATTTTTAGATTTCTTCAGGATTAATTTTCTGAATATTTTTGGTATTTTGCAAGAACTTTTTTTTGTACAGGCTCTGCTAGCCAAACATCAAGTGTAGAACCACTTCAAATGTAGAGTATTGATAGGATCTGGAAGAAAATCTCCTTCAGGTGTATCCAAGTGATAAGCTCCAGTCCCAAAAGTAGCAGTGATAACATAAGGTCCCAGTCAGTTAAGTTCAAATTTTCCTTTTTGCTCCTTGTTTGGCTGGTTCTTAGGATTCTCCTTGAGGATGAGATCTCCTACTTCAAATTTGTGTGGTTTGACCTTCTTGTTGTAGCCTTTTGACATATGTTCTTGGTACACTTTGAGGTGATCGAACACTTGTTATCTACGCTCATCTAGTAGCTCTAGAGAATTCACCCTATCTATGTGGTACTGCTCATCAGTAACAAGACCTTGTAAAGATATTCGCAAAGTTGGGACTTCAACCTCAATAGGTAGTACTGCTTCAACGCCATAGACTAGAGAAAATGGCATGGCTCTAGTTGGTGTTCTTATGCTTGTTCTGTAGGTCCATAGTGTCAGATTCAATTGTAGATGTCATTCTTTGCCAGACTTACTTACAGTTTGGTGTAGGATCTTGAGAATATTCTTGTTGGATGCCTCATCCTGTCCATTACCTTGAGGATAATAGATTGAGGAGTAGTGTTGAGTAATATGGAATTTTTCACAAAGGTCATCAATGTCTTTAATTTTAAATTGGCCCCCATTGTCTTTTACTATTGAAGAGGGTATCCCATATCTACAAATAATGTAGTTCAGAATGAACATAGCCACCTATTTGCCAGTGGCTTTGATTAGTGGCATGACCTTGACCCACTTCGTGAAATAATCAGTGGCTGTAATGATGAACTTGTGTCCATTTGAAGAGTTGGGATATATTTTTGCAACCAAATCAAAGGCCCATTGCTGAAATGGCCAATGTGTTATGAAAGGTATAAGTTCTCTAGCAGGAGCATGGATAAGATTTCCATGTGTCTGGCATTTAAGATATTCTTTTGAAAACTGAATAGCATCTCTCTCCATGGTAGACCACTAATAGCCTACTCTGAGCAGTTTCTTGGCTAATGAAAAGTCATTCGAGTGTGATCCACATACACCTTTGTGGACTTCTTTTAATGCTAGATTAGACTCTTCAAGTTCTAAACACCTAAGAAGTGTACCGTTGAGACCGCATCAATATAGGTTGTTAGTTATGAGGACGTAACACAATGCTGTCCTAATCAGGCATCTTTTCTCATTTTTGGATAGATTAATAGGGATAGTTTGGTCAGAAAGGTAAGCAATGATATTGGCATACCGAGATTGGTCTGGGGTATTTAAAGCACATATTACCTAGTATTCAGGGGTATCAAATGCAGGATAGGATAGTTCTTCCACCAAGAAGTCATAGTGGAATTGATGTTCTTCTATTTGTAACATGGATGCCAAGGTAGCCATAGCATCTGCAGCTTTGTTCTCTGAGCTTAGTATCTTTCGGAAGGTGACGAAGACAAAGTATTTCTTCAGGTCATCAACTAGTCACTTGTAGGGCATCAAATTTTCATCTTTTGTTTGATACTCCCCATTGACTTGATTCATAATTAGTTGGGAGTCACCATACATGTGTAACTCTACAATTTTCCATTCCATAGCTAGCTTAAGACCATTTACCAATGCTTCCTATTATAAAATATTGTTGGTGCATTGAAACATCAATTTATAAGATTTGGGAATCTTGTAACCTTGAGGAGTTAGGAATAGGACTCCTACTCTAGATCCTTGTTGAGTAAATGAACCATCGAAGTACATCTTCCATGGATATTTAGTTAGATGCATGATTGTTTCATCAGGGAATTCAATGAGTAAAGGTTCATCATCCTGTAGTGGTGAATTAGCTAATTGATCTGATAGGACATGTCCTTTGATAGCTCTTCATTCTACATATTCAATGTCCAACTCACTTAGACTTAGGACCAATTTTTCCAAATGTCCTGTTAATGTTGTTCTAATCAAAAGGTACTTTAGAGGATCAATCTTAGAAATGAGATTTACTATATGAGAGAGCATGTAGTGCCTCAATTTTTGTGATGCAAAGATGACTGCTAAGCATGCTCTTTCAATAATGCTATAATTGAGCTCATAAGCGACCAATATTCTAATAATGTAGTAGATAGCTCGTTCTTTTTTGGTTTCATCTTCTTGTGCCTATAATACTCCTAGGGATGTAGCTATGGCTGAAATGTATAGGATTAGGGGATTTCCATGAATAGGTGCCATAAGAATAGGCAGAGCAGCCAGGTACCCTTTCAATTCTCTGAAGTTTTCTTTGTAGTGTTAATCCCATTTGAAGGTAACCCCTTTATGTAGTAACTTAATAAAGGGTTGGGCCCTATCTACAAGTTGGGAAATGAATCTCCTAATTGAATGGAGGCTCCCTTGTAGTGTCCTCATTTGACTGATGTTACGTGGAAGAGCCATATCTAGTATAGATTTTACTTTAAAGCAGGGTCTACCTCAATTCCTTTTGCTGAAACAATGAATCCTAGGAGCTTCCCTGATTGGACCCCAAAGACACATTTCTTTGGGTTGAGCCTGAGTTGAAACTATTCCATTTGATCTAATATTTTTCTTGGTCAGCAATATGAGTACCTCTTTCTTTGGATTTAGCCAATGTGTCATCTATGTAGTCCTCCATGTTCCTGTGCATCATGTCATGGAATATAGTTGTCATGGCTCTTTGATATGTTGCACTGGCATTCTTTAACCCAAATGGCATGATGTTCTAGAAAAAGGTGCCCCATGTGCATGTAAATGCAATTTTCTCTTGATCCTTAGGGACAATCTTGATTTGATTATAGCCTGAGAATCCATCCATTAATGAATACATTTGGAAGCCTTCTGTAAGATCTATGATCATGTCTATGTTAGGTAGAGGGAGGTCATCTTTCAGACATGCTTTGTTCAAGTCTCTAAAGTCCATATAGATCCTGATAGATTTATCAAATTTAGACACAGGGACCACATTGGAGATCCATCCTGCATAGGCAATGACTCTAATAAATCTAGCTTTCAACAACTTTTCTAGCTCTACTTTTACCAATAAAGCAACATGAGGATGCATTTTTCTAAGTTTTTGTTTTATGGGCTTGATCTCGAGAGCTATAGATAAGTGGTGCATAATTAGATTAGGATCTAGCCCTGGCATATTAGTATAAGACCATGCAAATTTAATCTTCTTCTCTTTTAGGAACTTTGTGAACTGTATCTTCTCCTCTTCTGATAAAGACTCTGCAAGGTGGACTATTTTAGGATTTTCAATAGTGCTCAAATTTATTGGCTATGTTGGTTCAATCAGTACTGAAGATCTTTCCTGAAAGTGGTCAGGGAGGATATCAAGATTCTCATCCTCTGGTGCCTCGGAGAGGTTTTCACCATTGGATACATCTTTTTTCTTTACTATTTTGGGATATGATACTTCCATAGAGTTGTTTTCACCATCAGCCCACTTTTTCTTTTTATTTTTCAATTTTTGACTAAAAAACCTGATATCCTCCTATGGCATGTTCTCACTCCTTGCATTGGTGGAAGAAGGGTAAGGTTCACAAGAATTAAGATAACAAGCTAGGGTGTGGTCATTAGGAAAGTTGAGGATATGAGTAGGATCTATTTCAGTCCAATCAATTAGGTCTGGAAGTACCAATGTTAGGGAGTCAGTCTCTAGGAAGGACAACATTGTGTTAGCATCAAGACCATTAACCGACATGACATGATCTATTAAGTTAATTCCTTTGATATTTAGATCAATAAGAGTGAAATCATCGTTAAAAGGGTAATTGTTAGTGATATGCATACCAAACTCTCATGACTCATCAGTAGAGATCTCATCATCATCTCTTCGTAAGAGAAGACTTCTTGCTTGTAGTCTGTGAAATTCTTCTAGACTTATATATTTACTAGTGTCTCCATCAATGATCGGGGGAAGGAAATCTTCTTCTGCTTCAGGAGGATTAGTGTCATTGGGAGGAGTGTTAGATTATTTACGAGGAGCTGAGAGAGCTGCAAACATGTGAATTGTATCTATTCCAATATCTTCAGTGGCGACAGATAGCTCTTCCCATTCATAGTCATGAGAGTCTGTGACATCATCATTGGATCTATTTAAGTATTCAGCAATGGTTATTTGATGTACACAGTTAGCTGCCTATAGATCAAAGTGTGGTAGATCTAGGATATGTGAAATTGTAACCAATTTCCCCCAATAAGGATGCAAATCCTATTGTCGGGTTGTCTCTTGAGTAATTATTTCTATGGTGTCTCCTACCTCTTGAATGGGAGGTTTTTCTAGTAGAGGGGTGTGAAGATCTTGTGGTACCTCAAAGATGGGTACATAGCATTCTCCTTGGTAGTTGGGGTCCTGTGTGCCAACATGTAACAATATTTCATAGGACCATTTCTCTAATTCATCTATTTCATCACTCCGTTTATCTAAGTGTGGACTCTCTTTTGAAGCGGGTTTATTAGTTTTAGCATTAAAACCTAGTCCTATTTTATCTCTGGCATTCTAGAACTCCATGGGTATAGGTTCAATAAGCCCTTGTCCTATGTCATTTAGAGGTCCTTTTCCTTTGTATCCCATCTATTTGAGGAAATCATATCCCTTTCCATACTGTTCTAGGGATATCTTCACATGTTTGACCTTAGATTCCACCGGTTCTCCTTTATAAAGCTAGTCCAAGACTGCCTATTCTTCTGTGTTATTGAAAGAAGATGTGGATGCCTTTATCATGCTAGTTGCTTTGTGTACTTCTGGCTCCTTGGATACTTTAGGTGTGAATGTTGAGGAAGGTTATCCGTAGGATCTTGGTGACACCGAAAGTTCTATCAGTGAGGGAGTCAGATCCATCTTGTACTCTCCCATACCTATTTCTTCAAGTTTCAAGGTTTTTCTAAAACCCTTCATAACCATGTCCTTGGTAGTTTTAGGAGAAACTATATCTGTAGCCTCTTTGTTGTGTGGGATCATGCTACCTACTTTAATATTATTGCAAGTGTAGTTAGTATCTATAGGAATCGTCACTTCCACCCCTTTATGTGGGAATGTTATGCATTGGTGGTAAGTGGATGGTAAAGCTTGCATCTCGTGAATCCATGGTCTCCCTAGTATGATATTGTAGGCCAATGGTAGATCTGGAACTTGACATGTAATGTTCATCTCAATCTCTCTGACTCTGATAGGTAGAACAATAAGACCTCAGGAGGATCTTTCTTCCTTGTCATAAGCTTTGATGGTTATCTTTCTTCTAGAGTCAATTGTTTGTTCTGAGAGACCTAGTCTCTTGATTAGATCTAGTGTACAGATATTCAATCCTACACCTCCATCTATCAATATGCATCTAATATAGGATTTATGAATAAGGACTTCAATATGGAGGGGTTGATTATGTGGATGTGTCAATGACTTGTCATCCTCTTTAGAAAAGGAGAGGTAGTGTGGCACTGAGATGTGATTGACCATCGCTTGGAACTTATCTATATCGATATCCTTTGGGACGTTAGTAGCATGTAGAGCTAGTTCTATGATTTCCCTATGTACTGTGGATATCTTAAGCAACTCAAAAATGGAAATTTTGGCGAAGGTTCGTTGCAACTAAGCTACCAAGTCATATTTTGCTCCAGGATTAGTAACCACATGTTTTGCTGCTGGTTTAGGAATAGTTACAATAGGAACCTTGGATGTTGATGTCAATTTTGGAGGTCCTTTGATTGTAACCTGTGCTTGGCTTTGTGTTATAGCATTTGAGTGGAATGAGACACCTTTTATTGTGACCACATTGATGGATTCGGTTTTAATGTCAAGCATATTGATCACATTGTCATTCTTGGAATAGGTGTAGTTTACCTCATTACTCTTCCCTTTAGATGTTTCTCCTTGATCAAAATTAGGAAAGGGTTTGTTGAATTCTGTATGATCCTCATTGGTAGTGTGTCTGTCTAGTTTGATCTTACCTCCTTTGATGAGGTCTTGGATGACATGTTTAAGCTTGAGGCAATTATTAGTCTTGTATCTCTTGTTTTTGTGGAAGACACAATAGGAGTTATCATCCCACCACCTGGATTTGACCATTGGTTCCCATGGTTTGGAATCATGGATAGTTAGAAATTTGTTATCCAATAGTGTTTTTAGAACAATCTCAAGAGGTTCTCCCAAAGGAGTTAAATTTCTTTGGGGTTTTGATGTCCATGTCCGACCCTTGATATTATCATTGTTTGTTTTGGGTATGGGAGTTGTTACCTTAGCATCCTTTCTTTCTTGCATGCCATTGGTTAGATTGAATACCTCAGGTTTAGGATTAATGTTAGAGGCATCAACCACTCCATCATTAACAACATTTTTGTTTTCTTTCCACCATTTAGGCTTGGAGTTGGAGTTGTTGGTCTTGTTTTCAATTTGAATGGTGATCTCTCCCTTTTTGACCATGACTTCCTCAATACGAAGGGTATTTTTAATCATTTAGTCGAAGCTTGGAGAGTCTTGCATTTGTAAATCATAGCTTAATTCAGGCACTAGATTATTAACGAATATCTCCATCTTCTCTGTTTCAGGAATGACCCTTGAATATCATGCAAAAATCTTCCTCCATCTTTGTAGGAAGTGTGTAAATGATTCCCCAATTCTTTGTTTGGTATTACATAGGTCCATCATTGTCACATCACGTTGGATGTTGTAGGAGTAATGTTGGATGAACTGTTGGATCAACTCCTCGAATGTCTTGACCTTAGGATTTAGTTTTGAGAACCACTCCATGGAATTACCTCCTAGACTTCTTGGAAATAGTCACATGAGGTATGTAGGTTCGTGCATGTATTCTATGCTAAGAGCACATAATTCCCTCACATGGTCATGTGGGTCAATTTCTCCTGTGTACTTTTCATACTTTGGTCTTTCCACATTGGGAGGAAATAGGACCATAGTGATACTCTTGTCAAAAGGAAATGGACAAATGGTGTCCAAAGAGTATTTTGTTTCAGGTTTCTCATTCTCTTGTTTGAGTTTTTGTAGCTCCATTTGCATCAAATAGAGTTGTTTGGTGAGAATAGATATAGGATTTGGTACCTCCTTTTCCTTGAGTTTTTCCACATTATAATCCTTGGGTAGTTTGACACTTGTGGATGCTAGATGGAGGAATTACTTTTCTTTATCCTCATCAATCATTCTTTCCATTATCTAGTGGAACCTCTTGCTTTGTTTGAGTTTTTCATATTCTTCTTTAGTGATTTCATCCTCACTACCAGATCCAATTAAAGGACGTTCAAACTTGGGTTCTTCTTCTTCATTAGTATCTTCAGGTTTTTGGTGTTTTCCATCGTTATACTCCTCAAAGGCCTCACTCCATCTGCGAGTGTCACTATCCATTTGATGGGAATATAGATTGAGAAGGGAACTACAAGAAGTTTCTCCTTGAAAGTGTGGTGTTTTAGGAGGCACTTTCAATCCTTTAGTTGTGTACTTGTTGCATCTTGTGTTAACCATGAAGTTGTTTCTCAACATTGTCAACATTTCCCAATAACGCACGTGAGAGTTTTAGATTTTTCAAGTGGGCATGTCTAGGTAAAAGTAACTATTTGGTGTTGGTGGATGTAAATGATTCTAGCATCAGAGGGTTAGAATTCCCTAATAGTGAGCTGGGAACCAAGTTGTTGGTAGAAAATGGGTAGACCACACATATTGAACTGATCGTGAAAGATTGACTAAGCATGCAAGGTAGGCATTTCAAAAAAAAATTGAAATTACAACAGGGAGATCAAAAAAGATAATAGGAACTAGCTAAAGAGACAAAAGGGTATCCTAATCAACTAAGACTTTCTAAAAATTTATCTTGCAAATGCCCACTGTCCTGAATACGATCTCCCAGATGCGAGCCTCTAATGACACCAGATGCGAGGCTAGAATCTGGATGCGACTATGTGCTGACTAAATGCGAGCCAACATACCAAATGTGATCCTAAATACTGCATGCAACTTGGGAGATCTAGGATGCAATCTTATGATGTCTTTGTCAATTTTTGTAAGTTCTGAAAAGTTCATTTTTGAAGTGCGTGAAGTTGCGTGTTTCTAGATTGTGTTAGGAGGTATCGTAATGTGTGAAAAATAATTATACTCTAGGGTTTGAAACTTGTTGATTGTTTTGAGGAGCTTATCTTTTTAATGAGCTTTTGAACATGTCAAACAGTTTTGCATTGTTAGGAGGGTGAAACAAACACTCATATTTTCCTATTCTCTAGGTGAAGGATGAAAATCTTTTCTCATTGACTCAAGTACACACTCAAATGCTAATCAGAATACAACCATCACCAAGCACACAATGGCTCTAGTCATGATGTTGTATTAGCTGACTCCAAATGAAAGTGAGGGCACAATATGATGAGAGTCTTGGGGTAATTACTTTTTCCCTTGCACAAAGATTATCACCCTTTCAGGGATGAGTCAAGAATTCTTTCAGTTGAAGTTGTTGTAGATTATTGGAAAATCCGTTCGAAACCGTCCCCCATAGAATTACACAAGGAAAAATTCAAGCGTATAGCCCTATGAGTACCTGAATATATGTAGTCTTGCAAGAAAGATTCAAGTGGCTCCGCTCTACATATACCCAGATATGTTCAAGGAATGATGTTAAAATTCCATAAACAAAATCGGCTCCATCTTCCAAGGCTTTATCCTATGAGGAAGCAACTATTTATAGTGAGTTGGAAGGGTTGGCATAAATGTTAGAATAGTCCCAAAGGATAAATGAGAGGGGGGGGTGAATCAGTTATCAGTAACTTTAGTTCTTTTTACTTTTTTAACTTTAGAATACAACAAATTAATTGGTTAATCAGATAACACAGTACTCAACACACAATTTGATTATGGGGAAACCAAATGGTAAAAACCCCGGTGGGAATTAGCACCCACAATAAACTATACTTGTTTGTAGTAATCCCTGTTAGAAGATATTTCAACCCTATTAGCAGTTGTACAATACAATGCAATAAGTATAGTGACCTGGTTAAGGCTCAAACCCTGTTAGGAGTCTTTTACAAGTAACCCTGTTAGGGGTGGTGGACTCACTGTCCAAAAGTTCACTGCTTGATGGTGAAGGCTACAACCTTCTATATAACAGATATGCACTATATATGATGTTGAACTATAGAGTAGACCTTCTGTCTTGATCAGTTCCAGCGTATTGCAATCTTTCACTTCTTCTTCACATAGAATCTTGATGAATGAACCAACTCTAATAATCTTCTCTATACATCTTTCTTCTCTTTTTGTATCATTCACACTTAGCGTGTCACCTTTGACTTGTTATAAGTATCTTCCTCATAGTATGAGATCATGGGACCTATAAGACAACTCTTCATAACATTATTTTCAGCTCTACTAATCACACAAGCATTGTTACAACCGTGTAAGTATCAACCAAATATACGCGACGCTTCACTAAGTCGGCCTCACCAATTTAAATCTAAGTTTGCAATCTTCTTGAAACAAGTTTGGCACCTTTGGATTAATATCATCAACTCATAACTAAACATGAATATACACATTCATATACAGAAGATAGATGCAACTCAAGAAACATGTGATATACATCATCCCTAAACTGTTACACTTCCATAACTATAACTGCCAATAATAGAATTACATAACTTTACTGAAACATCATATTTGGGTCTGCATGTATGAAAATAACATAATAAACATGTCAACAACATGTATCTATCAACATAAGTCTTCATACCATCATTGGGATAAGTACATATAGAATTACTACTATGTATTATATGTTGTCATCAATGACAAACATACAATCAATCAACTGCTCAGAATCAAATCTCCAACATTAAAACCTATCCTCACATGGGTCATTCCCGGCAGATTTTTTCTTCAACCGGTAGGCCCTCTACTATTTAATTATATGTACCAAGGATTGGTGAGCTTTGGATGTCATGATTTATTATTCTTCTGAAGAAGAAGAGCATACTCTCCTATTCTAAACAGTTTTCTCCCAAAACACATAAAGCAATGTTCAGTCCTCAAGCTATCTTGAGCTTGATTTAGTTTGTTCCTATTTAATAAAAACAAGATTGCTTGAAAAATAAATTTTTCCTTGTTCAATTAGCCACAAGATTTAGTGAACTTCTTGTCCAATTACTGATCTAAATTGAATTAAACATTTGAAATTTTTCTTTGATCCCACATATTTAGTGGTTTGATTGTCCAATTTTTTATTCCAAAAGAAATTATACGATGTAGTTGTTCATTGAACCACAAGATTTAGTGATTTGTGTTGTTCATTTACTGATCCCAAATGAAATTAAACTATGAGATTGCTTTTTCATTTACCTCCAAATTTTGTTCAAACCATAAACTGATGTGTCAGTTTGATTTTCCTCAAAAGGAAAAGAGCATAATCCTCTAGTCAGTTTAGTGATAGATTAGAATATGTATCTTAATTTTGAAAGAAAGTAAATAGAGGTCAAGATGGGGGTTGGAAAACCTGAAAAACCAAGTTAGTATCTATTTATTTCAACTCCCATGAAAACATTCAAGAATAACCTACAAACACTTGTTAGGGTGCAAGATATAAAAAACACAACTTGTCAAAATGTTAGAGTTAGACAAACGAAGTGTGCAAACTTTCTAACCAGATGCGAGCCTAAAAAATCATTGAATGTGATACAACATACTGTATGTGACCTTTCTTACTAGATGCAATAGTATGCTCCCCAAATGTGATCCTACGCTGAAAAATGATCTGGGAAATCCTAGATGCGAGCCTCATTTACTGCGGTGCGATGGCGTATCCTGGATGCGATCCAGAATGGTAAAAAATGAGCCTGTAACAAAATTTTGTGCATACAAATTAGTGGAAAATTGATTTAAAATGAGGCCAAGTTGGAAATAGTGCCCCACGGTGGGTGCCAGAAATGTGTGTGTATATTTGTGCACCTGTTATCTACAACACAACACTTCAATAAGTCATTCTATTAGTGAAAAACAAGGTTTAATGAGCATATAAACCTGTAATAAATAAAATAAGGGGGGGGGGGTTTGATTGGA
>MU227534.1:1733246-1778385 GCA_018584345.1 Thuja plicata | reverse complement strand
TCGAGTGAAGTCCCCGATCTTGTAATCCTCTTGGGCGCCCCAGTTCACTGCAGACAGTTCCAACTTGTCAATCCCTTTTTCTTTGTACTCGGGATCTGTGGTAGGGGTGGTGTCAGAGAAGCCCTCCAGGAACCTCCGGAGTCTTAGTGTCTGCATCATTCCAGCTGTCATCCTATCATAATGCTGGCTGCGCACATCCATATCGTCCTGGAAATCTACCCAGAAGTCCTCTATGTGTGCTTGGTGGGGCTCTGAAGCCCGGGGCAGTGCTACTGCAAGTCGGCCCTGCGGATCAAAGTTTTTCCGCGCTAGATAAAACTCCTACAAGTTATAACTTTTAAGCTCATTGTCAGCCTCCCTTGTGGCGGCCAGACTGTAGGTATAGTCCCCACAAGAGATTGAGAGTGAGATAGTGGTGACCTTCTTGAGGCCCAGGAAGGCGTGCAGTTCCATCATTTGTCTGCAATACTCCAGCAGCACGATCTTGTTCCCGCAATGTCTAGGCAACAAGTAGGGTTTCTCGGAGAAGCCAACGACCCTAATGTAGGTATGCTACTAGAATTGAATGTAGTAGTGTCCATAACTACTCACTAACTTCATCGCCTCTGTAGAGAGGCGGTATCCGGCATCTCGGGTGGGTGTCAACAGATGGTAGTAAACGAAGCAATCGTTTACCCGGCAGTAACTGGGGAAGCTAGCCTCCCATTGAATCTGTGGGAAATGGTCCCACGTTGCTTTTTTTCCTTGACCAAATCCAAGGACGCCATCTATGAGCAGGCCATTGGAGCGAGGCCTCTGATGGGCTAGAGCCTAGAAAACATAAAAAGTCATGTAGAACTTCTTGTCCTTATTCAGTTGCCGAAACTGGGAATCGACATGGTTGGAAATAATGGTAGCCCAGTCAAAGAATTGTCCCCTGGTGGACATGGCGAACAGAAAGTAGTACATCCATGGTGCAAACTCTTGGGCAGAAGGCTGCCCAAACACCCGTGCTAGTGCAATCATTCCCATCTGAATGCTCTCCTTGAATTCTGAGCGGGGAATGTCAATCTTCATTCTTTTGTAGTCCCTCTTTGGGACTTTGAGCCAGTTGGTGTTGATGTACAACCGGGAGGCCTCCTCCAGCTTGATCAAATTGCGGGATGCCCAGGCCGATTTGGAAAGTGGCTGGGTCCAGGGACACCAGTGGGGTAGGGAACCCCGATGGTTCTGTTGGTACTAACATGACGGCCCGGACGGAGGAGTTATAGTGGGCCGCCAGAGTTAGCACCAACTCCGGAGACTGCACGGAGTATGGGAAGCAAGCTGCCTGAAGAACTCTGGAACCTCCTATGTTCATGGTGAGTGAATCTCCAGCTTGTCACTGTATATGCATGATTTTCACTAGAGCCTGCATTTCAGCCCAAGTCCCGATGCTGGTGTCGGTCAACCACTTATTCTTGGACTCAATCTTTGAGCTTGTCATCTCCTCACCCTGCATGTACTTCGTGGTGAGGGGGAGCTTTGCCAGGGCCTTCTCTATCTTAGACTTTGATGCTGCCCTGGTTTCGGTCGTGGATGGAAACTCTGGACTTCCGGGAGGTGATGATGCGGATGGTTCAGACATGATTGTTAAATGAAGTCCGGACCTGCGAGACAATGCCACCGTCAGAACATGTTTATCAAAATAAAAAGGAACTCCGGGATCCAGAGACCTTACCACCGTATCGCTCACTTTCCCTGAAAGGTTAGTTTTTGCATAAGTATTTGGAAAGCAAAATAGACGGTACCTTTATCACATCCTCGGGTCCGGGAAAACTTATCATGCTTGGTGAAGACATTTGATGAAACGACAGAAGGGGATCTGGCACCCGGAGAAGTTACCGTTAGAAAAGAGGAATGTGGAAGCAAGTCCACGTGGGCGCCACGTGCGACAACATTGAATGGATGGGATGGCACTGACGGTGGAAGAGGCTGCTCGAATGTGCGAAAAGAGTGAGCCACATGGCCGAAAGTTATTGCGCGCATGGGAAATAAATGAGGTTCTAACAGCCTTGATGGAGGAGAGAGAAAACCGCCTGTTTGAAACCAGCCACGAGCCAAGTTTCAAACGGGTGGTTTTCTGCCTCAAAGAAGGTTTGAAGTGAAAAACCAACAGCAGAGGTGACTCGACCAGCTCGCCAAGCCACCTGGAAGGATATACAAAGGAGCCGAAAGGTATATACATGGGATGGAAGGATATATACATGGGTTATTTATAGAAATATACACATATACATGAATATACATGCGGACGACTCCTGCGGACAAAACTAGATGAAGCCAAGACAGGAATATACAACTATTGACATGCAACGCTAGCTATCTATAGACTATTTTACAAAACACTTACGGACTATCTACAAACCATTCACATGTGTACAGACTATCTACAAAGTATTTACAGACTTTCTACAGAATATTTACAAGATTTTCACACCTGCACAGAAGGTGGACAACCTTCTGGCAGAGCTGACCCACCAACGGGTGGCAAAACCAGAGAAACAACCGAGAGACCAAATAGACAAAAAATAGAAACAAGCCAACCGAAAATAGAACAAAACGAACGAAAGACAAGGATCAGCGAAACACAGAAAACCAGGAAAACAAGAGCAAAGCGAAGAGGAAGGAAGGAAGAAACCAACCTGGAAACGCAGAAGGCGGAGGGCAGGTAGATTACCAAAAGAGCTCTGCAATAGCCCTGAATTGTCAAGCTTGTCACGACCACCACCTCGGAGCACTAGCACACGTCTAAGAACAGTAGGCATTAACCCTGATTACTACAAATCTTTCTGTAACTGCTCTGCTAATTGCTTTGAAAATCGCTCAATTTCGCTCTTAGTGCTCAAAGATTTTAAACGCGGTAAGTGTGATAATGACAGGCAGGTCTTATTTATACCTGTGGTAAAAAGGACAATCCTCCGCACTCTGGAACTTCCAAGTTAAGAAAAACATCCGGACTCCAGGCCCGGGGATTCCTTATGATGATGTTTCTAGGGACTAGGAACATCATCGCAAACAATTCTGGAGTCCAGAATCAAACTTCCCACCAAAAGGAAACCTCCAGGATCCAGGATCCCAGAGAGGAAAACGAACCAAGGAAACGACACACTCTGGGGAAGACAACCCCGGAGGAAGGAAGCAAAAAGGAAAAGAAAGACAAGGCAAAGCCACCACAAAAGCAAAACCCGAAAAAAAAAAAGGGGGGACCCAACATTTTGCACCCAAAATGTAGGGACGGGGATGCAGGGCATAACATTATCCAAGGTAAACCAAATTTGATTTGAAATTGATCAGAAGTAGGAATAATGATGAAGGTAGTATCTATAACTTTAGCACAAAGTTCAACAAGTAAGTTAATAGAACCAAGTGCAGGATAAAGAAAGCCATTACAAGTTTGGATCCATGCATTCGATGAGTCATAAAAATCACGTTGTAAGCCTTTCATAAAAATATTTTCCTCAGTAATGAAATTTATTAAGGATGTGGGATCAACTAGACAACCACGAGTAGGTATCTTAGCAATCCTAGCATAGATATAAAGGGGACCATCGAGAGCTTTAATTGTTTCAAAATCATCAAAGGTAATTAAAAGTTCCCTAGGTCACTTATCCTTAGTTTGTTTTTGATTTTTAGGTGGAATTGGAAATTGAAGTGGAGGTGAAGGATCTTGAACAATAAGTTGAGATGGTGCAACACTCTCCACATGGTTAACAATGTTATTAACATCATCCATCTTTGAATAAAAAACAATGTCTACAGAAGATGGTTGAGCTATAGTATTAGTATCATGTGTAGGTAAAGGATTGGTATATATTTGAAGATTTTGATTAGGAGGAGAAATATATTTATTCCCATTACCATCAAAATTATCAATAGACAAAGCTTTAGAATCAATCAAGTCTTGAATCTTATGCTTTAGAGAGTAACATTTTTCAGTGTCATGGCCATTCTGGTGATGGTATTGATAGAAAGCTTTAGAATCAATGGATTTTGAAGCTATCATGGTAGGAAGAAGAGGTCGAATAGGAGGAAAATTAATCATACTAGAACTTAACAACCTACTCATAATAGAATGCAAAGTTTCAGAGAGAGGAGTAAACGTACGATTCATACGAAAAGAAATGGATTAGGATTAGGAGCATTGTCACAGTTGTCGCATTCGTCTATTTATTAATCTTGACATAGTTGTTAGGTTTTTGAAACTTATTATGATTAGGAGCATTGTCACCCTTATCAACTAGAATAGGAGCCATTGGAGTGTTGCTCTCAAACTGACTCACTTGTAATTGATAATGGTGAAGTGCTACACACAATTGTTGAAAGGAGGTAAATTTAGTAAGCAGAATCTTATCCCTAATATCTTTTTGTAAATTTGAAATAAACATATGTTGAATATCAATATCAGGAATAGGATAAGAAATCTAAGCATACAAATGCTTAAATATACCAATAAAATCAATCAATTTTTCCTTCGTGTTTTGTTTACAATGCATTAAATTAGATAAGGACACTTGTGGTCCAATGTCATTTTGAAATTGTTGAATGAAGGAATCAGAAAGTTTAGGAAAAGAATCAATGGAATAGGGAGGTAAGGAACAATACCATTGTAAAGCCTTATCTCAAAAGGTTCTAGCAAACAATTTAACTAAAATCCTATGGTCATGAGCATAATCAATACAAAGGATTTGAAATTTTTTAACATGAGTAATAGGATCACCTTTACCATTATAATTCTCAAGATGAGGCATATCAGCTTGCTGAGGGATAGTAGCATGAATGATGTCTAGGGATAGAGGACTGCCCATATCACATGTAGGAATGCTAAATTTGGATTGAGTTAAAGATGCAAGTTGTTGTTGTAAAGATGACATAGTTTGAGCCAAACTAATAATTCTGGAATCATTAGAGGAAACAGGTGGCATAGCAATATTAGGAACACTAGGAAAAGTGTAAGAAGCAGTAGGAATAGAAGACATAACTGGTGGAACATTAGGGACCACAGTTGGAATAGGATTAGTATAAGTAAAAGGCACACTATGATATGAAATTTGTGAGGTAGGTAAAGATACCGGTGGAGCACTCACAGGGATAGGTGCGCTTGGGAGAGAATTTATTATCAAAGGAGGAGTGTAAGTAGGAATACTAGGTAGAGGAACAAAAGAAGGTCCTACACTAGTAACAATAGGTGTGAATCCTAACTCTTGAGCCTCTTGAGCTAAAGGTTTAACATTCAAATTCACAAGAGGAGTAATACTACACAAGAAAATAATACCTTGATCATTATCGCGGAGAAATTTCTTAAGAGCCTCTATAGCTTGGATAGAATCTTGATTATGGTTTTCTTAGATAAGCCAGTTTCCCATTTTATCAAGTTCGGTTGAAAGGTTTTGCACTTGTTCAGGAGGAACTCTTAAAGCGTCATCTTCATCATGAGATGAGTGTGAAGAGTTATGCTCCATAGAAGGATTGGAATCATGAGTTATCAATATATCATCCGGGATCCTAAGGAAAGGAGAGGAAGACTCAAGATCAAAGGAACCCATAAGTCTACAACTTCTTCTAATCGGGATACTATAAGTAGGACTAGATATGGTAAAGCTCATACACCAATAGAATGCAAATGAACTAACATAACATTTTGATATATTGAACTTAAATATAATTTGAAAGAACATGCAAGATCTAACATAAACAATGTAAATCTAACACCAAAAAGAAAGATTTGTCTATCGCGGGTTCACCAAAATGTAATATATAAAATAAGGGGGTTTGATTGGAATGCAATTTGTTGGAAAAGGATAGGGTGATTTGATTGTTAATTGTTGTTTGATTAAAGTGTATTGAATTTCTCAACCCTACTTTGTACTTACTTGAATTTAATTGATTATGTATTGCAATTGTGACTAGGGAGAAGATAATATGTTCCTCTTTTATTCCCAAATGCACAAATGCGAGATCCAAGTTGATCAACCCCAAGGAAGGGCTAATGCACAAAAGAATCAACTATTTGGAAAGGAGAATAACAAGAGGGGAATCTTAAATTCTGTTAATTATATGTATAGATATGATATATGACAGTAATTGAAGAAATAGGAGAAATGCACTAACCTTGAAATATTGCAAATCAAAGAATTTTGTTTTCTGAGGTTTGTAGACTATTTCTAGAAAAATTGACAGTTGATCCCGAACCGGAATGCAGAGACGAACAAAACCCAGAAATATTTTTCCGCTCCGATGTCATCTTATGAAAAAGGTTGACCTTGACCCACAAATGTCAACCCTGACCCAATAATGTTGACCCTGACGTACATAGGTCCAATAGAGAATCTGTTCATGCCATCTGAAAGAAAGCCAAAAAGGGTATCTAGATATGGTCTCAAATCTGCTGTTTTGAACCTGTACCTACAAGAAAAAGAGGATTTTTTTTGTGGGGAGGGGTTTTCCTTGGTAAAACCCCAATTTTGGAATTAACCTCAAATATATGTAATTGAAAATTGCAAAAATGGACAAATTAAATGCTTAAATTCACCTTGCTTGTAAAATTCCTTGTGGCAGATTTGAATCCGTGAATCTACAAGTATGCTTCAAAATGTGGAATGTAGAAAAGGTAGGATGTCTTCAATATCTTGCTTGTAGATCTCTAACACCAAGTCTTGAATGGGTTCTTGAATTTGGAATAGGCTTGGAAGAAGTTGGATGAATAGATCACCAAAAGGGCACTATGTAGCTTGAATCCTTCAATGGCCTCTAATGGATCTCTTTCATGAAAATGGATGCGTGAATGGATGAATGAATCCTAGCTTCAAATATTTCTTGATTGCTTGTTTGAATCTTCACTTGATGATATTTCTCAATTTCTCAAGGATGCATAGGCTTACATAGAGGACTTTGTTCACTTGATGATGGTTAGAGAAAATGAGAGAAGAAGGCTCCCTTTTATATGAAACTAGGGCACAATCTTCTAAGGAGGCTGACATAGGAGAATTAAATTTTGATTAAATCCTTTACCCCTAGGACAGGACCTATATTAAATATAATTTAGGAATTGACACTTCAAAACCCGAAAAAGCCGACCTGAAAGCAGGAAAATACTTTTTGCAAAGACCGACATCCAAAACTGTGAGACCTCAGGATCTGAACCTTGGGTCAAGGTCGAGGTCAACTTTGACCTAGGTTAGGGTTGAGGTTGACATAGACCTAAAAGGTTGACCTTGACCCTGAAGCCCAGAATCACCAGTCTGTAGTTTAGAATGTAGAAATCAGGCTAAACAGGAGTGGAAAGAAGGATAGAATAGGAGGGAAGCCATGTCAAGATCAGGAACCCATTCAAGGTGCTTGTGATGACCCCAAACCACTCACTCAGAAGGCTAAACAAGTCTAAAATGGAAGTGCTTCCATTTTCTGACTATACAAAACCATAACTTTGACTTATTGCTTTCTAACTAGGCTGAGTGTAGAAAATAACATAAAAGCCCTCAGATTTATGCTAAATACCAGTGACATAAACAACCTAGCATGAAAGATTTGATTAAAAACAAGATATTGTTCAATGAGAAATGCATATTAGTCTAAAAATAGACATTATAACAATGCATAAGCATAAAATATGAAATGAAAATGAAGCTAAGTCTATTCCAACAGTAGAACAATGCATTTACAATATGAGATGAAGGCTCTTTTGTGCTCCAAAATGCATACTATTTATAGAAGAATGAGAGAGAGAGAGGGGAGACAAGGTTCATTAATGAGTTGAGGGACTCATTAATGGTGGTGTAAGAGCCATTAATGCCTTGAGCATTAATGAGGCATGGAAGAGACATGGGCTTAAGGCATCTTCATTAATGAGGCATTAATGAAATCCTTAAAGAATCATGGAAAGGGTGTAAGAGGGTGGCTTGAGAAGGTGGACTTAAGGAAGGAATCTTGAGATTCCTTGACTTTCTCAAGTGGGTGGAGTTGTTAATCATTCCTTAATACAATGTGACAACATTAGGAGGTGGGTTAGGATTAGAATTAGAATTAGGATTAGACTAGCAAGGGTGGAATGGGTTGAGAAGGGTTAGAACATAGGGTAGAAGTGGTTGATATAGGTTAGGTTGGGGTTTAAGGGAATATTAATTAAATGAATTAAAGTTATTTAATTCATTTAAAATATAAGAGTTAATTATTTAAACAATTAAATTGCTTTTTAATAATTAAGGGGACTATAGCCATTTTAATTAGATTAAATAGGCTAGGGGAATGGGTTATTTGCAAGTGTGTAATTGATTTAGAGATTTATTTAATTCCTTTATAATTAAATACTATAGCCATGTTTGAATTTGGTTTGATTTAATTGGTTTGAATTGATTTGAGTTGTATGGCTTATAATAGTTAATATAATTTAGTGATAGAAATCACCTAGGACATTAAATTGATTCAAAGAATTATGCCAAGCAGTAACAGGGTCATTTGGACATAATTGGGGGTATGATCACACTTAGGGAAAATAGGGTCCATAGTTGGAACATACCAAATTAAGGTGGTTACAATATTTATACCTTTCTTGACTTGTACTTTATTCAAGGTATAAACTAATGTACTTACAACTTCTCTCCAATATTTATGTGCAACATTTTTCTCCATCATTAATGTTCTGGCACAATCCATGATAGATCGATTTCTTATTTCAGCTATACCATTCTGTGGTGGTGTCCTAGGTGAGGACATCTCTCTTTTTATCCCTTGGTCATTGCAGAACCTGTTAAACTCATTAGAAATGAACTCACCTTCTCTATCAGATCTCAGACATTTCAGAATCTTACCTGTTTCCTTTTTAACTTTTGCCAAGTACCACTTAAATAACTAAAATGCATAAGAATTTTCTTTAAGAAACACAACAATCATCATCCTAGAGTAGTCATCTACAAATAGAATAAAATATTTGTCTCCACAGTAACTTTTCTCACCAATAGGTCCACAAAGGTCAATATGAACCAATTCCAAAATATTCTCAGAAGTATGAGTTTTGCTCTTAAATCTAGATTTAGTCATTTTTCCCAATTTACATTGCTTACACAAAGCATTCTAAGGTTTCTTTAACTTAGGCAGCCCTCTAACCTTTTTCAATTTAATTATGCTTACCAAGTTATCAAATTTAACATGACATAGCCTCTTATGCCATAACTAAACATCATTATATTGTTCAAACAAGCATGTTTCTTTAGCTAAATATAGATAGAAAAAATTACCTTTTGTTTGCTCACCACCTCCAACTAATTCTCCATTGGCATCATAGATCTTTTCTTTCCTATGATGGAATTCAACTATGTAACCAGAAGTGTTCAGTTGTGAAAAACTCAGCAGGTTATACTTAATATCATCAACCCAATACACATCATCAAATCTAATCTTGTCAGACAATTGAATTGATCCTTTCCCTTTAACTCTACAAGGTGTATCATTACCAAACTTAACATATCCACCCTTACATTGATCTAAGGTTTCAAATTTGTCCTTATCACCAGTCATGTAATGTGAACAACCACTGTTAATGATCTAATGATCACCTTTACTCATATAAGAAATTGGTGTAGTTTTTTCATCATCATCAGAATCATCTTTCATTGCAACATACACAACTTATATATCATTTTCATCAGATTTATTAGATTCACTGTCAGAAGCTTCTTCAGGTACATAAAAATATTTCTTACCTTTGTCTTTGTAATCCTTGTAATTTTTGTAGTCTCAGTCATCTTGTCTATCTTTGTACTTGTTGTCTCTTCTTTCATCTTTCTCATTCTTATCTGGACATCTAGTAGAAATATGACCAACTTTGTAACAAGAAAAACAAATAATAGGAAGTTTACCTCTGAATTTTCCTTTTCCTCTAGCTAGTCTCCTTGCCATAAGTGCCTCAAGCTCTTCTAGATCATTATCTAAAGTTTCACTATCACTGCTCACACATTTCTTTCCTTTCCTTGATTTTCTGATGACCATTTGTGACTTGAATGCAGATTCAACAGTTTGTGGAGTATAGTTGTCAAAATTTGACATCTCAAATGCAATAAGTCTGCCTACCAAACTTTCCAGAGTCAAATTATTGTTAGGAGTACATCTCAGTTCTTGAATTGTAGATACTCTAATAGAATAAATAGGAAGAAGTGTTCTCAGTACCTTTCTCATGATAGTTTCATCATCAATGGTTCCCTTAGCTCCTCTAATAACATTTACAATTTCCTTTATCCTATCATAATATTGCACTATATTTTCTCCTTCTTTCATTTTTAAATCATCAAACTTACCTCTCAATCTTTCAGATTTGGCTCTTAGTACATTCATATCACATCCATGGATGGTTTGAAGAGCACCCCACATCTTCTTTGCACTTGTACAGTCCTTGATGTCCTCAAATTCATGATAGTTCAAAGATGATGCAAGTTTCAACATTCCTTGATTATGTTCATGCTTTTCTCTTAATTGTGCAACATTTAGAACTCCAGTAGGGGCTACATATTTTGTTTCAATATGTCATTTAGTAGAATCACCAATACCAGCCAAGTGAAGTTTCATCAAACTTTTCCATACAGGAAAGTTGTCCTTGTTATTCTTCGGTCCATCCCTTTTATACATCTTGATCTTTATCTCCAAGTACCTTCAAACTATTTCAAGAGAACGAAGCTCTGATACCAATTGTTAGAATGAATTTATAATAATTGAGAAGGGGGGGATGAATCAGTTATCCTTAGGTGCAGATGTGCCCATATAAAAATTTATACCACTTCAAAAACTCAGATCTGCTCGGCACCAATAAACAACAAAAGTGTAGTTTACTGTACTAATGAAATAAGCTTACATAAACTTAACAGTAAAATGCAACATAAAAATTCACACATTTTGACACCATGATTTAACGTTGAAACCCAATATGGGAAAAAAACACCAGTAACATGCTACCAAACTTTCACTCTTCTAAAGTGATGCCCTGTTAGGAGCCAACCCTGTTAAAGGTTACAAAACACACTGTCAAATGTGACCTGGTTAAAGGATTTAATCACCCTGTCAGGAGTGGCCTTGTTAGAGGACTTAGAAAATTCCAATCTGAATGTCACCTTGTTCAAAGGATTTATACAATGACTGTTAGGTCAACCTATTTAAAGGATTTGAACTAATAGAATGGTTAGAAAGTAATCAGTAGGTGTGATCTGATACATACAACTTACTTTTGCAAATCCAGATCCAATTTCAGCTCTAATACTAATTCACTGAGTGGCCTCCATTTTCATCTCAAAATTCAGATCTTCTTGTAAATCCATCAAGAAATCTCTCTCTACTTCTCTATTCAGCCTTCTTTGCTAGGTTTTTCCAATCAGTCAATTAACCATGCAATCCTCTTGCATACAACTTCTCCTTACACTCGCATACAATAACAATAACCTCGATAGATTATATTATACCTCTTCATCTAGGTCAGATAGATCTTTTTCTACTTAATCAAGATCATAGATCTTAGTTTAGGTCAGATTCAATAGATCTTTCCATCATTACATTTAATTTACTTGTCCAATATAGCCATTAATTAAACATTGAATCCATGTGTTAATAACAGTTTCCTATGCATTAAATGGGTGTGGACCAATCTTAATTAACAATGCATATCCCAATAAAATCAACTATGTCAGCCAGAGATATGAAATCTCATCAATTAATAAAATATTGTTGATAGGATTTCTCTATCTCCCTTGGAATTTCACTGGCGCTCGGCATCATCTTTTCTTTTCTCGGCATCACCTTTCTCTTTGCTTGACAGAGACTTTGCTTTTCTCAGCATCGACCTTCCAGTGAACTGTCAGTAAAAGATAAACAACATATCACTTTTCCAAAGTTCCAAATGATCAAGTAGCCTGGTGTATACTCATAACTCAACCATTTCCTTGGCCTTCTTGTTATCCTATTCCTCAAATCTTCATCAATCAATAGATATGGTACACAAACATACAACAATAGTCACACCAGTTAAGGTTTGACATCAATAACAAAATAAAAATTGTCTACATCATAGAGATATTTCCAACATCCTTCACACTTGGGGTTAGAGGGTTGTCCTTTTTCTCATTTCTTTCTTCCTTCTTGACCCAAATTTTCACCATGTCATTCTTCACCTGATCTTGATTCACTATTGGTTTTCCTCTATTATTTTCATTTCTACCTTGTCGGTAATTTTTGTCTTGTCCGTGCCAACATTTTTATGCAATATGACTATACCTATGACACACAAAACATACCATTCATGTTGATCTCCATAGTTCTAAATTTTTTCTTGGATTTCTCATTTTATAGTGTTAAACTTTATGTCCATATTGACTGCACGTGTAATAGTAACCTACAAAGCTTCCCTCTAATGATTTGCTATTTTCTCTTGATTTGCATTCTTTTACCTGATGTCCAAACTTATTACAATTTTAGAAACATCTATGAAGGTGTGTACCTCTTGAAATGTTGACTGATCTACTTCTACAAACATTATATGTATGACCAAAATTTCCACAGTTGTAGCATATAGGTTTCTTACCATGTGTATTGATAGGATCATTTGGCTCTTGTGATTGATACGAAGTTACCGATATTGATGATTTACCGATTTAAAATTTGTTGTCACCGATATAACCTATGTTAGTTTTGTATCTTGTTCTTCTTGTACTTTTCAATTGTCCATCCACCTTCTGCATGCTATGCTAAAACTTAGCGAGTCTTTCATTAACCTCTTTTGACAAATTTTAGATCATTCTTCAAAGTTTCAACTTCTTTTCTCAGATTTTCTTCCTCAGTAAGTATCAGCCTATTTTTTCATTTGTACCATGCAGTAATTCATTTAGTGTGTTTTTCTCTTGTTATAACCTCAGAATAATAGCATCTTTGTCTCTAGTAGATTGCTCAAGATTTTCATTTCTAGTTTCAAGGTCTTTTTTGGAATCTTATATTGTTCACATTGTTTCCAATACTTCATTCATCCTTATAGCTTGACTTTCAAGTTCCTTTTGGGATTTAGTTAGATCTTCTACCATGGAAGTGTTCCTTTCCATCAATTCTTCCTATTGCATTGAATTCTTTAGTATTTATACTATTTTCCGATAGCTCTTCATTATTGTCCAATATTGGTGCAGGAGCACCTCTCCAAACACCTAAGTCCACCTTGGAACCAAATGGAGGTAGTGGATCTAAAGAATTCCTAAAAGTAAATTGGGATATATTAAGGCCAATAATGGCAATATGTAATAAACAATTTAATTTAAATATTATAAGTCCTGGAAGTCCTGGCAAAGGACTTGGGGCCAAAACAATGTAAGGGTGGCCAATAGTGCCAAATGGGACCTAAATTTGTTTAGGGGAGTTAATTAGGTCCTAGATGAAATAATAAATTAATTGGGATAGAAGTTAATAGGTTTTTAATATTAATATGCAATAAAATGTAAGTTGGAAATTCAAATACTTGAATTCCAATGGTTATGTGCATTTAGGAGGGAAAATGGTGTTTTAATGTTTTTAGACTTAACTAAGCCTTCCAAACAACCCAGATTGGTTGAGGAAGTTGATAGGAAGTTTATTTAATGCTAGGAAGAGAGAATGGTATGACTAGAGATGAAATGTAACGATTTCTACTCAAAATGGCAATAAAATTCAGAATTCCATAACTTTCTTTTGCATGTTTTGATCTCTATTTCTTTCCATTTATTTTGTTGATGCTTGGAATACATATTAGGGTTGTATAAGACATGTGTTGATTCTTTGAAGTATTATTGTTTCCATTTCAATCGATTTGGATTGACTGTACTCACTAAATCTCTATTTTTCTTAGTGGTTTTGTTAAATTCCTCAATGTGAAAGCATCATTCCATGAATGTGATTGTTTTTTCTCATGGAATGATGCATATTTAACATGTAAAACATTATACTAACATTATATGTTGTAGAAGAGTTGATTTGATATGGTGATCACCAAGAATACTGAAGAAAACCTCATGAAATTTCTTGCTAGAGTGTAGCAGCAAGAGATCCGACTTAAGGAGGGCATATTTTTGTTTGAGGAAGAAATAGTATATGTCCAATTCATTTTTAATCCTGAAGGAGGGGTTCTGGAAGTGAGTGGAAGGGTGAAAACTAGAAGGCCCTAGTTTTGGAGCAATTTGGTGAGGGTATGATAGTAACCCCATAGGGAAATGTGATATTTCAAAACCAATTTGATAATCCTTAGTTTTAGACCATTTATAGACTTTTTGTAAAGTGGCATGTTAGGGCAGCAGATATAAATGGTACTTCCTTTGTAAATGCACCCAAATTAGCCCTCTTGTAGATAGTGAACAGTCATTTTTTGTGATAGTTGGTCCAAATTACCAATAAAAAATATTTTTATATGTTGTGTATAAGGATAATGGGTATCTAAATATGTAATTTATTTTGGAAGTGTTTTGGAAAAACTAAGAGTTAGTTTGGAAAAACTCACTGGTTAAGGCTATAAGGATAAAGAGCCTAGAGTGTGGATTAAGGGTAAGATCTCGGAGTAGGACTTCAAGAACCACTTGAACATTTATGGAGTAATATTTTAAGCTATATTGAATCCCTATAATAGTAATGAAATTGGGAGAAGTCAAAGTGATATGTTAGTGACATATTGGCACTTGGGGTCACTTGGGTAAGGAACACCATTGAAGAAGCCAAGAACAATTTCTTTATGAAATAACCCCAATCTAACCTAACTCTTTGCATAAATTGGTATCAGAGCCTAGGATCATCCTAGGTGAAGTTTTGAGGAGTTTCTTTTGAGATCTTTGCTTCAGAGATGTCAGAAGGAGAAGAAGAGGGGATCCCACAGAGGGTCACTAATGCTGAGCTTGCTAAGTTGGTAAGAGAGCAGATGGAAAACAATAGAATGTTAAGAGAAAAAGTCAAGAGGTTGATATAACTTGTGGACAAACAAGGAAATGAAGAAGACCATGAAGATGAGGAAATATTTGCATCAATAAGAGAGGAACCTGTTGATCCTGAGGATGCAAGATTGGAAAGAATCTGTAAGGCAGTAAAGCTTGGAGACTCAAAGGTAAAAGTTGAACTTCCTATGTATGATGGAAGGATGGATGATGAAATTTTATTGGATTGGTTCAGTGCTCTTGAAAATTGCTTTGATTGTGATGATGTTGAAGATAGAATGAAAGTTAAGATTNCTAAGTCTAGAATGAAAGGACATGCATTATTATGGTGGGATAACTTGCAGGCTGACAGGATGAAGAAGGGTTGGTCTAAGATCTCATCATGGCCAAGAATGATGGAGAAGATGAAGGAAAAGTTTCTTTTTGAAGACTACAAAGTTCAATTATATAAGAGGATGCAAGGACTGAGACAAAAGGACATGGATGTCTCAAGGTATACAGAGAAATTCCACAAGCTTGACATCAGGGCATCTCATGATGAAGATGTGGAAGAGAAGGTGGATAGATATCTTGGAGGATTGAAATACAATATCCAGGATGAGATTAGCATGGCTACACCTAGAACCTTGGAGGAGTGCTTCAAATTGGCTATGAAAGCTGAGGATAATCTTAGGAGAAGGCAAGAGAGGCAAGGTAATCTAAGAGGACAAACAAGTAAGGGCAAGGGAGTGAATCCAAGCCAAGGGAAGAATGAGAAAGGAAAAGAGAAAGTCTCAGATCAGAGGGGAGAAAAAAAGGATGGTAGAGGAAATAATTTTCCTAGGAAGTGTTACAAGTGTGATGAAGAAGGGCATCCATTCTACAAATGTCCTGAAAGAGAGGCTAGGAAGAATGAAAGAAGAGTCAATATAACTCAAGAAGAGGAAGAGACCAAAGACAAAGAAGAAAATGTTGTTCTAGAACCTTATATAGAGGGAGATTTTCTCATGGTGAGAAAAGGAGCATACATACAACAAAAAAAGAAATCAAAGGTATCAATTTTCAGAACCAATTTCCAAAGTTATGGTAATATTTGCAAGATGATAGTTGATTCTGGTTCTTTTGATAATTTTGTGTCTTATGAGATGGTGAATAAACTGAATTTGCACACATTTCCAATTGATAGACCATATAGAGCATCATGGGTTTGTAATGATTAAAACATTGTCATAAAGGAACAAGCATATGTTGATTTCTCTATTGGGATATATAATGATAGGGTCTTGTGTGATGTGGTCCCTATGACTTTCTGTCATTTCATTTTGGGAAGACCATCGCAAGCCTCAAGGAAGACCATTCATTATGGATTGGAAAATGTTTATGTTGTGCACAAGGATGGAAAGACTTATACTCTCACACCCCTACCCAACTATGTTTCTAATGAAAGTAGGAACATAATTGTGTTTTCTTCTAAGACTTATGTTGATTTGCAGAGGAAATAAGTGCACGGATCTGTAGCATCAGATCATAAGACTAGGACCACTTTGCTGGTCATGAAATCAGAAATTTGTGACAGTCACAATGCATTGACTGTTAAGTAGAAAACAAAGAAGAATAAAGGAGTTATGGTGGGGAATATGTGGTGTCCTATGGTATCACCAAGGAGGGGTGATAGTGCTATTACCATTCAGAATAGTAGCAGGGGTCTAATTGATCCTAAGATGAAGATGAAGGGGCAGTTTGTGTAGCCATAAGTTGACTATCCTCAATCAGAAATAAAAAAAGTTTCCTTGGGTGGTGACAAGAACAAGGATTTTTATTTTGTTTCTAATGCTTTGAATGTAGGTACTACTCATATGAAGGGTTCTAGGTTGCAGATGAAAAGTTGCAGACATCTATCTAGGAGAATGGGTGGCAACAAGACATCTTTCCTTCACTCTTGGGACAAGTCATTTTGGAGGTGGGGTGTATGGTGCAGGAGCACCTCTCCAAACACCTAATTCCACCTTGGAACCAAATGGAGGTAGTGGATCTAAAGAATTCCTAAAAGTAAATTGGGATATATTGAGGCCAATAATGACAATATGTAATAAACAATTTAATTTAAATATTATAAGTCTTGGAAGTCCTGGCAAAGGACTTGGGACATGTTGGTACCCATATAGACCTTGGTAATAAAAATTTTAGTTTAAGGACTTGAACCTCTTTGAACTAAGTTCAAAGTAGTTCCAAGCAGTTCAATGTGGTTTAAAATGTTTGCAGGTCCAAGAGTTCAAATGTTCAGGGATAAATTCATATGTTCAAAGGTTCACATAAGTTTAGAGCTCACTGGTTCAAAAAGTGCAGACCCATTTCAGAGGAGTAAATTCAGTGATTCAAAGTTTGAATACTCAGGAATTCAGATCTAAGAAGTTCTGGTGATTTCACTTCAAATACAGGTTCAGATATCAAGTGACCCTGAGTCTCCATTCAAAATGAAAGTTCATGGTATTCAAATTCTCCCTAAGAGGATTCAAAGGTATGTTTGAGGTCCTTGTTTCATATAAGTTCTATGGTCCACCTTGGTATGATTAGTTCAGTCGGGGTGAAGAAGCTCAAGTTTGATTATCAGTTCATGGATGTGCCTGCATTTTAGATTTCTGAATTCAAATAAAGGCAATCAAAATTGAGGTGAAAATCTTGATAACAATTTGCAAAGAAATAAAAGTTGAACAATAAAGGAGGAGAATAACACTTTCAGGGAAGATCATGGACTTGCACGCGGTGGATAGAAATCCCAACCAGATTGAAGTTGGTCGACTAGAACATAGTACCCTTGGCTCAAGAAGATCCAATTCTAAGGAAAAGTTAATTTCACATATTTAGTACTTCATATGGCTTGGAGATTAATACAGGAGAGGCGTAGACATACACAAACAATTCAACACAATGCTCATATTAGTATAGACCGCAAATAGTAATTAGGAGTGCAAGTGGATACACCCGAAACATGGATAGACCAATCTGTGCACTTGGTCTTGTTGAAGACATATCAGCTTGATAGTCATCGGTTCAACATGGTAATATTCATATTCCTCTTATGCATCCTCGAGGGTGAAAGCTCAAGGTCTCATTTCTCTTACCCAATAATTTCTTCATATATATGAAAATCCAGTGTAAACCATGTGTTGGTGTGCCCATTCATCTGCATACATGCCAATTGGTGTATGTGGTCTGGTAGATTGCAGGGTTCTAAACTTCTAAATACTTTCGATCACCTGACATAATGTCCAACGTAATCATGTGGAGCACCATTGAAAGTGTGTGATCTCGGTTAAGTTATATGTACTGCAGCTGGTGGAGAGCTATGTAAAATAGAACACGTCGTAAGACAACATAACTGTGGCTTCCACATGCCTTAAGGAACTCCAATCACATTGACTTCCTCAGCCTCGTCTAGTTAGTTCATTAGG
Organism: Thuja plicata; assembly: GCA_018584345.1. Classification (NCBI taxonomy): domain Eukaryota; kingdom Viridiplantae; phylum Streptophyta; class Pinopsida; order Cupressales; family Cupressaceae; genus Thuja; species Thuja plicata. The sequence goes on along the minus strand of MU227534.1, from coordinate 1,760,027 downwards.
GAATTCAATGGAAATATGCAGCTATGGATCACACACATATTCAAGATTGGAGACAACTGACATTGACATAAAATGAAAGAGAAATTATATTGTCCAAGCCGTTGTCGGCCATATGCGGATTCATAAACGTGGATGCATATAAAATACACAAGTTCGGCAAGTGAGCCCAAAGGAAGAAATGTATAATGCTAGTACCCGATGGCAAGCATGAACCAAGTCAAAGATCAACAGTTAAATGACATCTTCAAATGCTCGATCTGAGGATGAAATGTGATGAACCCGAGCGCAGATCTGAGGTGCATTAAGAATTTATGCTAATAAAAAGTGACACAAACATGGCTTGGAGTGCTCGAATACAGAGAATGTGCACACTATTTGACAGAATGTCTCAAAGTAGAAACACTAGTGCATAAGAAGAGATAATGGGGCCCAGAAATAGTATGATTTGGCAACTACTGAAAGGAGAATTATGATGACTCATTACCAGCATTCACTACTGAGCCTCCAAACAGCTCATTGTGAACTATTATAATATTCACTAAACCCGATAATTAAATTATAACTTTGATAAAATATGTTATGAAGTTGTAATGTTTGATTATTGTGAAAGATTTAAAATACCATGCTATCAGGTGATGAGATGATAAGGAGAGAAGAATAAAATACAATTTGAAGAATCAGTTACAATAACTAAAAAGCATCATCGAAGGAAAAAGATATAGTTACGATAACTAATCTACTTGATCAAGAAGAGGGGAGATGATACAAAGGAGGAAAGAAAAAGGCAAAGGGGGTTCCGGGTTTCACCGGACCCGAGAGACTTTGTGCTGGGGAAGGGATAGTTAGGATTTTAATTGTAATGCAAAGAAAGAGGGATTTTATTTTTAGATAATGATTAGTGTACAGAAACAATAGAATCTTTGTTATTTTGTTGTGTTCAAAGAAGGAGAATATTAGCATACTAAAACTTTGAGTTTAGATGTTCATTTTCTGATCAATATTTATCTTTGAATGATATTGATTTCCTTTGAATGTGTATCTGTTACGTCTGATCATCAGCACGATCATCTGTGGACTTTGTGCTATAGTTTTTCATGTATTTGTAAAGAACCATTCGTCTTTCTCTCTTAGTTTCTTTCTGTAATGCAACATTTAGGAAAATGAGCTTTGTGTCATTTACTATTCATTTCTTTTTATTTAATTAGTCTCTTCACATCTATCTCATGTTTACGAATAGATGTTTGTAAACCTTTATTGCTTTCAGGTTAAAAGCATTACCAATTATAGTTTAGTTAATTCATTGTAAATCTTATACGAAGAGCTGTACCCAGATAATTTAGAGGGAACTTACGCATTTCAATAGTGAAGTGACCCAACTGTTGTGTTTCAATTTGTCTTTCAGCCTTGGGTGTTTAGGAGTCATTTTGTGCAGGTGTTTTGAGAAGACAAATCTGTTTACCAACTGGACCAAAACAATGTAAGGGTGGCCAATAGTGCCAAATGGGATCTAAAGTTGTTTAGGGGAGACAATTAGGTCCTAGAAGAAATAATAAATTAATTGGGATAGAAGTTAATAGATTTTTAATATTAATATGCAATAAAATGTAAGTTGGAAATTCAAATATTTGAATTCCAACGGTTATGTGCATTTAGGAGGGAAAATAGTGTTTTAATGTATTTAGACTTAACTAAGCCTTCCAACCATCCCAGATTGGTTGAGGAAGTTGATAGGAATTTTATTTAATGCTTGGAAGAGAGAATGGTACGACTGGAGATGAAATGTACAGATTTCTACTCAAAATGGCAATAAAATTTAGAATTCCATAACTTTCTTTTGCATGTTTTGATTTCTATTTCATTCCATTCATTTTTTTGATGCTTGGAATACATATTAGGGTTGTATAAGACATGTTATTATTCTTTGAAGTATTATTATTTCCATTTCAATCAATTTGGATTGACTGTACTCACTAAATCTCTATTTTTCTTAGTGGTTTTGTTAAATTCCTCAATGTGAAAGCATCATTCCATGAATGTGATTGTTGTTTCTCATGTAATGATGCATATTTAACATGTAAAACATTTTACCAACATTATATGTTGCAGAAGAGTTGATTTGATATGGTGATCACCAAGAATAGTGAAGAAAACCTAATGAAATTGCTTGCTAGAGTGTAGCAGCAAAAGATCCGACTTAAGGAGGGCATATTTTTTGTTTGAGGAAGAAAAATTATATGTCCAATGCATGGTGAATCCTAAAGTATGGGTTTTGGAAGTGAGTGGAAGGGTGAAAACTAGAAGGCCCTAGTTTTGGAGTAATTTGGTGAAGGTGTGATAGAAAACCCATAGGGAAATGTGTTATTGCCAAACCAATTTTATAATCCTTAGTTTTAGACCATTTCTAGACTCTGTGTAAAGTGGCATGTCAAGGAAGTAGATAGAAATTGTACTTCCTTTGTAAATGCACCCAAATTAGCCCTCTTGTAGATAGTGAATAGTCAGTTTTTGGGATAGTTGGTCCAAAGTACCAATACCAAATCTTTTGATATGTTGTGTATAAGGATAGTGGGTATTTTAATATGTAATTTATTTTTGAAGTGTTTTGGGAAAACTAAGAGTTATTTGGGAAAAACTTGTTGGTTAAGGCTACAAGGATAAAGAGCCTAGAGTGTGGATTAAAGGTAAGATCTTGGAGTAGGACTTCAAGAACCACTTGAACATTGCTAGAGTATATTTTAAGCCATATTGAATCCCTATAATAGTAAGGGATTTGGGAGAAGTCAAAGTGATAGGTTAGTGGCATATTGGCACTTGGGGTCACTTGGGTAAGGAACACCATTGAAAAAGCTAAGAACAATTTATTTATGAAATATCCCCAATCTAACCTACCTCTTTGCATCAAATATTAGCTCTAAATTTTCTAACAGTTCCTTTCTTTTGGTGAAAGAGTGTCTCAACCTCTTCTTTATATCTTCAACTTGTTCCACGGCTTCATCCAATTCTTCTTCAATTTTATTCTCTTTTATCTCTCCATTCTCTGAGATCTACTCACAAGGTGTTAAACTTCCATCTAGAGAACTAATATCTGATACCAATTTTTAATTGGAAATATTAGGTACTAAGAGGGGGGTGGCGGTGAATCAGTACTTAAAAACTTATAGCTCTTTTCCACTTTAATCAATTAAGCATCAACCAATAATAACATTAACTGAGAGTTTCCACAATATAACTGATATGTTGTAACTTAAACATAAAATAAATAATATTAATGCCAAATTGGATCCACACATCCATAACACATAGATTATGGTTACGCAGAAACCCTTGGTGAGAGGGAAAAATTGCGGTGAGGATGACAACCACAAATCTTCACTACAGATAAAAAGTTTTTCTAGTAGGGATTACAATATGTCACCTTCAAATTGAATCACTATATTAGGAGTGACTAATACAATGTTAAGGGTATCTAAAGTTCTATTAAGACTACTTTGCTAAGAGAATTAATACCACATGTGTGGCATCATCCTATTAAAGGATTTACAAAAATCTCACACAATATGAACTTATCAGTCATGTTAGTGATTACTCAGTTAAGGGATTTACAATACCTTTTATAAACTGTTAGGATTATTCACAAGATAGTAATGACTTTTATATGCTTCCTTCCAAATATTTTCAGATGCCTTATTCTCTAAATCTCTATTCTTTTTTCTGCTCTACTTTCAATTCACTTCTCTTCTCAATTCTGCTTCAGTAACTTCTTCTTAACAACTCTTTTTTATGACTTGTACCTTAGGCTTCTTATCATTGAATTTCCTTCTCTCACCCTTAATTCCTAACCTTTGGTCTTAGGGTTAATCAAAAAACTAATCTCAATCAAACCATAAAGTATTTTCTTTTTCTCCCTCTTGTCAGCTACTGCATGTTTTTCCTTACGACGGATAGTTGTTAGCTTCTGATAGTTAACCTCCTTATTCTAATAAATCTTCTGTATATCCAATAGGTATTCTAATAGCTATTTGACATCAATAAAAAAATTTATTATAATTCAAATTATTTCTAAAAATCTTCTCAATGATTTCCAATAGCTATAGGTTCATTTTTAACTATTTCATCATGTGAAACATTCTCTAGTTGGATTTTTATTTTTGGATCTTGTTTAGTGATGAATCTTCTTTTCCCTACTCAATCAACTCGGGTTTATCTTCATTTTTTTTTTTATCTAAAGGGTTACCTTGAATCTCTTTAGAATCAACTATATCCTATTGAAAAAACCTGAAGATAGAGGTGGTGGACGAGGGTGAATTAGTCTTTTAAAATTTTTAATCAAAATTCTTAATCCATATAATTTTTATTGTGTGTAGAAACATAAACAACATATGGAAATGAATACCATGCACAAAAGAAAACTATGTTAATACTATAAGGTCCAAGACTACTGAGAGGGTGGTGAATCAATAATCTATTAGATTTAAAATTTTTCACAATTCATTCAACACCATAAACCATATTCATCAACTTTAAACCTTATGCATGAAAATAAAGAAAGTAACCAAACAATCATCCACACATGCAACAAAGAAACACAAGTATTTTTTTATCATGGAAACCTTGACTAAGGGTGAAAACAAGAGTGGGGATTAGTACCCACAACTATTTTCACTTTTCTAAAATGCACCTCGTTAAAGACGTAGCCCTCTTAGGAGCTTACAATGATGCCCAGTTAGGAGAATACCTTATTAGGAGTCACTCGGTTAATGGATTTAACTATGTCCCTTTTAGGATCTTTACCCTATTAGGAGTAACCTTGTTGAAGGATTTAAACCCTAGTTAAACATTCACCTGGTTAAACAATTTAAAAATTAGACCTATTAAAGCATACCTAGTTAACGAATTTTCTTGAGAACCTATTAGGATTCAACAAGTACAATGATCTAGGTGTAGCATGCCTCCTCTACTTTCTCATATCTAATTAAACACAATACTTATAGATCTTCTAGACAATCTTCTCTCTTCACTCGACCACACCTTGGCATCCATGATCTACACTTGTATAAATCATTGATTTAAACACACACACACACACACACACACACACACATATTGTTAGAATGAATTTAGGATAACTAAGAGGGGGGGTGAATTAGTTATCCTCAGGTCCAGATATTCCAATATAAAACTTTAAACCAACTTGAACAACTCAGATCTTCTCAGTAACAATAAACAACAAAAGTGTGCAGTTTACTGTACTAATGAAATAAGCTTTTAGAAACTTAACAGTAAAACACAACAATAAAATTCACACATTTTGACACCATGATTTAATGTGGAAACCCAATATGGGAAAAACCACCAGTAACATGCTACAAAAATTTCTCTCTTCTGAAGTGATGCCCTGTTAGGACCCAACCCTGTTAAAGGTTACAAAACTCACTGTCAAATGTGACCTAGTTAAAGGATTTAAACACCCTGTCAGGAGTGGCCTTGTTAGAGGACTTAGAAAATTCCAATCTGAATATCACCTTGTTCAAAGGATTTATACAATGACTATTAGGTCAACCTGGTTAAAGGATTTGAACTGATACAATGGTTTGAAGGTAATCAATAGGTGTGATCTGATACATACATCTTACTTTGCAAATCCAAATCCAATTTTAGCTCTAATGCTAATTCATTGAGTGGCCTCCATTTTCATCTCAAACTTCAGATCTTCTTGGAAATCCATCAAGCAGTCACTCCGCTTCATTGCTCAACCTTCTCTACTAGGTTTTTACCAATCAATCAATTAGCCATGCAATACTTTGCTTTCTACTTCACCTTCCACTTGGATACAATAGCAATAACCACAAAGGTTATATTATACCTCTTCATCTAAGTCAGATAAATATTTTTCCACTTAATCAAGATCATAGATCTTAGGTTAGGTCAGATCCAATGGATCTTTCCATCATTATATTTAATTTACTTCTCCAATACAATCATTAATTAAATATTGAATCCATGCATTAATAACGGTTTCCTGTGCATTAAATGGGTGTGGACCAATCTTAATTAACAATGCATATCCCAATAAAATCAACTATGTCGGCCATAGATCTCAAATCTCATCAATTAACAAAATACTGCTACTTAGCTTTCTCTGTCTCCCTCGGCATTTCACTAGCACTCAACATCATCTTTTCTTTGCTCGACATCAACTTTTTCTTTTCTTAGCATCAACTTTTCTTTGCTTGGCATCGACCTTCTAGTGAACTGTTAGTGATAGATAAACAACGTATCATTTTGCCAAAGTACCAAATGATCAAGTACCCTAGTGTATACTCATAACTCAACCATTTCCTTGGTATTCTTTTTATCCCATTCTTTCAAATCTTTGTCAATCAATAGATATAGTACTCAAACATTCAGCAATAGTCTCACCAGTTAAGGTTTGACTTCAATGAAAAAATAACAATTGTCTACATTGTAGCAATCTTTCCAACAATCTCCCTCTTTGGCATTAATGGCAACACTAAACTATAAAACCATAATTTCCAACCAAAGTTACCATACAATCCAAAAAGTGCATGTGTTCCTTGATATGAACAAATATTCATTAATGTCTTTAGCTTCATTCTGACTCTCTCTGTGTCTATAATCACACTAAAATGTTTTCTGTTAATGTCTTTAGCTCCGTCATATCTATTTTTAGCAATAATCTCCCTCCTTTTTTCTTTAGCAATCATCTCTCTCTTTTACAACAATGCCAAAGATGTTGACATCTTCATTATGCAGATTCTTCTTTTCTGTTCTTGTCTTCCACTTCACAATTTTTAGGCAGCATCCTAAAAATGTGCCTTACTGTGCATCAATGTGTCAAGTGTTCTGATTAAAAAATTTGATGCAACAGTGCCGTTAAGAACTAGTTAGCCTTTGCTAGGGGAATTACTGCCAATTTACCTCTTAGATACTCATGAGCATCCTTGGGTAATGCTTTTGTAAATATGTCTACCAACTATTCCTTAGTATTCACATATTCCAGTCTCACGTCCTTCTTCTGAACTAGCTCCCTCAAGTAATGATACTTGATAGCTATATGTTTTTTCTTCGAGTGCATTACAATATTTTTAGAAATATTAATGGCACTTGTGTTATCACAGTATATGAAAACTGGTTTTTTGATCTCCTCCTTCATACCTTCAGTTGTATCTTCAACCACACAATGTTTGAACAATTAACTATTGTTGCCACATACTCAGCTTCAGCTGTAGATTGTGAGGTGCAATTCTGTTTCTTGCTTGTCCAGGAAACAAATCTTTTCCCCAAAATAAATGGTCCTCCTGTGGTGCTTTTTCTATCATCAACATTATCAGCCTAGTCAGAATCGGTATAGACTCTGAGTTAAAACTTGTCATTCCTTTTGTAATATAGGCCATAGTATTCTATACCTTTCAAATATCTTAGAATTATTTTCACTGTGATTATATGTGTCTCTTTTGGATTAGCAGAAAATCTAGCAACAATTCCAACTGCTAATGCAATATCAGGTCTACTGTGTACAACATATTGCAGCTTACCAATCATTGATCTGTATAGTGTTTGATTTACCTCTTTTGTATCAACATTCTTTGTCAACTTTTGTCTAGTAGCCATGGGTGTACTCACTATTTTTCAATCTTCCATACCAAAAGTTTTTAGTATCTCCTTGACATATTTTGATTGAGTAATATAGATAGCATTCTTCATTTGATGTATTTGTAAACCAACAAAGAATTTTATCTCACCAAACATAGATATTTCAAATTCAGTTTGCATCTCTTTTGAAAATTCTTTACATATCATATCTTGTCCACTGAATATGATGTCATCAACAAAAATTTCAGCCAATAAAATTCCATTACCTTGCTCTATTTTCAAATACAGATTGTTGTTGTCATTTGTTCTTGCAAATCCAATCTTTATCAAATAATTGTGCAATATTTCATACCATTCTCTAGGTGCTTGTATTAGTCCATATAATTCCTTGTGTTATCTTCAAACCATGTTCCTCTTTCTTGGGTCAAAAAATCCATTAGCTTGTTCAATATATACTTCCTCTTCTAATATCCCATTTAGAAATGCTGACTTCACATCCATTTGATAGACTTTAAATCTGTTGCCAAATTTTTGTCTAGGGTCTTTAGGTCCTAGGGGCTAAATTGTTCTTTGGTGACTTACTTCTCATTCATCTTTAAACCTTCCTCTAATGTGCTTATCAGAAATTATTTTCCTTGCCTATTTGAGCCTAGTGGGTTTTCAATCCTTTTGCTTCATTCGGTGTTTAGGTGATTTAGGTATGTCAGGAAAAAGGGGTGTCATAACATCTTCCAAATGAGAAGTAGTCACCCTCAGATCTGTAATGCTCAATGTGTTTTTCTGAAAGGTAAACATGTGATTTACATAAGTGATTCATAAAGATTTTGTTCATAAAAAGAGTTTTTTTTAACTCTCAAAGATATCAAGTTTTGGAGTAGTGGCGGTGATCATGTAGCATCTAGAAAAGTTGGTCTCAAAGGTGCAACCCCGACACAAGTGAAAAGAGAAAATAAGAGGTTAAGTGTTCCCAATGGAAAAGAAGTTGTTTAAGTGTGAAAAGGATAAAAGGTGAAGTTGTCGAGATACTTTTCAAAAATAAAGGAAACAGGATTATGGGAAAAGTATTCTCTTATGTTATTTTCCTGCATAAGGTAAAATAGTCTAATGTTTATTCATTTTTGCATCAAAAGGGAAGTATGTTCTTTTTGTGCAAAACTAAGGCTTTGTTTTAGCAAGTGGATAATGAACATAAAGTTAAGTGTAAGCTTTTGGATTTTGAAGCCATTATGTTATCTGAAATGGGAAGTTTGAATAACCATTGATTATCAAAATTTAATGCTAATCCTATCATTGCATCTGTTAGCTCACCTTAATGTCATTCATGAGGTGCCAACATTTGGATCGTAGCGGCTATTTCTTCAGCATTCACCATCATTTTCTTCTCACCGTATTTGTATAGCAAGCCATTTGTCTTCACTCATGTTCTTACTTTTATAGTAAATGGTAGTTAAGGCTTCTGGTTACGACAGATTAATTGGTATTGAGAGTGAATTGAAAGAAATTTCTGACACATCTCTAAGATTCTTTGATCTTGGAGATTTGCATAGAAGATTGAATTCTCATCCAGTTCAACCTATTACATAGAATATCAAGGACAACGGTCTGGTAGAATCTATAGGGTTTCCAATGGTATTCCAAGCTCCTGAGCTTGTCAGAGAATGTATAGAGAAATACAACTTGGTGACAAAGCAAATCTTGTTCTTGCATTAGTCTATTTTTCTGATAATTGATAAAACCCTAATCCAATCCACTTTCGACATTCTAGCAAAAGACATGTATTGCAACATCAACTTTGGTTCATTTATGTCTATGTTTAATGAAAAGAATACTCTAAGGAGGGAAGACATGCAAAGGACCTGGTTCTAGACCCCTTGATCAAATAAGAGTAAGATGCCAAAGACTCTCTTTGGGACAACCCTACAGAGGGAAATTGTAGATATTCTAGCCGTGCTTACTAGATTAGACAGAAAGCCCAAGATCCTGGATCTCGTTGAGCATAATTTATTCCTTGTTCAAGCCATCTACATAGAAAATATGTTCATTGACTTGGCATAAATCCTATGTGAGAAGTTAGCATCCTGGTTGAGTTTCTGTCAGGGATTCAAATAGTTCTACATGTCTTCATACTTGATCTATGCTCTGGCGACTCAGTAGTTGTGGCCCGACTTACCAGCAATCCAAAATTTTGACAACAACATCAAAATATATGAGTTCTACCCGAATCTAAAATTGCATTGGAGCTTTGAGGAATATATTACTATGAATGATGCATTGACAATGAGAATATCTCAGGAACTTCAAGGTTGCCCAGAAAGAGGATTCTCACGAGAGGCTATCTCGGCAATCAGTCAGTATAGATGTTCTTTCATCCAATTCCCAAGTTTCTCTTATCTTTGGATACCTGAGCCTTCTCCAGATCCTAAGAGATTGCCCTGGTATCCTGAAGATAAGGTGGTCTTGGTGGAGCTCTGCCAATAGATATTGGAAGTAAACATTCTATGTTCAAATGTGAAGAAGATCACCATAATTCCTTTCCCCATGGTTGTTGGTCCATATTCCTGTGCATCCAGATCTGATGCCCAAAATTTGGTAAAGAGCTTTGAGGATAAGATCAAGCTACTTGATTATGAGGTTCTTAGGCCTCAATATGATCCTATGGGTTTTTTTAGACACCATTTGAAGCTCATACATGCCTACAAACATGTCCTAGATATTGAGGATTTCTGGGCTGAATTTTTTAATGAGTATCAGACATGAGAAAAATTGTGGTCCTGTTTAACTTTTGATGAAATTAAAATGTATAATAATGTTGTTGATGTATCTGATCTTGCAGATGATGGCCTCTTCATGCATCCTTCATCCTATGACCAGATCAAGGTGTTGCCCATTTCTTCCTCTGCACCAACTGGTCCAATGGTTGATTCATTGGAGCTTCTCATGAGAGGCATTATCAAGAGAACTGAAAAGTGGGTGTAATGGACCAAAGAATGATAGAAAAGAACTTCTGGCATAGGTTCATCCAGAGGAATGACTTCAGGTGCTAAGAAATCAACTCTAGTAGCCACTTCTTCTATGGTGCCATCAGTTTTAGCAGGTGGAATGCAACCCACTGAGAAAGGAGGTGACCAACCTTTGAAAAAGAATGTCCCTATCACTCTGACCTATGGAGGTGGTTCGCTCCCAAACATTGGAAATGAAGAAGAGAAGAAATAAGATAAGGAAAAGGAAAAGAAGAAAGAACAAGAGGTGTTCATGAACAAGCCTCCCTCACCAATTTCAGTCATCACTTTGGATGACACAAACCCGATGGAAGGTCAGGACTCCTCTTAGCCAGCAAACACTTTGGACCTTTCAGTGACTAAGGTTGCCTCCTTCCATGTTCCATCTCAAGACAAGAAGACTCCTCCAGTAGCCCAAAAGCTATTTGATCCTACATCTCTTTAGTCTGTAATAAAGGTGTTATCCAAAGACTCATGGTTAGAAGAAACCATTGAGAAGAAGAAGAAATGACATGAGGAAGCCATTTCTTCAAAGGACCTGATCCTTAAGGAAACCTCATCTCAGCCACTGGTGAAGAAGGCAAAGAAGAAAAATTCTATGACAGCCCTTTCCTATGATTCCACAATCGAGCATATGTTAATGGAAATAGGAGAGCCAAAGAAAGAAGGAAAGTCTCATGAACTTTAAGCTCATGATTTCCAGATAAGAACTAATGACCTAGGAGTGTCGGTGCATGACTCAATGGTGAACATTTAGAAAACCACAAATGAGTGGATTGAGGATAGGTTAGAAGAACTCAAAGAAGAGAAGGAAGTCCTCAAGTCTACAAATAAGGAGCTAGCTGAGTATATTAAATCTTCTCTTGGCATTACTTCATCTTCTCAATTTGACGCCAATGCGGAAGAAAATAAGAACTTGTTACTAAAGTTGCAGTAAGAAAGACCATTTGGGAAAATTGGAAAAGCATGGATAGAGGCGATGAAGGTTCAAGGCCCCATTGTCATCAAGAATTTTGGGAACCTTCTACTTGATGCAGACAAGTTGAAGGGTATAGCGTCAAAGCACAAGGACACCATTTACAATGCATCCACTGGATTGACAGAGCAACTAGCCACCTTGCAAGATGTGATTGATATGAAGACTAGTGTTGCAATCTCCCATGGCATCCTTAAGACCGGGCATGATCCATTATTTCATTTGAGGCTATCTCTAGAGTTCATGATTGAGAGCTCAAGAAGATCAGTGAATGAACTCAAGACTATGATTGAGTTAGTGCAAAGGGAGATGGACAAAATTTTTGAGTTTTGGAAAGTTTTGCACACAAAATCTCAAGTTTCTGGGAGTGACAAGTTGGTGAATATAGAGTGAATGAAAGCTAAGTTTCTTGCTTTCATTGATGAGATTGTAGATCTAGCTAGCTTCCAAGTGTCAAGGATTAGTGAGCTCTCCACGATAGATACGGTGATCAAAAAGAAATCAGAGAAGCTCCAATCTTAGATTGCCAGGTTGGACGAACCAACAAAGATGCTTGATTTTTGGATGATCTGAGCTGACAATGTAATCATTCCAAATGCTTAGGATTTGGGCAAGGTAACATATGCAATGAAGGCTTATAGAGGAAAATCTGTTTCATAGAAGCAAGCATAGAATCTGTTGACCTTTGTTGTCTTCCCGATTTTGGTATATTGTAGCCATTTTGGGAATTTTGTCAGCCTTGTCAAATTTTGTAACCGACCAATTTTATTATTAGAATGTTCCTCTTAGAATATTGTAAAGAGGCAATCATTATTGTAACTGGTCATTTTTGAGAAGACCTATACATGTAAATTTTTGTAAAGTTAATAGATCGACAAAAATTACTTTGGGAAAACCCCTGTAGCTGGGAATACTATGTGCAGCTCTGAGTTTGAAGCGATTTTTGTTGTTCATCTTAGTTAGTTGTGTGATGTTTTGAATGAGGATGCTAATACTAGAAATTGAATGAATATTAATGCATCGGGTTTTGTTATTTTCATTCAGTGGATTGTATGTTTACTGTCTTCAGCATAAGCACTCCTATTTCTTTTCATTGCACATCTCAATTCAATAGATTAATTCTTGCATAAGGGATTGGGAAGAGGGTTAATAGAGAATGAGATCAAGATAATCTAGGTATTGTCAAAGTTTCACAATCTTAGTAATCTAGGAATTGCATTGTTACACCTTCTTGCTTCATCTCTACTAGTAGATGGTAGTTTGCATTCATCCTTCACTACATAACAGTTTGCATTTCAGATTGCATGTCATTGAGTAAGTCCCCTTTCATTGCCTTAGTTGTTTGAAGCTTTGAGCAACTTGGTTAAACTTCTTCTACTCTCCGGTTAAGAGCATACCCCTAAAAACCAAAAGAAAAAATTCATTGCATATCTTTCACATAAGGGATATTGTACCTTTCAATTTAGAGGTCATTGATAGATTCCTACCATTGATGCGGTCTGTGGTTACTTTTTGTTCTATGAAAGCCAACATTGGGTATTTTCAAGAGTCATTATATAAATCAAATTTAAAGTAGACAAACTATAAACCAACATTTTTTTTGGCGACTCTACTCGGGAGAATTCATAATATTCCTAAGCTTGCTTAGTAAGTCTATCTGTGGCTCTACTGAGTGACTTAGAACTTATCTGCTTGGCATTCCTAATGTTACATTATGCATATCACTCTTAAGGAAAAATGGTGTTGCCTCATGAGGGACAAGTCCCACTAGAGCAACCTAATCTTCACATCCAGGACAAGAAAGATGACATTATAAACCAGTTGAAAATCCTTGCCTGGAAAAGACAAAAATTACTTAACCAATACAGCAGAATCAGCTTTGTGCTAGAAAGACAAGAAGCCAACATTGAGTATTGGGAGGGAGTGTTACGGGAAAGAAGATTGAGAGATGCACAGCCACAGTAAACAAGTCCAGTAGCTCTGGATCCCACGTATACCCAAAGTTTCCAGAGAGGAGGACACAAAGATCTTGTGTTTGAAGAATTGAAGAAGGCTAAGCTTCCTTTGTTAGAAGACCCCCTCAGAAGAGGAAGAACCAAGACTCGGGATCCTATCTTTCTAGGTATCAGTGGTGCTCTTTTTCCACCACCATGCCTTATTTCCCAGATTCATAGCCATTCCTCTACACCTCCTAAAATATGCAACACTATCCCATTACTGTGTAATGCCCTTACTCTTCACAGGGTAACTGCTCCTACCAACATCATTTTTTAGGCTGTGCTAGTAATTCTCCCTATTTCAATGGTCATCCCTTGGGGTAATGCCATTGGGCCTCTTCAGCTAGGAGCTAATAATGAATTACCTTGAGCTTCCCAAAAGAACTTCCCAAAGTTCAATGGACATGGGAAAGTATCTACTAATGAGCATATTGTAGCCTTCTTCACTGCGTGCAGCATTATAAACCCTTAGCATGAAGATGTGGTAGTAAGAATGTTTGTAGAGACTTTAATAGAAAATGTTGCTAACTGGTTTCAACATCTCCCTACGGGATACATAACTAGTTGGAATGATATGAAGAACCGATTTGAAACTCGCTATAAAAGTATGGAAGACGAGTACACACTTCTGACTTAGCTCACACAAATAAAGAAAGATCCTAGTGTTCATATGAGGGACTTTATTGCAAGGTTTAACAAACTGACTAAAAAGATCCACATTGCTAGCAAGCCTACAGCTGACAACCAGAAGATGTTCTTTATCAGTTCCATGCCTCCTAACATAAGTTTCCAAATTATACAAGCGCATGTGGCTAACTTGCAAGCTGCTCAGACTCTAGAAATTGAGCTAGAAGATGACCTCATAGCTTCCAAGAAATGGAAGTGAGAAGTGCAGAGTGGTGCCTCCACAAGCTTTATTTACGGTGAAACCAAAAATACTGAGGTAATGCTTTTGAAGTTTTTTAATGAGATGATTTCCCTTAAGAAGAAAATGGGAAAGTCTACCCCATCCTTTTAGAAGCCTTCCTAGGATATTCCCAGAAAACAACATGAAGGTAAACAGTTGTAGTTGCAAAAGCTCACCATTGAGGCAGCTAAAAAGCATAATATGTGCATTTTTCATCTGAGAGATGACCATGATGGTGATAGCTATCTGGAGATGAATAGATATAGGTAGCTAGCTTCAAGCAATGAGCTGACCATTGAATATCTCAAAAGCGAAGAAGATCCTACTCCCCATGGCAATCTCGGTAATTTCTCTTTGGAGTATGAATCTGATTGTAAAGTCAGAGGTGAATTCTTTGCTTCCATGCATGGAATTCAAATGACAGTGGCAAAAAAAAGTCAGAGAGAAAAAAATCTAGGAAACTCTATTCCTTCCCAGAATATTGCAACTGGTCCTTTGGCTGGTGCACCTAGATCTTCTACTTCTTCATCTTGGAAGAAGAATCATTCAAAGTCCAAAACAAATGGTAAGTCTCTATATTCCTTTGATATAATTGAATACTACAAGGATTCTAGAATCCAAGTGTCTCCCTTAGAATATTTAAAAACTCATCCTACTGAACTTCAGAAGCTTTTAGATTACTGTAAAAGTGATGCTAACTCCAGAATGTAGCCTAATATAAATTCTACTATTAGTGATGAATCTCCTAATAGTGGCCCTTTAAATGATGAAGAACTCATCCTTCCCTTTCTCTTTCAACAAGAAGATTCTTCAATCTTAGCCACTGCTCCTTGCTAGAAACCTGACCTATTCTATGTCTCCCTATTTATAAATGGCCATAAACTAAGAAATTATATTATTGACTTCGGAGCCTCTGATAATGTCATGTCAACCTCCATTGCTAAAGCCCTTGGATTGAACCTTACCAAAAACTTTGGTCATTGTTATTCAATGGATGCTACATAGGTTCCCCTCCTAGGTCAGGTAAAGGATGCACAAGTTGCATTAGCTACACACCCTACAAAGAGGATGAATCTGACCATCCAGGTAGCCTATATTCTGGCCAACTACGGTATGCTTCTAAGTAGAAGATTTTGCAGAGACATAGGTGGAGAAATCAAGATGAACTGGTCCCATGCTATAATCCTATTGGGTATTAAGAAGATAAAGCTGGAGCCAGAGGAAAAGGCCAAATTCACTGTAATGAAGTCTGATGACCCTAAGGCACAAATCCTCTACCAAGAGATGGAATTCGATAATTATATGTTATTTTAAGATTTCAATCATCAAGATGAAATACCAAAAAATACTAACAGTCATGATATCTGGACCTTGGAGTTTGACGATAGTTGTGCTAGCGTAGGATTGGGAGCTAGTGTAGTTCTTATTCCCCCAGAAGGATACATGATGTACAACTCTCTTATAAATTGTAGTTTAAGAACACTAATAACACGACAGAATATGAGGCTCTTTTGCTAGGCGTTTTTGGTATGAAGAAAAGAGGGGTGAAAATCCTTAAAGCACTTGATGATGCATAGTTGATAGTGAGGCAAGTTTGAGTGCAGTATGCAGTGAAAAATGTGAGACTGTGGAGTTATAGGAATAGAGTCTGGGATGAGATAGAGGACTTTGATGCCTTTTCAATCTAGGATATTCCAAGAGAGAATAACACAAGAGCAGATTTGTTGGCCGCCTCAACTTCACTTCTCCTCCCACATCTGAAAATAGGAGATAAGAAATACAAAGTTGAATTTCTCTTTAGGCTGAATGTTCTAGATAATGTGGAAATCTAGCAAGGCTTCAACAATGAAAAGCAGATACAAGCTTTCATAGAAGGATCAGATCAGTTCAGCGATCAATACTTTGAAGGAAGTTCTAGTACCTGCAAGGAGTTCTCTCTAGACAATAAGGAGTTGGAGATTGGAGAAGAATAGTTAAAAGGTAACAAAATTCCTCGACACCTAATCTCTCTTGAAAAACTTTTTTGTAGACACGATGCATATATTAGAAAAGAAAGGGATAGGAAAGGTGGTACCTCGTGGGATTTCAAGGGAATGAACATAGGTTCTGAATATAAACCTAAGATGATAAATATTGGCAGTTGTTGCACAAAAAAGGAAAGAGAAAAGGCTAAATGCCTACTCTCTGAATATAAGGATATGTTTTCTTGGGGATATGAAGACCTCAAAACTTTCCAGAATGGAGACTTCAAGCACACGATCCCTCTCAAACATGAAGCTGTCCCTTTCTGGCAGAAGCAATGAAACTCCAATCCTAAGGTTTTAGATGCCATTTTCAGAGAATTTCACAAGATGTTGCAGGCAAAAATTATCTATCCCATACATCACTCTACATGGATAGCCAACATCGTGCCTGTCCGGAAGAAGAATGGAGAAATCAGAATTTGTGTAGATTTATGGAATCTGAACCAGGCTTCTCTAAAGGATAATTATGCCTTTCCCAAAATGGATCATATACTTCAAATAGTAGCTACATCCAAAATGATGTCCATGTTGGATAGTTTCTCTGGTTTTAACCAGATTGAGGTGGACCCAGAAGATAAGTATAAGATAGCGTTCACCACTCCTTGGGGAACATTTTCTTACAATAGAATGCCCTTTGGGCTTATCAAAAATGGAGATACCTTCCAAAGGGAAATGAACTCTTCATTTGCAAACCTTTGGGATAGAATAATAGTTATATACTTGGATGATTTAACAGCCTTCTCTAAGAAGAGAGAAGATCATTTGAGAGATCTTGAGAAAGTGCTAAAGAGATGTAGAGAGCATAGCACCTCTCTCAATCCCAAGAAGTCTGTATTCTATGTCACCGTAGGTAGACTACTTGGTCATATTGTTTCCCATGAAGGAGTCTGAATTGACCCTGAGAACATAAAGGCTATCCAGCAATTGAACCTGTCGACAAGCAAATCCGAAACAAGATCCTTCTTTGGGCAGGTAAACTTTCTTAGGTGCTTCATTCTTGACTTTTCTAAGATTAAAAAATGCATAATTTATATGATGAAAGGTATTAAAATTTTCAAGTGGAATGACTCTAGGAAGAAGGCCTTTGATTTAATCAAGCACACTATATCTAGAGCACCTATGTTAGTGCATCTGAATTATACCAAGGAGTTCATATTGTACTGCTACGCATCAGCTCATACATTGCATGCTATCCTGATGCAAGAGAACAGTTAAGGGATTCAGGCACCTATTGCATACATGAGCACTCTACTCAAGGATCATGAATTTAGATATTCTCAAATGGAGAAGCATGCATATGCAGTGGTAAGGGCACTGAAGAATTTTAGATTACATATATTACATTCCCATTCTATTATTTATATTCTTGATTCTGCTGTTAAGAGCATTTTGACACAATAAGAAATAGGATGTAATACTAGAGGTGCATGGATAGTGAAGGTACATGAGTATGATATTGAACTAAAGCCAATAAAGATGTTCATAGGAAATGGTTTGTGTAAAATAATGACTGAAAATCAAGAAACAACTCAAGAGGAGGATTCTCCGAAGGTGTTAATGGTTAGTCTTCTTGATCCCTGGTTTTCCAACATCGCCTATTTCCTTACTTACGGAGATTTCCCAGAAGGATTGACATACAAACAGAGAAGAGATTTGAAGACCAAGGCAGCCAAGTATGTCATTTATGATGACTAGTTATATAAGAGGGCAATAGAGGGAACTTTCTTAAGGTGTGTGGACAAGCCACAACAAGAGAGATTGCTCTAGGAATTCCACAGTGAGGCATGTGGTGGACACTTCTCATCCATAGTCACTGCATATAAAATCTTGAGGCAGTGTTACTACTGGCCTGACATGTTTAAAGATTCCTACAATTGGGTGGCCAAGTGTGATAAGTGCCAAATGTTTTCCAGTAAGCCTCAGTTGGCTACCCTCCCATTGAAGATGGTTGTAGTAGAAGGTCCCTTTCAGCAATGGGGGCTTGATTTCATTAGTCTAATAAATCCTCCCTCTTCTGTGGGTCACCTATATGTCATAACTACCATGGATTACTTTACCAAGTAGGTTGAGGCTAAGCCTACCAAGAAAACCACATCTGAGGTGGTCTGTGAATTTATCAAGGAGAATATCTTGGTAAGGTTTGGAGTGCCGATGAAGCTAGTGATGGACAATGAAACATATTTCTATTATTTGGAGATTACAGAGTTCTTCTACAACAATAGTATCCATCTTAGTCACTCATCTGATTATTTCCCTCAGGGAAATGGTCAGGCTGAGTCAAGTAACAAGAACCTGATTAACATAATGAAGAAACTAGTTTTAGAGAGTCAAAAGGATTGGAACAAGAAATTGCACAAATCTCTATGGGAAAATACGATAACACCTAAGAGAGCTATCGGGATATCCCATTTTGACCTAGTTTACGGAATTGAACCTAGTCTTCCACTTCCACTAGAGTTATCCATTTGTAGGCTGCAATAGGTAATTGAAGATCCAGTTTTCCAAAATGGTCTGGAGAAATGAATCATGTATCTGACCAAGTTGGAAGAAGAATGGGAAAATCTTGTTGATCACATCACTAATCATCAGAGGAGAGTGAAACCATTCTTTGATAAGAAGGCTAGACCAAGAAAGTTTATGCAAGGTGACTTCGTCCTACTGTGGGATAAAAGGTGCGAGTCCAAAGGAAAACATCATAAGTTAGACTTGCTTTGGAAAGGACCATTCAAGGTTGTACAGGTGAACTAGAATAATTACTTTATTTGAGCATATCCTTCTTGAGAGATTCTGCTATTCTCCTTCTATGGCCAGAATTTGAAGCTCTACCAAATACTCAAGTGAAAGTAGGCAACCCCTACAAGTTAGTGTTAGTGTAGGTAGGTTTTCTTTGTGTTTCTCCTGCTTTCTTAGTCTAGTGTAGTTTAGTTTCCTTTCCTATTGTGTGTTTTAGTTTAGTCTGCCCGTTTATTTCTTGCCGGTCTTATTGTGCAAAACCAGAGACTTTGGGTCCCTTCTTAGACATTGGCATGTCTAAGTCCCCAGTCGGAGCCAGCTGTTGCCAAATTTTATTCTAGGGTCTTTAGGTCCTAGGGGGTAAATTTTTCTTTGGTGACTTACTTCTCATTCATCTTTAAACCTTCCCCTAATGTGCTTATCAGATAAATTATTTTCCTTGCCTATTTGAGCCTAGCGGGTTTTCAATCCTTTTGCTTCATTTGGTGTTTAGGTGATTTAGGTATGTTGGGAAAAAGGGGTGTCATATCATCTTCTAAATGAGTAGTCACCCTTGAATCTGTAATGCTCAATGTGTTTTTCTGAAAGGTAAACATGTGATTTACATCAGCGATTCATAAAGCTTTTGTTCATAAAAAGAGTTTTTTAACTCCCAGAGATATCAAGTTGTGGAGTACTTGCGGTGATCATGTAGCATTCTGAAAAGTTGGTCTCAAAGGTGCAACCCTAACACAAGTGAAAAGACCAAATAATAGGTTAAGTGCTCCTGACAGAAAAGAAGTTGTTTAAGTGTGGAAAGGATAAAAGGTGAAGCCGTCGGGATACTTTTTCAGAAATAATAGAAACAAGATTACGGGAAAAGTATTCTCTTATGTTCTTTTCACGCACAAGGTAAAATGGTCTAATGTTTATTCATTTTGGCATCAGAAGGAAAGTATGTTCTTTTTCTGCAAAACTACTGCTTTGTTTCGGCAAGTGGCTAATGAACATAAAGTTAAGTGTAAGCTTTCAGATTTTGAGGTCGTTATGTTCTCCGAAATGGGAAGGTCGAATAATTGTTGATTATAAAAATTTAATGCTAATCTTTCCATTGTGTTTGTTAGCTCACCTTAATGTCATTCATGTGGCACCAATGTTCAGATCTTACTGGCTATTTCTTCAGCATTCTCCATCATTTGCTTCTCACCATATTTGTATACCAAGCCATTTGTCTTCACTCATGTTCTTAGTTTTATAGTAAATGGCAGTTAAGGCTTCTAGTTACGACACATTAATTGGTATTGAGAGTGAATTCAAAGAAGTTTTTGACACATCTCTAAGATTCTTTGATCTCAAAGAATTTTATAGAGGATTGAATTCTCATCCAATTCACCCTATTACATAGAAGCTCAAGGACAACAGTTTGGTAGAAGCTGTGGGGTTTCCAATGGCAGTCCAAGCTCCTGAGCTTGTCAGAGAATGTATAGAGAAATAAAACCTAGTGACATAGAAAATCCTATTCTTGGATCAATATATTTTTCTGACGATTGATAAAACCCTAATCCAATCTACTTTTAGCATTCTGATGAAAGACGTGTATTACGACATCGACTTCGGTTCATCTGCGTCTATGTTTAATGAAAAGAAGACTCTAAGGAGGGAAGACATGCAGAGGACCTATTTCCAGACCCCTCAATCAAAGAAGAGTAAAATGTTGAAGACTCTCTTTGAGACAACCCTAAAGAGGGAAATTGTAGATATTCTGGCCCTGCTGACCAAATTAGATGGAAAACCTGAGATCGTAGATCTCGTTGAACATAATTTCTTCCTTGTTCAAGCCATCTACATAGAAAATATGTTCATTGACTAGGCAAAAATCTTGTGTGAGAAGCTAGCATCCTGGTTGAGTTCCTATCAAGGATTCAAACAGTTCTACATGTCTTCATACTTGATCTATGCTCTGGCAACTCAGCACCTGTGGCCTTGCTTACAAGCAATCTAGAATTTTGACATCAACACCAAAATATATGAGTTCTACCTGAATCTAAAATTGCATCAGAGCTTTGAGGAATATACTATTGTGAAAGATGCATTCACAATGAGAATATTTTGGGAACTTCAAGGTTTCCCAGAAAGAAGATTCTCACCAGAGGCCATCTCGACAATCAGTCAGTATGGATGTTCTTTCATCCAATTCAAGAGTTTCCCTTATCTTCAGATTGGATCCTTCTGTAAATTTCCTAAGAGATTGCCCCAGTATCCTAAAGATAAGGTGTTCTTGGTGGAGTTCTGATAGAAAATATTGGAAGTGGACATTCTATGTTCAAATGTGAAGAAGATCGTCAGAATTCCTTTCCTTGAGGTTGTTGGTCCATATTCCTGTGCATCCAGATCTGATGCCCAAAATTTGGTAAAGATCTTTGAGGATAAGATCAAGCTACCTTATTATGAGGTTCTTAGGCCTCAATATGATCCTATGGGTTTTTTTAGACACCACTTGAAGCTTGGACATGCCTATAGACATGTCTTGGATATTGAGGATTTCTGAGCTGAATGTTTTAATGAGTATCAGACACAAGAGAAATTGTGGTCCCATTTAACTTTGGATGTAATTAAAATGTATAATAATTTTGTTGATGTATCTGATCTTACAGATGACGGCCTCTTCATGCATCCTTCATCCTATGACCAGATCAAGGTGTTTCCCATTTCTTTGTCCCCACCAACTGGTCCAGTGGTTGATTCATTGGAGCTTCTCATGAGAGGTATTATCAAGAGAACCAACAAGTGGGTGGAATGGACCAGAGTGTAGCAGAAAAGAACTTTTGGCATAGGTTCATTTGGAGGAATGACATCAAGTGCTGAGAAATCAACTCTAATAGCCACTTCTTCTATGGTGCCATTAGTTTCAATAGGTGGAACTCAACCCACTGGGCAAGGAGGTGACCAGCCTCCAAAAAAGAATGTCCCTATCACTCTAACCTGCGGAGGTGGTTCACTCCCGAACATTCGAAATGAAGAGGAGAAGAAAGAAGATAAGAAAAAGGAAAAGAAAAAAGAACAAGAGGTGTCCGTGACCAAGCCTCCCTCACCAATTCTAGTCATCACTTTAGATGAAACAAACCCAATGGATGGTCAAGACTCCTCTTAGCCAACAAACACTATGGCCCTTTCAGTGACTAAGGTTGCCTCCTTCCATGTTCCATCTCAAGAAAAGAAAACTCCTCCAGTAGCCTGGAAGTTGTTTGATCCTACAGCTCTTTAGTCTGCAATAAAGGTGTTATCCACAGACTCATGGTTGGAAGAAACAATTGAGACAAAGAAGAAATGACATGAGGAAGCCATTTCTTCAAAGGACTTGATCCTTAAGGCAACCTCATCTCAGACACCAGCGAAGAAGGAAAAGAAGAAAAAGTCTTTGGCAGCCCTTTCACATGATTCCACAACCGGGAATATGTTAATGGAAATAGCAAAGCCACAGAAAGAAGGAATGTTTTATGAACTTTCAGCTCATGATTTCCATATAAGAACTATGGACCTAGGAGTATCAGTGCATGAATCAATGGTGAACATCTGGAAAACCACCAATGAGCGGATTGAGGACAAGTTAGAAGAATTCCAAGCAGAGAAGAAAGTCCTCAAGTCTGAAAATAAGGAGCTAGTTGAGTATATTAAATCTCCTCTTGGCAGTACTTCATCTTCTCAATTTGACACCAATGCAGAAGAAAATAAGAACTTGCTACTGAAGCTGCAGCAAGAAAGATAGTTTGGGCAAATTGGAAAAGCATGGATAGAGGTGATGAAGGTTAAAGGCCCCATTGTCATTGAGAATTTGGGGAATGTTCTACTTGATGTAGACAACTTGAAGGATACAACGTTAAAGCACCAGGAGACCATTTACAATTCATCCACTGTGATTGATATGAAGACTAGTGTTGCAATCTCCCATGGCATCCTTAAGACCAGGTAGGAGCCATTGTTTTATTGGAGGTAGTCTCTGGAGTTCATGATTAAGAGGTCAACTAGATCAGAAAATGAAATCAAGACTGTGATTGAGTTAGTTTAAAGGGAGATGGACAAAATTTTTGAGTTTTTGAAAGTTTTGCAAATAGAATCTCATGTTTCCAGTGTTGCAATCTCTAATGGAATCCTCAAGACTGGACAGGAGCCATTATTTCATTAGAGGCAATCTCTAGAGTTCATGATTGAGAACTCAAATAGATCTGTAGATGAACTCAAGACTATGGTGAAGTTAGTACAAAAGGAGATGGATAAACTATTTGAGTTTTTGAAGGTTCTGCACACAGAATCTCATGTTTCCAAAAGTGACAAGTTGGTGAATATAGAGCGAATGAAAGATAAGTTTCTTGCTTTCATCGATGAGATTGAGGATCTAGATAGCTTCCAAGTGTCAAGGATCAGTGAGCTCTCTACAATAGATGTAGTGTGTATGTGATAAAAGTATACCTGCAAGGGACAACACTAAAACATGCAAACATCAAGATTAGCCATTAGAAACAAGATTCAAAGAGTTAGCATGTTTAAAATTAAATCTAAAATAAAGACTTTCACCACAACCTCCGATGAGCTGAACAAGGGCACACAATATCTTGTTGATTTTCTCTTAGAGATTATTGTGGGTGTGCTCTCCCAACACAATAACTTAATCCCACTATTGATTAAAAATGAAAACTAAGAGAGTGAAGAGCTTCAAGAACAAGTATGAGGAACTTGTCTCAAAGCCATCACAAATGATGTAATATATGCAAAAGCTACACTAAGATTGATGTGCAAGATGAACAAAAACTAAAAACTAGATTCATTCCATTATCCTAGCATATGATTTCTAGATTATGGACTAAAAGCATGAAAGCATGAAAATGAACTAAGAATTCTAAAATTATTTTAGCATGATAACAATGCATAAAAATGAAGATGGTTTGCTCTTGGCAAGAGCCTCTATTTATAGAGTTTTGGAGGGAAGGGAAGGATTTGGATGAGGTGGATCATATGTGGCATCCACATAGATGCCACATAGAGGACACAAGGGCAAGAGGACAAGCCATGCAAAATTCAACTCAAGCCTTTAAGGTTTGAGTGGCTCAAAGTTTGCTCACACATGTGTGAGCAACACTTGGGGAATGGAGTGGGGGACAAAAGAGTAACTATATTAAAGGAAGTTGGTGGCTTCCTTTTTGAGGATTTGCTCACACATGTGGAAGCATTCTATTAGTGCTAAAAGCAGTAGGAATCATACTTTAAGTGTGATTAGTGTGTGTTTAAGTGAGGAAGTAGATTTATTAAGAGGAATAGGTAGGGTAGGGTAGGAATAGGGTAGTTTCTAGGTAGGATTAATAGGTTTTATTAACTTTAATCTTGGTTTAAAAGAATATTAGAAATGTGGGGAAATAAATAAATTTAAAATTTATTTAAAAGGGGATTTATGGAGGGTAATGTATTAAATAAGATTTAATACATTAAAAGGGATAGTATTTAAATTAAATTCAAATACTTAGGAGCATGAATCGTATTTAATTAAATAAATTTAATTAAATAGATAGAAGAATATAACAAATATAATTAATTAAAATTAATTATAATGTTATGGGAATATTAATTAAATTAATATAAGGATGATTTTGGACGTCTACATTTTGCCCCTCTTTGATGCATTGTCAAAAGTGACATTGCATCAAAGAAAAGAAAATAAGATGCGCCAGAGGATTCAGAAAACCTACGGCAACGAGAGCGGAGGAGGGTTCCCCCTTAAGAAAATAATAGGAATAAATATAATTTTTTAATAAAATTTTCTCGAAAAGGCAAGAAAAAGGGGAAAGGAGGCCAATTGCATGACATGTCCAGGAAAAAGGAGGGGAAATGAGGACCAAAAGAGAAGAAGCAGAGACTAACGAAAGAAATGGGTCCCAAGGGGCTATAAATAGTCCACTGGGGCCCATAGAAAAGTCACTTTCACCCTTAAAGAGCAAAAGAGAGAAGAAGAAGGAGAGCTATGGCAACACAGCGAGAGCGAGCACAGCTTGGAGAGCGCATTCGGGTGTACCAGCAGCTAGCAGACGTAGGACCACCAGTGAGTACTCCAGCGCCCACCCTTGCATTAAGTTTTTAAAGGTTTTGCAAGTAGTTTAGGGCGTAATAAATGCCCATAAAATGGTGCGCAACATAGATGACAATCACCTATCTGCCGTCTATGCAGACGGTGATCGACAAACCACCGTTTGTGCAGACGACCAACAGGCAATGGTCATCTGCACAGACATAGTTTTAGGTTAACTCTGTCTGCGATGGCAGCGGGGAGGAAAAGAAGGAGCGGAGACGGTGATTTTCAAAATCGCCATCTACACCAGAAGAAAAATGGCAGCCTAGACCACCGTCTCCGCAGACTGACATCTGCGAAGATCGGTCGTCTCCGTAGATTGGCGACTACGAAGTTCGCCGTCTGCGAGGGTCAACCGTCGTCTGCGCGGATTGACCCAAAAATAGAAGAAAAAGGAAGAGAGAGAGAGGAAAGACAAGGGTCCAGAAGCATTTTTTGGTGCCCCGGACAGGCCTGGGACATGTTTCAATGCCCCAATATGCTATCTAATTGCTAATATGGGTTTGGTGACTGCAGGAGGCGACGATCACATTCTGAGCGAGGGAATGTTATCCGGTTACGATGGCACTAGAGCAGCAGCTGACAGTGGCAGAGTGGGGGATAGTGACACTTTGTGGCCTGGAGCATGTGCCGCATTAGCTGCACCTACGAGCGCATAATGCGCTCATGTCTGCATTGATTGAGAGGTGGCACAGCACCACCTCCAGCTTTCACTTTCCTACAGGGGAAGCGATGATCACCCTTCATGACGTATGGAGGATTTACAGAGTGCCCATTCAGGGGGTCATACCTGAGTACTGCGTGGAGGGATCTCAGCCATACCTGGAGATGGCGATGAGGAGGAGATACGCGGATCTGCCGATTACATGGTAGTGGATGTCCTGGGTAGAGGCGATGGCGATGGAGCCACGACCATGACAGCTAGCACTGTACCGGCAGGATTGATAGGGAGACGCCTCATGCCTGATCATGCAGGCAAGGGATTCCCTATTGGCTAGGCGCAGGTTCTGAGCAGCATGGTGGAGGATGGGGACCAGTACTACTAGGGATACATCATCCTTGGGCAGTTATATTATAATCTTCATATGTGTGCTTACCGCAGAGGTAGAGCACTAGGGCCAGGATGCACATTTCTTTTAGTATGGGCCTGGGAGCACATAGCGGTCACACGGCCGATTCGACACCAGGAGACCTGGGCAGTTTATGAGCCATATGCCTATCAATATAGACCACCTATCAGCTATGAGGCCACAGATTGAGTAGGATACTAGCAGTGATGGTTGGATGAGATGGGAGCCATCACATGGGCTCCTTATGCAGGATGTAAGGCATGGGGTCATGAGGCCCCATAGCAGGGAGTTTACGTAGAGGATGAGTTCTACGACTTGTATTACATGAGGTTCGTTCAGACAGACTGTTGGCTGTTCGGGAGGATAG
>MU227534.1:1647035-1696016 GCA_018584345.1 Thuja plicata | reverse complement strand
TATATATATATATATATATATATACATATAAATCTATACATATACATGTTAGTAATAACTAAGAGGGGGGGTGAATCAGTGGCCTCAAAAATTAATCCTTAAATCAACTCTTAAAGCTTATAACCACAAATTATGTCTCTAGTTATCTTCTTTCCTACAAGATCAATGCCTTGAAATACTTTTATCAAATTTCTATTTGTAGGATTGCTTTGTAAATCTCTCTTCTATATGATTACTAATAAGAACTTAACTATTTACCGAAACACAGTAAATATGCAGAGTATACCGATAAATCTAGAATTGCATATGTGAAATGTAAAATAGTAAAGTAATGAAACATAAACACATAGCACATGGATTTTAGCATGGGAACCCTGTTAAGGGAAAAACCACTGGGATCAGTACTCCAAATTTTCACTTTTCTAAAGTGAGCTCTATTAGGAGCCAACCCTGTTAAAGGTTACAAACACACTGTTAGGTTTGACCTTGTTAGAGGATTTAAAAGATAGTTTGTCACCTAGTATCTGGAATCTAATGCTACCATCCTTGATCAAACACTCACTTGGCCTATCAATAGGTATCGGTCATATCCAATGCTACTTTTATGATCAAACTTTTTGATACTCCTTGGGATGTATCTCAATTGTAAAAGACTTTTAATTCCTGCTCAATTATGAGACTTGATGCTTCAATGGTTAAACTAAAACACTAATGATTTGTTCATACATACAACTCAATTGCATATTTTTAGATCTATTGTAAGTCCATTACCTCTCTGATCAATATAATCAATTCTATACCTTTTCTCCACTATGTTCTTCTCTATGATGTTGTCTCACTATTCGTCGGTGTCTGTAGAATCTAGCTCTTTCCTTAGCTTGTTGATCAGGACTGAATGAAGACTTTCTTCTCTTTTAGATTTTCTTTAGCATATTTCCCCTTTTCTTTCACCCCACACACCAATTCATAATGAATTGGGTTTGTCTCCATATATACTTGATTTACCTTTTCTTGGATTTCTTGATTCTTGGTGTGATCCACGATTCTCGCCAATATATTTAAAGAAAACTCCATTTTTATCTCAAAGAGATCTTATTTCTAACTAGATAAATCATCTTTAAATCAATTACTTATCTCTAGCTTTATCTAGAAGATTAAAAAAATGATAAGTATTCGTTAAGTCTATTTATAGGTCTTGATAGCTAAGCATTTTGTTGTTTCTAAACTCTCTGTTCTGTTGGTCAACATTTCAGTTAGTCATCGGTGATAACTACCTATTCTATCGGTGTGACTTCAGTTGTCATTGGGATCTCCATCCTTGTCTTTTCTGTTAGAAAATAGTGTAATTCTTTCCATTGGGTTACTCTCTTCTTTTCTCGTTAGGCATCACTCTGACTTTTTTCATCAGTAATATTGTGCATTAGCTCGGCGGGTAACACTGTGGCTTTGCTCTTTTACTCTAACCTTCGGTGTGCATTCTGTCGGTGCATATAGTAACTTATTGAATACTTGACTTGTATGCATTACTAATAGCATAGCTTTGATTCATCGGTTCTTAGAAGTCTTTGGCAGTATTTCCATTACCATACAGATTATATCAATTTTACATCAATGACAATACAATACAGTAAATGATTTAATACCATGCATGATCATCAAATTAACATCTTCAAACATTAAATCAGTTACATGTCATCAATCTCTCCCTTTGGCATTGATGGAAACATACTACATTATCATACTATATTATTACTAATACAATATGAAATATACAATTTCATCAAGATTTCCTAATGTAACTATTGCAAATGTCTGGCTTTTAGTAAGCTCAAATAGCTTTGATTTGATTCTAGAAGCTTTCTTTTTGTCTTCAATCCCTTCACTGAATAGATGTATAATATTTCTTTCTCTGATGTGATGTGTTCTCCTTCTATGTCAAACTCTCTCCCTTTGATTGTTCTCCTTTCTTGTGATGTCTTTTGTCAGCAATTCTTTCTCTTGTTGTGTACTCTCCCTTTCTTGTTACATCTCTCCCTTTAGATATTTTGATGGATATAATCTCTCCTTGAGATGATAATGGATATAATCTCTCCCTTTATTAGTATGATAATGAGATATCTCTCCCCCTTTGATAGCAATGCCAAACAAATACCTTTTCAAACTAGCTTTTGATAGTGATGCCAAACAGATCCTTTCTATCCATAATATATTCCTTGAATTTCCCAATCCATCGGTAATAACTCTGGTGCTCAGAGTAGATAAATACCTTGTTGTGTATAGATGTATAATTGAAGCCCATTTCTCTACTTCCATAAACATGAATGATATTCTGATAATGTGTATGCTGATGCAACCTTCTAGTTAGCTTACTGACCAGTAGACAAGGGTCAGACTCTGTTGACAGGGTTTTGCTGACCGGGTCCACCAACAGTCATAAGTTGTCACCGAGTTCTGGGGATACCGGCCAACTCCACCTACAAAGGTTGTCCAGGGAAAATAAATTCTCTGGGCCTTCAAGCACCTGGGTGTAAGGTCATGACGGTGCGGGGCTCGGTTGGGAGAAGTGACTATTTTTGAGGGGGATAGCTGGTTTCTTCAACTCACTACCTCTGGGGATTCAATACAGTAAGGTTTCCCTTAGCATTCTACACTTAGAAAATAAAATGAAAAAGATATTGCAGGGTTAGAAACATTTCATCTAACTATACTCATGCTGAAATGTCTGAAAAATCAATAATACTCTGATAGACTACACTAAATACCGAAGAAATATATAACCATCAGCTAGCATTTTATCAGTAGTGGGAGTAAAGAGGTCATTAATCTACTTTAACATATCAGAGTAGAAGACATAAAGAATATTAAAACATGAAATACCATTAACTCAGAAGAAGGAATGCCAACAACATCATTACCAAGAATTCTTCCTTCTTTATTAATGTTTCTTCCAGCAAGCACTGGTGCGTGATACAATGGTGGCTCTAGGGGAATATTTGACTATATAAAATCAGAACAATGAAGCATTGAGCTCTGCAACTTAAGATGAAAAATTTCCTTTCTATTACTATGGACAACAAAATCATCAATTTTGCTGACCCCTGGAAATGGGTCGGTTTGGCTATTTATACAACTCTTCTAACCCTAACCCTATTTTACATCATGTTTCAATAAAATATAATATCTAGGGGCCGGTACTACCTGCACCACCCTACAAAAGACCTAGAGACGGAATAGGTCTGCCATGTCAGAAGAATAAGACAAGAATATACAGTGGAAGAATTGGCCTTGAGAAGAGAGCCAGAAAGGAGAAAGAAGAAAGTAGGTCCCCCGGGGATCGAGGCTACATACCTCATAAATGGGGAATGTGGTGCCCTGTCTCCAATGTGCCAGGTGTACCCTTGAGTGATGCCTCGATAAGACCACCCTATCAAAAACCAACCACTGAGTCGATGCCTCCTTGATGTGGCCAACCACCTTCTGAAGGCCTTTATTAACCACTTCTAAAAGTGACTGGTCGGCCTTGGGGACTGGGACATGGATCACTTGAAAGAATACAAAATTTTGGATCTGGGACTCTAGGATCCAGGAATTTTTGATCCAAAGAGAATAAAGAATACCCAACACTTGAGTTCTCCCCGGCCTCCAGAGAAAGCTCAAGGTTTCTTATTATTGTTGAAAGCCTGGAGGAGGAGGGATATGCCATCTTCATCTATATCTTTCAGGCTGGCCCTTCTGTGCTTGGCCACTTCAACTTGTTCCCCTAGGTTCAGAACATTTTCTTTAAATTCATCTTCTATTCTCACCGCGTTGTGACCACTAAGTATCATGCGGGTTAATTTTTCCATTTGGGCCCCATCTATCCCTTCTGGAGATTGATACTAGGACTTCATTATTTCATCAAAACTCCCCAAAACTGAATCTTTGGGGGTACATGTATCTGTGCTAAGGGGATCAGCCTCGGAAGTCTTTATTATGAAAGACTTGTATAAATTGGAAGAATACTTCACCGCATTTACCTTATCTTGTAAGGACCCTACCAGTTGCTTGGTTACCTCCAATGTGAGGTCAAATCTGGAGTGCTGGGTTCTTACAAAATCAAATGATTCATCACCTAGAATTCCAGATTCAGAAATCATATCCTCTCCTAAGGTAAGGAGCTCTTTGAGCTCCACCTTCCATGCTTGGTAATTCTCAGTGTCACCCTCCCACAGCTCAATAAGATTTTTTGCTTGATGAATGACCTGCCAGGCCGTGTATAAATCTGGGAGGGTGAACACCAAGAAATGTGAGGTGTTTCCTATCTGTAGGGCGAACCACTTGTCCACTACCTGGGATTTCTTTTTCATCACTCGTAGGGAGTCTATGTCACTCTGCGATAGCTCTTCTGAGGTGGAGGCCTCCGGAGGAGCGGCATTGATGAGTCAAGCTAGCTCAGTAAGCAATCCCATAAGGTTTGCATTCTTTTCCTTTTCAGCTTTGAGCCTCTAGGCCTCTTTCTCATATCAGGCCTCCACTGCCCTTGCTGCCTCCTTAAGCAAGTCTATCTCACCTTGCTTTCCCCTTTTACCTAGTGATACCTCTACAACATTGTAGTCTCTGGGGTCCACGGTTGCTTCATTAGCATCTAGGGGAGGTGTTTCCACAATGACAACTGTTTATCTTCCTGGCCCAGTTCGAAGAGTATGAAATATCTCATCTTTCTTGACCTTTTGCAGGGCCTGGAATTGGGCCATCATTTTGGCCAGGAAGAGAGGAGTCACTGGAGTGGACTGAGATTTCCTTTTACTTCTCTCTATCAGCCATTGAGGTGGTAGGGGTGGCCTTCCTGCCAGAATTTGTTCTCTTGATTCTTCCCCAGTGTTTTATGGCTGTTGTTCTTTAGTGGCGTGAACCTCGTCCATTCCTCTCCCTACCTCAACTTCTTCTACAGCAATATTATCTTCAACCTCCATCTCCTTAGCCTTGTCCTCTATGTCTATTACTGGGTCTGGACTCTGGTAGGCATCCTCGGAGATTTCTTCTTCAAGCTGCTCTTCTTGTTCTTCTTCTTCTTCTTCTGCCAGGGCTTCTTCCTCTGTTGGCACTTCTTTTGGCAGTAGGGGAGGTGTCAGGCTGAGATTTAGAGTTTGGGCCACTGTGATCACCTGCCCAAAGGTTGCCCCTGGGAGTGGCCTTTGGAATGTGGCAGCTGGGGTTACGGTTATTCTCGAAGGTCCGGTTCCCCCAGGGGATTCTATTTGTTCATCTTTCTTTTGTTGGTCCACTCCCAGACCATGCATTGTTTGAGCCCCAGAGGTAATCTCTAGTTCTGGCTGTTTTTCTTCTACCTACTGCTCTTGTCCCTATGCAGGCTCTTGTTCAATATCTTCTTGCTCTGCAGCCTCTTGTTCTACCCCCAAGACCTCTGTCTCCATTTGGGTATTGTCCCCCTGTAAGTTCCTGAACTCGTCAGTCACAAATACATCATCAAATTCTTCTTGTGGAGGGGGACTAGCCAGGACTTGTATAGGCTCAGTTTCCTTCTCTGGCTCTGGGGAATTGGAAGAAAGGATTTCCACTTGTTGGGGTTGGGATGTCCCCTACTCCGGCTCTACCTTAGGATTTTTTCTGAGCTTTTTCTTTCTCTGGGTAACTAGAGGTTTCCCCACATCTCTTATTGCTGCCGCCTCTAGGGGATCCACCCTTGTTGCCTTAACCATTAAGGCTACCAATGTCAGGGAGGAGGAGGGACAAAGTGGCCTGGTCATAAGTGGTGGGGTGGCCAACCTCATTATTAATTTCTCCCTCATCTGCTGGGAGGCTGCCATAGACTACTTTGTTTTCTCTGTAATGGGGACTTCTTGCGCAGAAGGGGTCATGTCTATTTTTTTCCCTTATCTGCACCCTACGAAGAAGTCCCGACCCCCGGAGTCATTTTCGGTACCGGCGGCGGGGTTAACTTTGGCGTCAACTGGGCTGCTCAGCGGGTACTTCTAGGGCACACCTTTTTGAAATAGCCATGGCTTTGCTCGACCACTTCTTGAGTGAAGTCTTCAATAGTGGGCCCTTCTTAGGCGACCCAATTCACTGGTGGAAGAGCCTTTTTATCGATCCCTTTTTCTTTGTACTAGGGATCGGCGGTGGGGGCGACATCTGAGAAGTCTACTGGGAATCTCTAGAGCTTTAGTTTTTGCATCATGCCGGCTGTCATTCTGACATAGTTCCTGCTCCGCACCTCCACATCATCTTGGAAATCTGCCCAAAAGTCCTCCATGTGTATATGGTGGGGCTCTGAAGCCCGGGGCAGTGCCGTTGCAATCCTGCCATGCGGATCAAAATTTTTTCGCGCCAGATAAATCTCCTGCAGGTTGTAACTTTTGAGCTCATTGTCTGCCTCCTTTGCGGCGGCCAGACTACATGTGTAGTTCCCACAGGTGATTGGGAATGGAATGTTGGGGATCTTTTTGAGGGAAAATAGGGCATGCAACTCCATCATTTTCCTGTAGTACTCCAATAGCATGATCTTGTCCCCACAATGTTTGGGCAACAAGTAGGGTTTCCCAGAGAAGCTGGTGACCCTAATGTATGTGTGTTGTTGGAATTGAATATAATAATGTCCATAACAATGGACCAAGTTCATCGCCTCTGAGGATAGGTGGTATCCAGTGTTCTAGGTGGGTGTAAGTAGGTGATAGTAAATGAACGCGTCGTTTACCTGGCAGAAACTGGGGAAGCGAGCCTCCCATTGAACTTGTGGAAAATGGTCCCACGGTGCTTTTTGTCCTGGGCCAATCCCAAGCACGCCGTCAGTAAGTAGGTTGTGGGAATGGGGTCTTTGTTGTCCAAGGGCCCATAAAATATAAGAAGACATGTAGAACTTCTTCTTCCTGTTCAGCTGCTGGAATTGGGAGTCGATGTGGTTGGAGATTATTTTTGCCCAGTTGTAGTATCCTCCCTTGGTGGATATGCCAAGGAGGAAATAGTACATCCATTTGGCAAACTCTTGAGTGGAGGGTTGCCCAAAGACCTAGGCCAACGCTATCATCCCCGTCTGGATGCTCTCCTTGAATTCAGAGCGGGGAATCTCTATCTTCATTCTTTTTGGGTCCCTCTTTGGGGCTTTAAGCCAATGGGTATTCATGTATACCTGGGAAGCATCCTCCAGCTATGTGAACTGGGTCAAGGTATCAGTCTTTGTAACCACTGAGGCCTTATCAAATTGTGGGATTCCCAGGATTGCCTAGAATGTGACTGGGTCGAGGGACACCAGTGGAGTGGGGTATCCTGTGGGTTCTGCGGCCACGAGCATAACGGCCCAGAAAAAAGAATTGTAGTTAGTTTCCAGTGTTAAGATAAGCTCCAGAGATTGCATGGAGCATGGGAAGCAAGCCACTTGGAGGATTCTAAAGTTCCTGATGTTGATTTCTAATTGATCTCCAGCCTATCGCTGGATGTGCATTATTTTTACCAAGGCCTGCATCTCCAGCCATGTTCCGACGTTGGTGTCAGTTATCAGCTTGACCTTGGACTCAATCTTTGAGCCCATGATAACGTTGTCCTACAGAATTTTCATTGTCAGGGGTATCTTCTCCAGGGCCTTCTCCATCTTATATTTTACTACGGCCCTGGTTTCTACTGTGGAAGGTAGCTCTGGACTTCCAGGTGGAGAAGATGTCGATGCTTCAGACATGTTTGGAAGATAGACTCTAGGAATCTGCAAGGCAAAGTGACCGTTAGAACACATTTATTAAAATAATTATTTTGGGGTCCAGAGATCTTACCACCGTGATGCTTGCTTTCCTGAAAAGTTAGTTTCATGCAAAGATAACCGAAAAGAAAAACACATCGTAAACTTTAGCTTTTAATAAAACATCCATGTCTGGGATTTTTATCACACTTGGTTAAGACACAGGATGGATGATGGTAGGAGACCCGAAGCCCAGAGAAATGACTATTGGTGAGGACGTGTAGAAAGGCAAGTCATCAAGCCCACGTGGGTGCCAAGTGTGTAGGTATTAAATGGAAGTTATGGCGATGACGGTGGAGCCAACTGTTCAAACAGACAAAAAGTGAAAGCCACTTGGCTAGAATTTATTGTGCGCATGGGACATAAATGAGGTTCTGATAGACTTCATGGAGGAGAGAGAAAATTTCCTGTTTGAAACCAGCCGAGAGCCGAGTTTCAAACAAGTGGTTTTTTGCCCTGAAGTGAGTTCATGGGCAGAAAACCAGAAACACAGGTGACTTGACCAGCTTTTCAAGCCACCTAGAAGGATATACATAGAGCTGAGGGGTATATACAAAGACACAGAGGGATATACAAAGATTACATAGAAATACACACCTATATTTATGAGTATACAATGCAGAACGACGCCCGCGGGAAAACCAGACAAGACAGACATATATACAACTATCTACACATTTTATAGATGGACCACCTCTACACCGAGGGTGGACAACCCTCTGGTAGAGATCCGACCCACCAATGGGTGATAGAACTAGAAAATAGAAAACCAGATGAAACAGACGATGAAGCAAACAAGACAAACAAAACCAAACGAAACAGAAGAAAACGAGAGAGGCAGAAAATGGAAACACCAACCGGAGAACGTAGAAGGCGGAGGAAAGGGAAGAGTTACTGTAGGAGCTCTGCAACAGCTTTAGTCATCAAAATATCACTACCACCACCATGAAGCACTCGCAATTGCCTGAAAGTGACTGGAAATGCTAAGCGTTAATTATTACTAACTCTCTGGAAATGCCCTGTTAATCGCTTTTAAAATCACTCTGTTAATCACTCTAAGTGCTTGAAGGTTTTAATTGTAGTAAATGTGAAAGTGATAGATAAGCCCTATTTATACTTGTGATAAAAGGTAATCCCCCTCCTTCTGACCATCTCCAGACAAGAAAACCTCCAGACCCCCGGGCCTAGGGATTCCCCATGATGATGTTTTTAAGAACATCATGGCAAAGAACCCCGGAGTCCAGAATCTAGTTCCCAACAAAGGACAACCTCTAGGACCAGAGCCTTGGGGGTGAAAACCAAACAAACAAAATGCCACACTGGGGAAGAAAACCCCAGAGAAAGAAAACAAAAGGGAAAGAAGGACAAGGCAAAGCCGCAGGCAAAAAAAAAAGTGGGACCCAACATTTTGCACACAAAATGTAGGGACGGGGATGTAGGGCATAACAAATGGTGACTATCTGGGACAAATGCCTTAGCGCATTTGAGAACTATAGAATGTCTAGTTAGCAAAACTGGAACAAGCCCCTCTCTGAAGTGTCTGACAGGCAAAGAGAAACATATCTGAGAGAATCCAACCACATAGGAGTCAGTCCGTAGTCCTTCATCAGTGGTGTCATGTGTGCTTTGGAAGAAAATCAAGCTGATGACCTCTGGGAGGAATAGAGAAAAGGCACTAATTACATTGAACTAGTCATCAATTTGTTCACTTCCCCCCGGAGACCAGAGTTTCATCTTGCTTTTCCTCTTGTTATTTTGTTTGTTTCTAGGCAAGGAAGGCGGTACTTCTTTCACCATTAAGCTTAAGCTTAGCTAATTTTAATGGCAGTACTCCTTTCACCTGTCCCCCTATGCTTAGATTTTTTGAAGAGGGGATAAAACTCTAGACCTGGAAAGAATTCTTTGAAGTTTCATACCTGGGTCAACCAATTAGTACAATCGATCTACCCTCGGTGTGTCCGATTACTCGTTCCTTATATTTCTTGTGTTCACTGATTGCCAGACTCCCAGAGACAACAACCAATGAAGATTGCTTAAAATGTGCCATAACCTATGAAACAACCTCAGAAACTGGGTCGACCACTATGCTAAAGACAGATTCTAAAGTTCACCATGCCTTAGACATCATACCGAAAACCATAGTTATGCGGAGCATTCCAATTCCTACAAGACAGAACAAAACACCAGGACCCAGAAAGAAAACCAAAAATGAAAAAAAAAACAACAAAAGAGGACTACCCCCGGAGGACAACCGACAAAGCTATTTACAAGGAAGGGTGCCTCGCACAAGGCACCCAAAGGAAATATTTACAAGCGAGAGACTTTACACATAATACAACTTTAGACAAACATACCCTGCTTGAAGCAGTGTTTGAGAAACTATCCATTAACGGGCAATGTGACAGGTTCTCCAGTCAAGGTGTTAAGGCGGTAAGTATTTGCCCCACAGATTTCTGAGATCAGGTATGGTCCAAGCTAGAGCCTTTGGAACTTGGTATACTTTCCTTTCTTCTCCCGGGCCTTGTCCCACAACAGGTCCAGATCCGAGATCTGAAAAGCCTTATATTGGGCTCTTATGTCAAACCATCATTTTACCACTGCTTGATGACGCGCAAAATGCTCAAGGGCTGCGTCTCTCTGTTCTTCCATCCTCACAAGATTTAAGAGCCGAACCTCCATGATGTTGTCCCTGTTGCTAAATTCCTGCATAAACTATAAAACTAGGATTTGTAAGTTGACTGGGAATATAGGGTTCTGACCATAAACCAGATGGAATGGAGATGTTCCCAGGGTGGCCTTGACGCAAATGTGATCCGCCCAAAGGGCGAATTTCAACTTTTGATGCCAATCTCAGGGATTCTGTTCTAACAGATGTTTGATCACTTCAAGTAGATTTTTGTTTGTCGATTCAGCAACACCATTTCCCTAGGGATAATAGTTGCTAGAGAACTTCAAAGTGATCTTCCAATTGTAGGTCCATTCGAGTAACTGTGCCAAAGAAAATGCTAGACCATTGTCACATACCAAAGCAAAGGGCATCCCGAATCGTGTGACGATGTTTTCTTCCAGGAACTTGATAACTACGTCTGTCGTGTTGTTTTTGCAAGGTATAGCTTCAGACCACCAAGTGCAGTAATCAGTAGCAGTAAGGATGTATCGGTGGTTGGCAGATGAGTTGGGGTTGATTTCCCTGATGAAGTCGAATACCCATTGGGCAAATGTTCTAGCCTCGTAGACTAGTTGTAAAGGCATAGCTGGGTTACGCTCATGATGCACTACGGTTTGGCAAGTATGGCATTTCCTTACATGAGTGTAAACATCCTTGAATATATAGGGCCAATAGTATCCGGCCTGAAGGATCTGATGGGTAGTGGCGTTGGCTGAGCCATGTCTAGTTCCAAACTATCTTTAGAATTCATTAATAACTCTCACAGCTTGGTCTCTGTCAATGCACCAGAGGTACACTCCCTCGTAGTTTCTGCGATAAAGTGCAGAGTTTTTGATCATGAAGTGAGTTCTTTTCATCTGTAGGGCATGGCGTTTGTGGGGAGGTAACCCCTCCGGGCATTTATTATTTAGTAACAAGTATACCAAATCAGTATACCATGGGTCTTGAGTAATGGACTCCACTGTGTAAGTTTGACATTCTATGCGGGGAGTCTCTTCTGTCATCGCTCAACTTAGTCCCTAGCCCTGGATTATCTTCATGGGTTGCATTTCTAAGTCATACTCCTGGAGGATGGCCATCCATTTCTCCCGTCTCTCACCCAATTCACTCTGCATCAGTAGAGACTTAACGGCCTAGTCTAGAATGTTTGCATGTACCTTGTGTTATGCCCTATATCCCCGTCCCTACATTTTGTGTGCAAAATGTTGGGTCCCCCTTTTTTTCTCTTTGCTTTTTGCTGCAGCTTTGCCTTGTCTTTCTCTTCTTTTTACTTTCTTTCTCCAGGGTTTTTCTCCCCGGTGTGTGTTGTTTTCTTGTTTTGTTTGTTTCTCTCTGGGATCCAGGATCCCGGAGGTTGCCTTTTGGTTGGAAGCTTGATTCCGGACTTCGGGATTCTTTGTGATGATGTTCCTAAGTTTTAGGAACATCCTTGTAAGGAATCCCCGGGCCCGGAGTCTGGAGGTTTTGCCAGACCTAAAATCTCTAGAAGGAGGAGGATCACTTTTTACCGCGGGTATAAATAGACTCACTTATCATTTTCACACTTACCGCGATTAAAATCTTCAAGCACTTAGAGTGAAATAGAGCAATTTTTAAAGTGATTAGCATAGCAGTTATAGAGAGATTTGTGGTAATCATAGCTTAACACCTTCTACTGTTCTCAGACATACGTCAGTGCTCTGTGGTGGTGATCTTGACAGCTTGACGATTTGAAGTTGTTGTAGAATTCTCCTGGTAACCTTTCCCTTCCTCCGCCTTCTGTTTTTTCAGGTTGGTTTCTCTCCTTCCCTCCTCTTCGCTTTGCTTTCATTTTCTGGTTTCTTTATGTTTTCCTGTCTTGTTTTCATTTTCTTTGTTTCTTTGTTGTTTCTTTGGTCTTCTGGTTTCGCCGCTTGCTGGTGGCTTGGCTCTGCCAGAAGGTTGTCCGCCTTCTGTGTATATGTAGATAGTTTGTAAATAATTTGTAAATAGCCTGTAGATAATGTGTGCATAATGTGAGTAGCTGTATACTCCTGTTTCAGCTTCGTCTAGTTTTTCCTGCGGGAGTCGTCCGTGTGTATATTCATGTATATATGTATATTTCTATAGGTAACCCTTGTATATCTCCCTCCTTTTCATGTACATACCCCTTAGCTCTCTATATATCCTTTCAGGTGGCTCGACGAGCTGGTCGAGTCACCCTTGCTGCTGGTTTTTCGCCTCCAAGCTTGCTTCGAGGCAGAAAACCACCTGTTTGAAACTCGGCTCTCGGCCAGTTTCAAATGGGTAATTTTCTCTCTCCTCCATCAAGGCTGTCAGAGCCTCATTTATTTCCCATGTGTGTAATTACTTTTGGCCAAGTGGCTTTCCCTTTTTGCGCATTCGAACAGTTGACTCCGCCGCCAGTGCCATCACATCTATTCAATGCTAGCGCACGTGGCGTCCACGTGGACTTGCTTCCACATTCTTCTTTACTAATGGTCATTT
This sequence comes from Thuja plicata, assembly GCA_018584345.1. Lineage (NCBI taxonomy): Eukaryota > Viridiplantae > Streptophyta > Pinopsida > Cupressales > Cupressaceae > Thuja > Thuja plicata. The sequence continues at coordinate 1,683,156 of MU227534.1, read as the reverse complement.
CTCCAGGCTTCGGGCCCCCTTTCCGCTATTCATCCCATGACATCCTCAAGCGTGATAAAATTTCCCAGACACGGAGATACAATGAAAAATGCTAAGTTTATGTTTTTCTTTTCGGATACTTGTGCAAAAAACTAACTTTTCAGGAAAAGAAAACGGCGCGGTGGTAAGAAATCCAGACCCCGAAGTTATTGTTTTATTTTGATGAATATGTTCTGATGGTCACTTTGTTTTGCAGGACCGAACCTCATTTTACAACCATGTCTGAAGCATCCGCATCATCTCCTCCCGGAAGTCCGGAGTTGCCATCCACAACTGAGACTAGGGCAGCGACAAAGTCCAAAATAGAGAAGGCCCTGGAAAAGATGCCCCTCACCATGAAGTATATGCAGGGAGAGGAGATTGTGGTCTCAAAGGTTGAGTCCCAGGTAAAATTGATGACCGACCCCAGTGTCAGGACTTGGGCAGAAATGCAGGCCCTGGTAAAGATCATGCACATCCAGCGACAGGCTGGAGATAAAATTGCAACCAACATCGGAGGTTCCAGAATTCTCCGGACAGCTTGCTTCCCATGCTCTGTGCAGTCTCCGGAGCTTGTTCTCACCCTGGCTGCCAACTATAACTCTTTCTTCTGGGCAATCATGTTAGAAGCTGCAGAACCTAAGAGATTCCCCACTCCACTGGTGTCCCTTGACCCAGTTACTTTCTGAGCAGGCCTGGGTATCCCGCAATTTGATAGGTCCACGGTGGTCACAAGGATCGATGCCTTGAAAAAATTCAACCAACTGGAGGATGCCGCTCGGGTGTACATGAACACTCACTGGCTAAAGGTCCCAAAGAGGGATCCAAAAAGAATGAAGATAGATATCCCCCGCTCCGAATTCAAGGAAATCATCCAAATGGGGATGATAGCATTGGCCCGAGTATTTTGGCAACCCTCCACCCAGAAATTTGTAAAGTGGATGTACTATTTCCTCCTGGGCATCTCCACTAAGGGAGAGTTATTTGACTGCGTGACCATAATCTCCAATCATGTCGATTCCCAGTTTCTACAACTGAACGAGAAGAATAAGTTCTACATGACTTCTTATGTTTTCTGGGCTCTGGCCCAACAGAGGCCCCACTCTAATGGCCTGCTTACAGATGGTGTTCTCAAACATGGCCGGGGATAGAAAGCGCCGTGGGACCATTTCCCACAAATTTAATGGGAAGCCAGCTTCCCCAGTTATTGTCGGGTAAACGACTCCTTCGTTTACTACCATTTTCTCACACCCACCCGGGATGCCGGATACCACCTATCGACAGAGGCGATGAAATTGGTTAGTAGTTATGGGCACTACTACATCAAGTTCCAGCAGCACACTTATATTAGGGTCGCTGGCTTCTCTGAGAAACCCTACTTATTGCCCAAGCATTGCGGGGACAAGATCGTGCTGCTGGAATATTGCCGGCAGATGATGGAGCTGCATACCCTCTTGGCCCACAAGAAGGTCCCAAACATTTCATTCCCAATCTTCTATGGGAACTACACCTGCAATCTAGCCGCCGCAAAAGAGGAAGATAATGAGTTTCAATGTTACAAATTGTAGGAATTTTATCTGGCGCGGAAAAATTTTGATCCGCATGGCAGAATTGCAATGGCACTGCCCTGGGCTGCAGACCCCCACCACGCACACATGGAAGACTTCTGGGTAGATCGCTAGGATGATATGGATGTGTGTAGCCGGCATTATGATAGAATGACAGCCAAAATGATGTAGGAGCTGAAGTTCCAGAGGTTCCCGGCGGGCTTTTCAGATGACGCCCCCACCATAGATCCCCAGTACAAAGAAAAGGGGATCGACAAATTGCCACTAGCGCCAATAGATTGGGCTATCTAGGAGGATCACACAATTGAGGACTTCACTCAAGAGGTGGTCGAGAGAATTCATGCCTATTTTAAGAAGGCATGCCTTGGTAGTGCGCGCCTAGCCTCCAGGTCGGCACCAAAAGCAACACTATCACCGATACCAAAGTTGACCCCGGGGGCCGAGACTTCTGCACAAGGCACAGATAAAGGAAAGGGGATACAAACAACACCCTCCACGCAGCAAGTCCCCATCCAAGAATAGATTAGGAAATCTGTAGCGGCCTCCCAACAAATGAGGGAGCAGTTGATCACAAGGCTCGCCACTCCCCCGCTTATGGCCGGACCAATTCTTCCTCCTTCCTCCCCATCGCTGGCAGCCTTAATGGCGAAGGTGACGGGGGTGGATCCTATGGAGGCAGCAGCAATAGCAGATGCGAGGCTTCCTTTGAACACCCAGAGGAAGAGAAAGCATATTTCACAGCCAAAGGCCGAACCAGCGCCAAGGGCTTCCCTCCCAAAAGAAGTGGAAATCCTTTCCTCTAGTTCCCCAAAACTAGAGAAGGAAGCAGAACAAATGAAGGACCCAGCCAGTCCCCCTCTAGAAGAGGAGTTTGACATGTTTGCAGCCGATGAGTTTAGAAATCTGCAAGGGGATGATACACGAGTGGGGACGGGAGTCCCGGAGCAAGAACAAGAGGCTGTGGATCTGGAAGACCGGGAAGTAGAAGCTGCAGAACAAGAAGAGCAAAAAATAGAAGAAAAGAGGCTAGAACCAGAGATTATCTCTGGGGCCTCAGGAATAGAAGGTCCAAGAGTGGACCAACAACTGCCAAGTGAACAAAATGCATCTGCTGGGGAAGCTGGACCTGGAACTTTGGGACCAACCGTAACCCCAGCTGCCGTGTTCCCAAGGCCACTCCCAGGGACAACCTTCGGGCAGGTAATCACAGCGGCCCAAACTTTGAATCTTGGCTCAATACCACCCCTACTATCAACAGAAGAGGAAGAGGAGCAACATGAAGAAGAGATCCCCGAAGAATCCGATCAGGGTCTAGACACGACAATTGACATCCGAGACCAAGCTGAGGAGACAGAGATTGAAGATGTTGCTAAGGAAGAGGTTTCGGCAGGGAGAGACATAGAGGAAGTACATGCTGAAAGGGAGCAGCCACCACCGGACACCGGGAGAGAATTTGAAGAACACACTATGGCAGGAAGGCCACCTCTTCCACCTCCATGGCTGGCAAAAAGCAGAAAAAGGAAAGCCCAATCTTCTCCAATAGTCCCTCTCTCCCTGGCTGAAATGATGGCCCTAGCCCAGGCCCCACCAAAAGCAAAGAAGGCCCAGACAGTTCATACCCTCTGAACTAGGCCGGGCAGAGAAACAATCGCAGTAGTGGCAACGCCTCCCCTAGACGCCAATGAAGCAACCGTGGACCCCGTAGATTATAACATCGCAGAGGTGTCTTTGGGAAAAAGAGGGAAGCAGGGAAAAGTAGACCTGCTAAAGGAAGCAGCAAGGGCAGTAGAGGCCCGATACAAAAAAGAGGCCCAGAGGCTCAAGGCAGAAAAGGAGAAGAATGCAAACCTCATGGGGTTGCTTACAGAGCTGGCCCGACCCCTCAACGCCGCCCCTCCATAGACCTCCACAGCAGAAGAATTACCGCAGAGTGACATAGACTCCCTATGAGTAATGAAGAAGAAGGCCCAGGCAGTAGACGAGTGGGTCACTCTACAGATAGGAAACACCCAGTGTTTCCTAGCGGCCACTCTCCTAGATTTATATATGGCCCGGCAGGTTATTTTGCAGGCGGAAGCACTGATTGAACAGTGGGAGAGTGATGCCAAAAATGACCAGGTGTGGAAGGTAGAGTTCAAAGAACTCCTCACCCTGGGGGAAGACATAATTTCTAAATCTGGAATTCTAGGTGAGGAATCATTTGATTTCATAAGGGCTCAGCACTCCAGACTGGACCTCACATTGGAGGTAACCAAGCAACTGGTAGAGTCCTTACAGGAAAAGATAACATTAAAATATTCTTCCAATTTATATAGGTCATTTGTAACGAAATCTTACGGGGTTGATCCCCTTGGTACAAATTCTTATACCCTCGAGGAGTCAGTGTTGGGGAATTTTGATGAAAGAATGGCATCTCGGTATCAATCCCTGGAGGGGATGGATGGGGCCCGAATGGAAAAACTAACCAAAATGGTGCTTAAAGGCCATGATGCCGTGAAGATGGTAGATAAATCTAAAAATAATGTTCCAGACTTGGCAGAACAGGTTGAAGTGGCCAGACACAGAAGGGCCAGCCTAAAGAAGATTGATGAGGATGGCATTTTCCGCATCCTTCAGGCCTTCAATGATAATAAACAACCTTGAACATTCTCCGGGAACTGGGGAAATTTGGCCTTTAAGCATTATTTATTCTTTTGGGGATGTAAGTTCCCGGATCCCGGAGTTCTGGATCCAAAATTTTGTATTCTTTAAAGTGATCCGTGTCCCAGTCCCCGAGGCCAACCGGTCACTTTCAGAAGCGGTTAATAAAGACTGTCAGAGGGTAGTTGGGCGGATCAAGAGGTATTGGTTTGGCAATTAGTTTCTGACAGGGTGGTCTTCTCAAGGCGCCGTTTGAAGGTACACCTGGCACATTGGAGACAGGGCACCACATTTCCCATTTATGAGGCATGTAGCCTCGGTCCCCGGGGGACCTACTTTCCTCTTTCTTCTCTCTAGCTCTCTTCTCGAGGCTGATTCTTCCAATGTATATTCTTGTCTTCTTCTTTTGACATGGCAGACTTATTCCATCTCTAGGTCTTTTTTTAGGGTGGCACAGGTAGTACCGGCCCCCAGATATTGTATTTTATTAAAGCACAGTAAAATAGGGTTAGGGTTAGAGAGAGTTGTATAAATAGGCAAATCGGCCCATTTCCAAGGGTCAGCGAAATTGATGATTTTGTTGTCCATAAGAAATAGCAAAGTGATTTCTAGTTTTAGTTGTAGAGCTTAATGCTCCATTATTCTATTCTTGGTAGTTAGATGCTCCCTTGGAGCCACCATTGTATCACGCACCAGTGCTTGCTGGACCAAACATTAATGAAGAAGGAAGGATTCTTGGCAATGAAGTTGTTAACATCTCTGCTTCTGAGTTAATGGTATTTCATATTTTAATGTTATGTATGTCCTTTACTCTGATATATTCAGGTAGATTAACGACCTATTTATTCCGCTACTGATGAAATGCTAATTGATGGTTGTGTTTTTCTTCGGTATTTAGTGTAGTCTTTCAGAGTATTGTCGATGTTCCAGACTTTTCAGCATGACTGTAGTTAGATAAATGTCTCTAACCTTGCAGGAGCTTTTTCGTTTTATTTGCTAAGTGTAGAGTGCTCAGGGAAACCGTTGTTATTCTAAATCTCTAGGAGAATGAGTTGAAGTAACCAGCTATCCCCCTCGAAAATAGTCACCTCCCCCAACCGAGCCCCGCACCGTCATGACCTGACACCCAGGTGCTTGAAGGCCCGGAGGATTTATTTCCCCTGGACAACCTTTGCAGGTGGAGTTGGCCGATTTCTCTGGAACCCAGTGACAACTTATGACTGTTGGCAGACCCTGTCAGCAAAACCCCGTCAACATAAACTGGCGCTAGAAGGAGGGCATGAACTCATCCCCCTCCCAAGATTCTAATTTTACACCTAAGGGTTCCCCGAGTTGTAGTTTTAGAAGAGAAGCCTTTAGTGGGATTGGGTCTTTTTCCCCAGCTAAATTTGAAAGAGTCCTTAGGTCTACTCTGAATCTTAGAAGGTTTTTCGAACTCGAGCCTCCTGCTCGAAAGAGGCAGAAATCAAAAGTCCTACCAGCCTCTGTTGTCTAGGGATCTACCATATCCCTGAATACTCAAACTCCCCAGATAGTCCCGGGAACTAGTATTCAAACTACCCAACATATAGTTCCTCCAATGGCTACATACTTCGAAAACACTGGGTCCCCAATGGGCACTTTTTCGGGCACAATCAATGATTTACCCTCTCACCTGGAGAAGATCTGCCCATGATATGAGCACTTAGGCTCATGGACCGCAGAAGAACATTTACAGGCATACAAAGATGCCATGAACCGACACCGGATCGAGCATGAAGATGTTGTGACCCGCATGTTTCCCCTGTCCTTAGGACAGAGCAAATTGAACTGGTACCTTAACCTTCCTGCCAACTCCATCAACACTTGGTAGGATATGGAGGATGCCTTCTTGGCTACCTTTTGCGTGCATGTGGACCCAGCCTGGTCCCATAGCCAGTTTATCTCCATCAGAAAGGAACCCAATGAACCTCTTGTAGCATTCAACCATAGGTTCCAGCATGCCTTGAAGAGGTGCACAGGCCCTTTTGTCCCATCGCTAGATGTTACCATACAGACATACCTCAATGCGATGGACCCTTTCGTTGCCACTTTCCTCTGGAGAACAACCGCCCCGGGCAACCGGGATACTTTGGCGAAAGTCTACAACCTGGCCTTAGAGTTGTCGTGCGGTCTCAATAAGTCCCCGGGTGAGATTGGATAGAACACACCTTTCAACATGATCCTCGGTGGAACTGCATATGCCAGGGGTTACAATCCCAATCTGGCAATAGGCGCCCCCTCGATGGCGGTGAATCCCCCGCCACCTTTGATAGACCAACAGGCGCGATATGTTTACCCTTCCCAGACCCAGATGACACCAGGTCTGGAAGTATTCCCTTGGAATCAGCCATAGAAGACACAACAGACTCAGACACAACCATCTGGAGTGCCCTTCTTCTAGTTGTCCGCAGCTGGAGGATTGCAGCCCTTGACTCTGGTTAATCTTGCTGCCTTCCCAGGAAGCCAACAACCAACACAACCATCCCATTGTGACACTAACACTCAGTTGACCGCCAAGGTTAAATCCCTCTGACGAATGCTGTCCACTTTGACCATGGACATGGGTCAACTGAAGGCTGGGTCCTACACGCCCCAAAACTCAAATTCCCAGAGAGGGAATATCTTCTCCGGCCAACGAAGAAACAATGCCGGGGGAAGAAACTTCAACAATGGGCCTAGGCCAAACCAACAACAATGGAACAACAACGCTAATACCAGAGGCCCGCCTCTGAACCAAAACACCAACCAAAATGGTGCTGGGCCATCCTATTTTACGCCAGTCACAGACTTCCAGCCCATGACTAACTGGTGTCGGCTGCACGATACATGTTTGCACAATGAAGTGAATTGTGCCACTCTGGAGAAAGTCATAATGATATCCCAGCTGGATAGATAGCAATCGCATGATGCCGCTCCTCTGGAGCCCCCTTCCCAAGAGCAAACCCATAGTTCCTTTACCTGTGATACCATCTTCTTCGGAAATTCTGGGGAAGATGAGGAAGAATCCAAACTACAAGGATTCTTTGATGAATCCATTTCACCCTTTGAGGCCAATGCCTTTACCAACCCACGGGCTCCATACAACACCCAGAGCCAGGTAGGTAAAGGACCAGCTTATATGCCCACACCTCCTAACAAAGACACTCCTCCTCCTCGGGGTAGTGCAACTGATCGACCCATCCCTCCAAAAGGTCCTAGCTCTAACCAAGCAAAAGATCTCACGGAAGAAAATCACCAGTTCCCGCGAGGAAGGTTCGACATCATGAAGGCGTTAGAGTAGACCACCACCTCCATGACCTTGATGGAGGTTTTGTTAAATTGTCCTGAGCAGAAGAAGTCCCTTCTGAAGCTCTTAGGGAACCCGAAATCAGTCACCCGCCCGCCCAAGACCGTCTCCTTCGAAGATGCTAACGCGGCCGTCTTCCAGGGAAATAATGAGGATCCCCCTTTCCTGCTAGGTCTAAACATTTACGGCAAAAATATACACAACTGCCTAGTAGATTCTGGAGATTCGGGTAACATCATGCCCTTGTCCATTTGTCAGAAGCTCGGACTCCACCCCACCCCGTCTAATGGTGCAGTGATCCAACTGGATAAGACTGCTGTAAAAATGGTGGGAGAATTGAAAAATGTCCGGATACATCTTATCCAGGACTCCAGGATAGCCAGCATTATTGACATCCAGGTGGTGGACATCCCAGAGACTTACAGGATGTTACTAAGTCAGAATTGGTCTAAGTCCTTAAATGGATACTTTTCGACCGACTTCACCCACTTGTGGCTTCCATGGGAAGGAGAATCCAATCAGATTCAGGTCGAGAGCGAACCCTGGATGAAACAGGCCCTTACCGAAGTCGGGAAGGTCAATAAAGTCCTTTTCTCTGGGACCTCTCTGGGGGTGTACCGACCCCTTGAAATCTTAACATTTGATTTCATCCCCGAAGAGGACCCCATAGTATTACAAAGAGCACAAGACTTGGAAGAAAAGGTGAGAGTTGAAATTAACTCTCAGGGTTCAACAGCGACCCTTGCCACACTCCTGTCCGGTACTTGGTGCCAAGTGCATTACCAAAAATATTCAGAGCATGAGTGTGAGCCATGCTTGTCAATCGCTACCCGGCAACTTGATATCCTCTGGAGTGAACATACAACCGTTTCCCCGGGACCTAGTACTTCTATGGGATGCACTCCTTTAGTGCCACCTGCCCGGGAATTACAAACCGAAACGCCTCCGGGGATAAATTCCACTTTCACACCGGTAGTCCAGGAGAAAATCCCCAAGTCTCCCAGCGAAAATCTAAAGAAAACTCCCCGTCCCCAGCCCCAGATTACAAATAATGACTTATGGACCCTTAAGTTTGACGGGTCCCGATCCAAACAGGGCTGTGGGGCTGGGGTAGAACTAATCAACCCATGGGGGAAATCCTTCCTCGTGTCCTACAAGTTGTAATTTAACTGTACAAACAATGTCATGGAGTATGAGGCCTTGGTCCTTCGGCTCCTATTCGCACTAAGAAAAGGTATCACCTACCTCCGGGCTCTGGGTGATTCAGAGTTGGTTGTTAAATAGGTCTGGAGTCAATACACATGTCATGACAAAAGGCTGGCCGCATACCACAACCGGGCTTGGAGCCTTATCAAGGATTTTGATGCCTTTGGCATTGACCTTATTCCCCGACGATAGAACTATGTCCCGGATGCCCTAGCCATTTCTGCCAGTACACTTGAGCCGATGGCTGGCTCGCGACTCTGAAGATTTTCAGTTGAGATGGTCCCCACCCCCTCCATTCTAGACAATGTTACCCACTTTCAAGTTTTTGAGGATGACCAACATATCCTGGCCTTCATGGCCAATGTTGGTGTTTTCAAGGATCAGATAGTGGAGGAACGAGACCACGATGACACTGGACAGGGTGATGAGGATGATGGGATCATGGACTTTCCCACCAACACTATCCCTAAGGGGATGGTTACATTAGAGCAAATCTTTGACTCGGACCCTCAAGCCCGTGAGAAGGTATCATCCTCCCCTGAGGAAGGAAAGTTTAAAAAGGTTAACATCGGCCAGCCCAGTGAAGAGAAAATCATCCAATAGGCACCTCCTGTTCCCCTGAGGAAAAGGAGAAGATTCTTGCGGTCCTCCGAGAATACAGTGATGTGATTTCCTGGGGGTATGAAGACTTAAAGACATATGACACGTCCATCATGACCCATACCATCCCCCTGAAACCAGACGCTAAGCCCTTTCGGCAAAAACAAAGACCAGTCAACCCCCTGATAGAGCCTCTGATTCATCAGGAGGTAGAAAAACTGCTGTCAGCTCGGATTATCTTTCCAATCTGACATACTACATGGGTTGCCAACCTGGTCCCAGTCAGGAAGAAGAATGGTGCGATCCATCTTTGTGTGGATTTCTGAAATTTAAATAAGGCCTCCAAGAAAGATAATCACCCTCTCCCCTCCTTGGATGAGGTGTTACAAATAGTGAATGGATCCCAGATGATGTCTTTCTTGGATGGATATTCAGGATACAACCAAGTCATGGTCAAATATGAAGATAGAGAGAAAACAACGTTTACCACCAAGTGGGGAACATTTGCATACAGAAGAATGCCGTTCGGTTTGATCAATGCAGGGGCGACTTTTTAGAAGGCCATGGACATTGTATTCGAGGGCCTTGTAAATTGATGCATAATCATCTACATGGATGATTTGACCGTCTTCTCCTGGGATAGGCGTGATCACGCCGCCCACCTTGCCCAGATATGCGAGAGGTGTCGCCGGTATGGAATATCCCTCAACCCCAAGAAGTGCATATTCGGGGTCACCGAGGGGAAGTTGCTAGGGCATATCATCTCTGAGAAGGGTATATCCATAGACCCTGATAGAGTCGAAGCATTGCTAAACCTACAGATGCCTGGTAGCAAGAAAGAAATGTGATCCTTCTTTAGGAAAATCAACTTCGTGCGTCAATTCATCACAAGATTCGCAGAGATAGTTAAGCCACTCAACGAAATGATGAAAAAGGATACCAAAATTGAGTGGAGTCTGGAAGCAAAGCAGGCATTCGCCCAGATTAAACAGACAATAATGAAGGCACCTGTCTTGGCTAGTCCAGACTATTCCCTCCCATTTTACATATACTTTTTTACTTTGCCGCATTCTGCCGCGGCAGTACTAACCCAAAAGGTAAAAGGGGAGGAATGACCAATTGCTTTCATGAGTTCCCCCTTTAAGAACGCTAAAGTCCGGTATTCATCATTGGAAAAATAGGCCTTTGCTTTGGTTCACGCCGTGAAGAAATTCTGACATTATATTCTCCGGAGCAAAGTGCATGCTATCATTCTGGACCAGGCTGTCAAATCTCTGCTGATGCAGAGTGAATTGGGTGAAAGGCGGGGGAAATGGATGGCCATCCTCCAAGAATATGATTTAGAGATGCAGCCCATGAAAATAGTCTGAGGCCAGGGACTAAGTCAAACAGTAGCCGAAGAGATTCCCCACATAGAATGTCATACTTATACAGTGGAGTCCATTACCCAGGATCTGTGGTATGCCAATCTGGTGTACTTATTGCTAAACAACAAATGTCCGAAAGGATTACCTCCCCATAAATGCCGCGCCCTGCGGATGAAAAGCGCCCATTTCATGATCAAAAACTCTGCACTTTACCATCGGAACTACGAGGGAGTGTACCTCCGATGCATCGAAAAGGACCAAGCTGTAAAAATAATTGATGAATTCCACAGACAGTTTGGAACCGGGCATGGTTCATCTGACGCCACCACCCACCAGATCCTTCGGGCCGGGTATTATTGGCCTTGTATGTTCAAGGATGTTTATGCTCATGTCAAGAGATGTCATACTTGCCAAACTGCAGTGCATCATGAGCGTAACCCATCCATGCCTCTGCAACCAGTCTATGAGGCTAGACCCTTTGCCCAGTGGGCATTTGACTTCATCAGAGAGATCAACCCCAACTCGTCTGCCAACCACCGATACATACTGACTGCTACTGATTATTGCACTCGATGGTCCGAAGCCATACCTTGTAAAAATAACATGGCAGACGTAGTCATCAAATTTTTGGAGGAAAACATCGTCACAAGGTTTGGAATACCCTTTGCTTTGGTATGTGACAATGGTCCGGCATTTTCTTCCATACAATTGCTCGAATGGACCTACAACCGAAAGATCACACTGAAGTTCTCCAACAACTATTATCCTTAGGGAAATGGCGTTGCTGAATCAACAAACAAGAATCTTCTTGAGGTGATCAAACATCTATTGGAACAAAACCCCCGGGATTGGCACCAAAAACTGAAGTTCGCCTTCTGGGTGGATCGCATTCATATTAAAGCCACCCTGGGAACATCCCCATTCTGCCTGGTTTATGGTTAGAACCCTGTATTCCCAGTCAACTTACAGATCCCAATTTTACAGTTTATCTAGGAATTCAACAACAGGGACAATATTGTGGAGGTTCAACTTTTGAATCTGGTGTGAATGGAAGAACAGCGAGATGCAGCCCTTGAACACTTTGCGCATCATCAAGCAGTAGTAAAATGATGGTTTGACAAGAGAGCCCAATACAAGGATTTTCAGATCTCAGATCTGGTCCTATTGTGGGACAAGGCCCGAGAGAAGAAAGGAAAGCACACCAAGTTCCAACGGCTCTGGCTCAGACCATACTTAATCTCAGAAGTCTACGAGGCAAATAATTATCACCTTAACACCTTGACTGGAGAACCTATTGCATTACCTGTTAATGGGCAGTTTCTCAAGCATTACTTTGAATAAGGTTAAGTTTGTCCAAAGTTGTATTATATGTAAATATCCCCTTGTAAATAGTTTTGTTGGCTGTCCTCCAGGGCAGTCTCCTCCTCCTTTTGCTTTTGTTGCCTTTATTTTCACTTTTGGCTCTTTTGGCCCTGGTGTTCTATTCCATCTTGTAGGAACGGGAATGCTTCACATAACTTTGGCTTCTGGTGAAATGCCTCCAGCATGGTGAACTCTATAATGTCTTTATCACGGTGGAATCAAACCCGGTCTCCAGGATTGTTTGCAGGTTATGGCACATTTTTGAGCAATCTCCATTGGGTGCTGTCTCTGGGAGTCTGGAAATCAGTGAACAATAATAATATAGGGAACAAGTAATTAGACACATCAAGGGTAGAGCAGCTGTACTGGTTGGTTGATCCACGTCTGAAATCTAAAGAAATTCTTCCCGGGTCTGGAGTTTTATCTTCTTTGAATATCTAAATATAGGTGGACAGGTGAAAGAAGTACCGCCATTTGAATTTATCTAAGCTTAAGCTCAATGGTGAAAGAAGTACCGCCTTCCCCCACCTGGAAATAAAATAAAATATAATGAGGAAAAGTGGGATGAAACTCCAGCCTTCGGGGAAAAGTAATCAAATTGATGACTGGTTCGATGTAATTAGTACCGCCTCTCTATTCCTCTCAAGAGGTCATCGGCTTGATTTCCTTCCAAAGCACACACGACACCACTGATAAAAGGCTCCGGACTGACTCTTGTGTGGTTGGGTTCTCTCATATTTGCTGCTCTCTCCCTGTTAAACCCTTCAGGAGGATGATTTGTTCCAGTTGTGCTAACCAGAGATTCTATAGTTCTCAAATGTGCTAAGGAATTTTTCCCAGATAGTCACCATTTTTTATGCCCTGCATCCCCATCCCTACATTTTGTGTGCGAAATGTTGGGTCCCCCTTTTTTTCGCTTTTCTTTTTGTTGTGCCTTTGCCTTGTCTTTCTTTTCTTTTTTCTTTCTTTCTCCGGGGTTTTTCTCCCCGGTGTGTATTGTTTTCTTGTTTTTTTTGTTTCTCTCTGGGATCCCGGATCCCGGAGGTTTCCTTTTGGTTGGAAGCTTGATTCTAGACTCCGGGATTCTTCGTGATGATGTTCCTAAGTTTTAGGAACATCCTCGTAAGGAATCCCCAGGCCCGGAGTCCGGAGGTTTTGCTAGACCTGAAATCTCCGGAAGGAGGAGGATCAATTTTTACAAGTGGGTATAAATAGACTCGCCTGTCATTTTCACACTTACCGCGATTAAAATCTTCAAGCACTTAGAGCTAAATAGAGCGATTTTCAAAGCGATTAGCAGAGCAGTTACAGAGAGATTTGTGGTAATCATAGCTTAACACCTTCTATTGTTCTCAGACATACGCCAGTGCTCCATAGTGGTGATCTCGACGGCTTGACGATTAGAAGTTGTTACACAATTCTCCTGGTAACCTTTCCCTTCCTCCGCCTTCTATGTTTTTAGGTTGGTTTCTCTGCTTCCCTCCTCTTCACTTTGCTTTCATTTTCTGGTTTCTTTGTGTTTGCCTGTCTTGTTTTCGTTTGCTTTGTTTCTCTGTTGTTTCTTTGGTCTTCTGGTTTCGCCGCTTGCTGGTGGCTCGGCTCTACTAGAAGGTTGTCCACCTTCTGTGCAGATGTAGATAGTTTATAAATAATTTGTAAATAGCCTGTAGATAACATGTGCATAATGTGAGTAGCTGTATACTCCTGTTTCAGCTTCATCTAGCTTTTCCCGCGGGAGTCATCCGTGTGTATATTCATGTATATATGTATATTTATATAGGTAACCCTTGTATATCTCCCTCCTTTTCATGTATATACCCCTCGACTCTCTGTATATCCTTCTGGGTGGCTCGACGAGCTGGTTGAGTCACCCTTGCTACTGGTTTTTCACCTCCAAGCTTGCTTCGAAGTAGAAAATCACCTGTTTGAAACTCGGCTCTCAGCCAATTTCAAATGGGTAGTTTTTTCTCTCCTCCATCAAGGCTATTAGAGCCTCATTTATTTCCCATGCACACAATTACTTCTGGCAAAGTGGCTTTCCCTTTTCGCGCGTTCGAACAGTTGGCTCCGCCGCCAGTGCCATCACATCTATTCAATGCTAGCGCACGTGGCGTCCACGTGGACTTGCTTCCACATTCTTCTTTACTAATGGTCATTTATCCGTGCTTCAGGCCCCCTTTCTACCATTCATCCCATGAAATCCTCAAGCGTGATAAAATTTCCCAGACCAAGAGATACAATGAAAAATGCTAAGTTCATGTTTTTCTTTTCGGATACTTGTGCAAAAAACTAACTTTTCAGGAAAAGCAAACGGCGCAGTGGTAAGAACTCTGGACCCCGGAGTTATTGTTTTATTTTGATGAATATGTTATGATGGTCGCTTTGTTTCGCAGGTCTAAACTTCATTTTACAACCATGTCTGAAGCATCCGCATCATCTCCTCCCGGAAGTCTGGAGTTGCCATCCACAACTGAGACCAGGGCAGTGGCAAAGTCCAAAATAGAGAAGGCCCTGGCAAAGCTGCACCTCACCATGAAGTATATGCAGGGAGAGGAGATTATGGGCTCAAAGGTTGAGTCCCAAGTAAAATTGATGACCGACCCCAGTGTCGGGACTTGGGTAGAAATGCAGGCCATGGTAAAGATCATGCACATCCAGCGACAGGCTAGAGATAAAATTGCACCCAACATCAGAGGTTCCAGAATTCTCCGAGTAGCTTGCTTCCCATGCTCCGTGCAGTCTCTAGAGCTTGTTCTCACCCTGGCTGCCAACTATAACTCTTCCATCCGGGCCTTCATGTTAGCAGCTACAAAACCTATGGGATTCCCCACTCCACTGGTGTCCCTTGACCCAGTTACTTTCCAAGCAGGCCTGGGTATCCCGCAATTTGATAGGGCCACGGTGGTCACAAAGACCGATGCCTTGAAACAATTCAACCAGCTAGAGGATGCCGCCCAGGTGTACATGAACACTCATTGGCTAAAGGTCCCAAAGAGGGATCCAAAAAGAATGAAGATAGATATCCCCTTCTCTGAATTCAAGGAAAGCATCCAAATGGGGATGATAGCATTGGCCCGGGTATTTGGGCAATCCTCCGCCTAGGAATGTGCAAAGTGGATGTACTATTTCCTCTTGGGCATCTCCACTAAGGGAGAGTTCTTTGACTGGGTGACCATAATCTCCAATCATGTCGACTCCCAGTTCCTACAGCTGAACGAGAAGAAGAAGTTCTACATGACTTCTTATGTTTTCTGGGCTCTGGCCCAACAGAGGCCCCACTCCAATGGCCTGCTTATAGATGGTGTTATCGGACTTGGCAGGGGACAAAAAGTGCCGTGGGACCATTTCCCACAAATTCAATGGGAAGCCAGCTTCCCCAGTTATTGCCGGGTAAACGACTCCTTCATTTACTACCATTTGCTCACACCCACCCGGGATGCCGGATACCGCCTGTCGATAGAGGTGATGAAATTGGTTAGTAGTTATGGGCACTACTACATCTAGTTCCAGTAGCACACTTATATTAGGGTCGCCGGCTTCTCCGGGAAACCCTACTTGTTGCTCGAGCATTGCGGGGACAAGATCGTGCAGCTGGAATATTGCCGATAGATGATGGAGCTGCATACCCTCTTGGCCCACAAGAAGGTCCCAAATGTTTCATTCCCAATCTCCTGTGGGAACTACACCTGCAATCTGGCCGCTGCAAAAGAGGCAAATAATGAGCTTCAATGTTACAACTTATAGGAATTTTATCTGGCGCGGAAAAATTTTGATCCGCATGGCAGAATTGCAATGGCACTACCCCGGGCTGCAGACCCCCACCACGCACACATGAAAGAATTCTAGGCAGATCACCATGATGATATGGATGTGCGCAGCCGACATTACGATAGAATGACTGTCGGAATGATGCAGGAGCTGAAGCTCCAGAGGTTCCCAGCAGGATTTTCAGACGACGCCCCCACCATAGATCCCCAGTACAAAGAAAAGGGGATCGACAAATTGCCACTAGCGCCAATAGATTGGGCTATCCAGGAGGATCACACAATTGAGGACTTCACTCGAGAGGTGGTCGAGATAAGTCATGCCTATTTTAAGAAGGCATGCCCTAGGAGTGTGCACCTATCCTCCAGGCCGGCACCAAAAGCAACACTACCACCGGTACCAAAGTTGACCCCGGGGGCCAGGACTTCTACACAAGGCGCAAATAAAGGAAAGGGGATAGAAAAAACACCCTCCACGCAGTAAGTCCCCATCCAAAAAAATATTAGGCAATCTGTAGCGGCCTCCCAACAAATGAGGGAGCAGTTGATCACAAGGCTCGCCACTCCCCCACTTATGGCCAGACCAATTCTTCCTCCTTCCTCCCCATCACTGGCAGCCTTAATGGCGAAGGCGACGGGGGTGGATCCTATGGAGGTAGTAGAAATACTAGATGTGGGGCCGCCTTTGATCACCCAGAGGAAGAGAAAGCATATTGCACAGCCAAAGGCCAAACCAGCGCCAAGGTCTTCCCTCCCAAAAGAAGTGGAAATCCTTTCCTCCAGTTCCCCGAAACCGGAGAAGGAAGCAGAACAAATGCAGGACCCAGCCAGTCCCCCTCTAGAAGAGGAGTTTGACATGTTTGTAGCCGATGAGTTTAGAAATCTACAAGGGGATGATACACGAGCGGGGATGGGAGTCCCAGAGCAAGAACAAGAGGCTGTGGATTCGGAAGATCGGGAAGTAGAAGCTGCAGAACAGGAAGAGCAGCAAACAGAAGAAAAGAGGCCAGAACTGGAGATTATCTCTGGGGCCTTAGGAACAGAAGGTTTGGGAGTGGACCAACAACTGCCAAGTGAATAGAAGGCATCCGCTGGGGAACCTGGACCCGAAACTTTGGGACCAACCGTAACCCCAGCCGCCGTGTTCCCAAGGCCACTCCCGGGGACAACCTTCTGGCAGGTAATCACAGTGGCCCAAACTCTAAATCTTGGCCCGATACCACCCCTACTATCAACAGAAGAGGAAGAGGAGAAACATGAAGAAAAGATCCCCAAAGAAGCTAACTAGGGTCTAGACACGACAATTGACATCCGAGACCAGGCTGAGGAGACAGAGATTGAAGATGTTTTTGAGGAAGAGGTTCCGGCAGGGAGAGACATAGAGGAAGTACATGCTGAAAGGGAGCAGCCACCACCGGACACCGGGAGAGAATCTGAAGAACACACTCTGGCAGGAAGGCCACCTCTTCCACCTCCATGGCTAGTAGAAAGAAGAAAAAGGAAAGCCCAATCTGCTCCAACAATCCCTCTCTCCCTGGCCGAAATGATGGCCCTAGCCCAGGCCCCACCAAAAGAAAAGAAGGCCCAGACAGTTCATACCCTCCGAACTGGGCCGGGCGGAGAAATAGTCGCGGTAGTGGTAATGCCTCCCCCAGACGCTGATGAAGCAACTGTAGACCCCGCAGATTATAACATCGCAGAGGTGTCTTTGGGAAAAAGAGGGAAGCAGGGCGAAGTAGACCTGCTAAAGGAAGCAGCAAGGGCAGTAGAGGCCCGATACGAAAAAGAGGCCCAGAGGCTCAAGGCAGAAAAGGAGAAGAATGCAAACCTTGTGGGGTTTCTTACAGAGCTGGCCTGACCCCTCAACGCCGCCCCTCCATAGACCTCCACAGCAGAATAATTACCGTAGAGCGACATAGACTCCCTGCAAGTAATGAAGAAGAAGGCCCAAGCAATAGATGAGTGGGTCGCTCTACAGATAGGAAACACCCAACGTTTCCTGGCGGCCACTCTCCTAGATTTATATATGGCCCGGTAGGTTATTTTGCAGGTGGAAGCACTGATTGAACAGTGGGAGAGTGACGCCAAAAATTACCATGCGTGGAAGGTAGAGTTTGAAGAACTCCTCACCCTGGGGGAAGACATAATTTCTGAATCCAGAATTTTGGGTGAGGAATCATTTGATTTCGTAAGGGCTCAGCACTCCAGACTGGACCTCACATTGGAGGTAACCAAGCAACTGGTAGAGTCCTTACAGGAAAAGATAAACACATTAAAATAT
Source organism: Thuja plicata (assembly GCA_018584345.1). Taxonomy (NCBI): domain Eukaryota; kingdom Viridiplantae; phylum Streptophyta; class Pinopsida; order Cupressales; family Cupressaceae; genus Thuja; species Thuja plicata. The sequence goes on along the minus strand of MU227534.1, from coordinate 1,665,043 downwards.
TCTTCCAATTTATATAGGTCATTTGTAACGAAAGCTTCCGGGGTTGATCCCCTCAGTACAAATACTTATACCCCCGAGGAGTCAGTGTTGGGGAATTTTGATGAAAGAATGGCATCTCGGTATCAATCCCCGGAGGGGATGGATGGGGCCTAAATGGAAAAACTAACCAAAATGGTGCTTAAAGGCCATGATGCCACGAAGATGGAAGATAAATTCAAAAATAATGTTCCAGACTTGGCAGAACAGGTTGAAGTGGCCAGATACAGAAGGGCCAGCCTAAAGAAGATTGATGAGGATGGCATTTTCCGCATCCTTCAGGCCTTCAACGATAATAAACAACCTTGAACATTCTCTAGAAACTGGGGAAATTTGGGCTTTAAGCATTCTTTATTCCTTTGGGGGCGTAAGTTCCCGGATCCCAGAGTTCCGGATCTAAAATTTTGTATTCTTTAAAGCGATCCGTGTCCGGGTCCCCAAGGCCGACCGGTCACTTTCAGAAGCGGTTAATAAAGACTGTCAGAGGGTAGTTGGGTGCATCAAGAGGTATTGGTTTGGCAGTTGGTTTCTGATAGGGTGGTCTTCTCAAGGCGTCGTTCAAAGGTACACCTGGCATATTGGAGACAGGGCACCGCATTTCCCATTTATGAGGCATGTAGCCTCGGTCCTCGGGGGACCTACTTTCCTCTTTCTTCTCTCTAGCTCTCTTCTCGAGGCTGATTATTTCGATGTATATTCTTGTCTTCTTCTTCTGACATGGTAGACCTATTCGATCTCTAGGTCTTTTTGTAGGGTGGCGCAGGTAGTACCGACCCCCAGATATTGTATTTTATTAAAGCACAGTAAAATAGGGTTAGGGTTAGAGAGAGTTGTATAAATAGGCAAATCGGCCCATTTCCAAGGGTTGGCGAAATTGATGATTTTTTTGTCCATAAGAAATAGCAAAGTGATTTCTGGTTTTAGTTGTAGAGCTCAATGCTCCATTGTTCTATTCTTGATAGTTAGATTCTCCCTTGGAGCCACCATTGTATCACGCACCAGTGCTTGCTGGACCAAACATTAATGAAGAAGGAAGGATTCTTGGCAATGAAGTTGTTAACGTCTCTGCTTTTGAGTTAATGGTATTTCATGTTTTAATGTTTTGTATTTCCTTTACTCTGATATGTTCAGGTAGATTAACGACCTATTTATTCCGCTACTGATGAAATGCTAACTAATGGTTGTGTTTTTCTTCGGTATTTAGTGTAGTCTTTCAGAGTATTGTTGATGTTCTGGACTTTTCAGCATGACTGTAGTTAGATAAATGTCTCTAACCCTGCAGGATCTTTTTCATTTTATTTTCTAAGTGTAGAGTGCTTAGGGAAACCCTTGTTATTCTGAATCTCTGGGAGAATGAGTTGAAGTAACCAGCTATCCCCCTCGAAAATAGTCACATCTCCCAACCGAGCCCTGCACCGTCGTGACCCGACACCCAGGTGCTTGAAGGCCCAGAGGATTTATTTCCCTCGGACAACCTTTGCAGGTGGAGTTGGCCGATTTCTTCGAAACCCGGTGACAACTTATGACTGTTGGCAGACCCGGTCAGCAAAACCCCGTCAACACCTTGCTCTAGAGAATATAATGCCATAATTTCTTCACGGTGTGAACTAGAGCGAAGACCTATTTTGCTAGTGATGAATATCAGACCTCAGCATTCTTGAAAGGGGAGCTCATGAAAGCTATTGGTCTCTCTTCCCCTTTAACCTTTTGGGTCAACACTGCCACAGCAAAATGCGGTGAAGCAAAAGAGTAAATGTAAAATGGAAGGGAATAGTCTGGACTATCCAGGACAGGGGCTTCCATTATTGTCTATTTGATCTGGGAAAATTCCCGCTTTGCTTTAGGACTCCACTCAATCTTGGTATCCTTCTTCATCATCTCATTGAGTGGTTTAACTATTTCTACGAATCCTGTGATGAACCGTCATACGAAGTTGATCTTTCCAAAGAAGGATCGCATCTCTTTCTTGCTACCAAGCATTTGTAAATTTAGAAATGTTTTGACTCTGTCAGGATCTATGGATATACCCTTCTTAGAGATGATATGTTCGAGCAACTTCCCCTCGGTGACCCTGAATATGCATTTCTTGGGGTTGAGGGATATCCCATACCGATGACATCTCTCATAGATCTGAGTGAGATGGGCGGCATGGTCACGCCTCTCTCGGGAAAAGATGGTCAAATAATTCATGTAGATGATTATGTACCAATTCATAAGGCCCTCAAACGCAATGTCCATGGCCTTTTGAAATGTAGCCCTTGCATTGATCAAACCAAAGGGTATTCTCCTATATGAAAATGTTCCCCACTTGGTGGTAAACACTATTTTCTCTTGGTCTTCATACTTAACTATGACCTAGTTATATCCTAAGTATCCATCCAAAAAGGACATCATCTGGGATCCATTCACTATCTGCAACACCTCATCCAACGAAGGGAGAGGGTGATTATCTTTCTTGGAGGCCTTGTTCAAGTTTCAAAAATCCATGCAAAGGCGGATCTCACCATTTTTCTTCCTCATAGGGACCAGGTTGACAACCCACGTACTGTGCCAGATTGGGAAGATTATCTGGGCTGATAGCAGTTTCTCTACCTCTTGACGAATCAAAGGCTCTATCAGGGGGTTGACCGGTCTTTGCTTTTTCCGAAAGGGCTTAGCATCAGGTTTGAGGGGAATAGTATGGGTCATGATGGATGTGTCATACATTTTCAAGTCTTCATAACCCCAGGCAATTACGTTGATGTATTCTCGGAGAACCCTGAGAATTTTCTCCTTTTCCTCAGGGGAACAGGAGGTACCAATGTGAATAATCTTTTCTTCATTGGGCTGGCCGATGTTAACCTTTTCAAAATTTCCTCCCTCAGAGGAGGATGACACCTTCTCATGGGCCTGAGGGTATGAGTCAAAGATTCATTCTAGTGTAACCATCCCCTTTGGGATGGTCTTAGTGGGTAGGTCCATGATCCCATCGTCTTCACCACCCTGCCTAGTATCGTCATGGTCTCGTTTCTCCACTATCTGGTCTTCAAAGACACCAACATTCACCATGAAGGCCAGGATATGCTGATTGTCCTCAAAAACCTTAAAGTGGGTGACATTATCTAGAATGGACAGGGTGGGAACCATCTCAATCAAAAATCTCCAGAGTCGCGAGCCGGCCATTGGCTCAAGTGTGCTGGCAGAAATGATGAGGGCATCTGGGACATAGTTCCGTTGCCGGAGAATGAGGTCAATACCAAAGGCATCAAAATCTTTGATAAGGCTCTAAGCCTAGTTGTGGTATGCAGCCAGCCTCTTGTCATGACATGTGTATTGACTCTCGACTTGCTTAACGATCAGCTCTGAATCACCTAGAGCCCAAAGGCGGGTGATACCTTTCCTTAATGCAAACAAGAGTCCGAGGACCAAAGCCTCATACTCTGTAACATTATTTGTACAGTTAAACTACAACTTGTAGGATGCGAGGAAGGACTTCCCTTGTGGGTTGATTGGTTCTACCTCATCCCCATAGCCTTGTTTGGATCGGGACCCATCAAACTTGAGGGTCCATAAGTTGTTGTTAGTAATTTGGGGCTGGGGAGGGGGAGTAGTCTTTGGACTATTGTTGGGAGACTTAGGGGTTCTCTCCTGGACCACCAGCATGGGGGAAAAATTTTCCTCTGGAGGTGTTTAGATTTGGGATTACCAGGCAGATGGTACCAGAGGAGTGCATCCCGTAGGGACACTGGGTCCCATGGAATCAGTTGCATGTTGTACCTTCTGGAAGGTATCAAGGTGCTGGTTAGCGATCGATAAACATGGTCTACACTCAAGTTTTGAATGTTTCTAGTAGTTTACTTGGCACCAAGTGCCAGACAAGAGTGTGGCAAGGGTTTCTATGGGGCCTTGAGAGTCTACCTCAGTTCTCATCTTTTCTTCTAGGTCTCGGGCTCTTTGCAGCACGTCAGGATCTTCTCCGGGGATGAAATCGAATGTTAAGATTTCAAAGGGTCGGTACACCCCCAGGAAAGTCTTGGAGAAAAAGACCTCATTGACCCTCCCCACCTCAGTAAGGGCCTATTTCATCTGGGGTTCACTTTTGACCTAGATCTTGTTTGATTCTCCCTCCCACGGAAGCCATAAATGGGTGAAGTTGGTCGAAAAGTATCCATTCAAGGACTTAGACCAATTTCGACTTAATAACATCCCGTAAGTCTCTAAGATGTCCACCACTTGGATTTTAATGATGCTGGCTATTCTGGGGTCCTGGATAAGCTATATGTGGATGTTTTTCAATTCTCCCACCATTTTTACAGTATTCTTATCCAGCTGGATCACTGCACCATTAGATGGGGTGGGGTGGAATCTGAGCTTCTGACAAATGGACAAGGGCATGATGTTAGCCGAAGCTCCAGAGTCTACTAGGAAATTGTGTATATTTTTGCCATAGATATTCAGGCCTAGTACGAAGGGAAGATCCTCATTATTTCTCTAGAAGACAGCCGCATTAGCATCTTCAAATGAGATAGTCTTGGGCGGGTGGCTGACATTTTCTGGATTCCCCAAGATCTTCAAAAGAGACTTCTTCTACTCGGGATAGTTTAGCAAAACCTCCATCAAGGTCATGGAGGTGGTGGTCTGTTCTAACGCCTTTGTAATATCGAATCTTCCTCTTAGGAATTGGTGGTTTTTCTCAGCCAGATCTTTTTCTTGGTTAGAGCTAGGACCTTTTGGAGGAGCAGGTCAGTCAAACGTGTTATTCCAGGGAGGAGGAGTATCTTTGATAGGGGGTGTGGGTGTGTAAGCTGGTCCTTTTCCAGCCTAACTTCGAGTGTGATATGGATTCTGCGGGTTAGTAAAGGTGTTGGCCTCAATGGGAAGGATAGATTTGTCAAAGAATCCCTGCAACTCGGATTCTTCTTCATCCTCCCCGGAGGTTCCGAAGAAGATGATGTCACAGGTGAAGGCACTATGGGTTGGCTCTTGGACAGGGGGTTTTGGAGGGGTAGTGTCATGTGACTGTTGCCTGTCTAGTTGGGAGATCATGATGACCTTCTCCAAAGTGGCATAATTCACCTCATTGTGTGAACCTATATCGTGCAATCTACACCAATTAGTCATGGGCTGGAAGTCTGCGACTGGTGTAAAATGTGATGGTCCAGCACTATTTTGGTTGGCATTTTGGTTGGGAGGTGGGCCTCCGGTGTTCTCATTATTATTCCATTGTTGTTGATTTGGCCTAGACCTGTTATTGAAGTTTCTTCCTCTGGCATTTTTGTTTCATTGGTCGAAGAAAATGTTTCCCCTCTGGGAATTTGAATTCTGGGGCGTGTAGGACCCCGCCTTCAGTTGGCCCATGTCCATAGTTAAGGTAGACAACATTCGCCGGAGGGATTCGACCTTGGTGGTCAACTGAGTGTTAGCGTCACAATGTGATAGTTGTTGTTGTTGGCTTCCTAGGAAGGCAGTAGTATTAGCCAGAGTCAAGGGCGAAAATCCTCCAGTTGTGAACGAATGAAAGAAGGGCACTTTAGACAGTTGTGTCTGAGGTTGTTGTGCCTGCTGCGGCTGATTCCAAGGGAAAACTTCTAGACCTGGCACCATCTAGACCTGCATTAGGTAAACATACCAGGCCTGTTGGTCTATCAGGGGTGGTGGAGGATTCATTGCCATCGACGGGGCACCCATTGCAAGATTGGGGTTGTATCCCTCGGCATATGCAGTTCCGCCGGGGATCATGTTGAAGGGCTTACTGTGCCCAATCCCCCCAGGGATTTGTTGAGACCATGGGATAGTTCTAAGGATAGGTTCTAGACTTTTTCCAAGGTGTCTCGATCACCAGTGGTGGTTGTTCTCCAAAGGAGAGTGGCAACGAAAGGGTCCATCGTGTTAAGATAGGTCTATATGGTTACTTCTAGGGATGGAATAAAAGGGCCTGTGCACTAATTCAGGGTACGCTAGAACCTATGGTTGAATGCTAAAAGAGGTTCATTGGGTTCCTTCCTGATGGAGATGAACTGGCTATGGAACCAGGCTGGGTCCACATGCACGCGAAAGGCATCCAGGAAGGCATCCTCCATGTCCTGCCAACTGTTTATGGAGTTGGCAGGAAGGTTAAGGTACCAGTTCAACTCTCCTTGCCCTAAAGATAAGGGAAACATATGAGTCACAAAATCTTCATGTTGGATCCGGTGTCGGTTCATGGCATTTTTGTATGCTTGTAAGTGTTCTTTCGCGGTCCATGAACCTAAGTTCTCATATCATGGGCAGATCTTTTCTGAGTGAGAGGGTAAGTCATTGATTGCACCCAAAAAAGTTCCCATTGGGGACCTGATATTTTTGAAATACATGGCCATTGGGGGAACTATATGTTGGATAGTTTTGGTATTGGTTCCTGAGATTGTCTGAGAAGTTTGGGTATTTTGAGGTATGCTAGACCCCCAGACAATAGTGGCTAGTGTGATTTTTGAGGTTTGCCTCTTTCGAGTAGGAGGCTCAAGTTTGACAAACCTTCCAGGATTCAGGGCAGACCTAAGGACTCTTTCAAATTTCACTGGGGAGAAAGCCCCAATCCCGTTGAAGGCTTGCCTCTTAAAAATATAACTCAGGGAACCCTCAGGAGGTGTAAAATTGGGATCTCGGGAGGGGGATGAGTTCATGCCCTCCTTCTAGCGCTAGTTTCTGTTGATGGGGTTTTGGTGACCAAGTCCACCAACAGTCATAAGTTGTCACCAGGTTCTGGGGATACCGACCAACTCCACCTACAAAGGTTGTCCAGGGAAAATAAATTCTCTAGGCCTTGAAGCACCTGGGTGTCAGGTCACGACGGTGCGGGGCTTGGTTGGGAGAAGTGACTATTTTCAAGGGGGATAGCTGGTTTCTTCAACTCGTTACCTCCAGGGATTAAATACAATAAGGTTTCCCCTAGCATTCTACACTTAGCAAATAAAATGAAAAAGATCCTGCAAGGTTAGAAACATTTTATCTAACTATAGTCATGCTGAAATGTCCAGAACATCAATAATATTTTGATAGACTACACTAAATACCGAAGAAATATATAACCATCAGCTAGCATTTTATGAGTAGCGGGAGTAAAGAGGTCATTAATCTACTTTAACATATCAGAGTAGAAGACATAAAGAACATTAAAATATGAAATACCATTAACCCAAAAGCAGGAATGCCAACAACATCATTGCCAAGAATTCTTCCTTCTTTATTAATGTTTCTTCCAGCAAGCACTGGTGTGTGATACAATGGTGTCTCCAGGGGAGAATTTGAATATATAAAACTAGAAAAATGGAGCATTGAGCTCTTCAACTTAAGATGAAAAATCGCCTTTCTATTACTATGGACAACAAAATCATCAATTTCACTGACCCCTAAAAATGGGTCAGTTTGGCTATCTATACAACTCTTCTAACCCTAACCCTATTTTACATCATATTTCAATAAAATATAATATTTGGGGGCCGGTAATACCTACACCACCCTACAAAATACCTAGAGATGGAATAGGTCTTCCATGTCAGAAGAATAAGACAAGAATATATAGCGGAAGAATCAGCCTCGAGAAGAGAGCCAAAAAGGAGAAAGAAGAAAGTAGGTCCCCCGGGGATCGAGGCTACATGCCTCATAAATGAGAAATGAGGCACCCTATCTCCAATGTGCCAGGTGTACCCTTGAGCGGTGCCTCAAGAAGACCACCCTGTCAGAAACCAACCACTGAGTCGACGCCTCCTTGATGTGGCCAACCACCTTCTGATAGCCTTTATTAACCGCTTTTGAAAGTGACCGGTCAGCCTCAGGGACCGGGACACAGATCACTTGAAAGAATAAAAAATTTTGGATCTGGGACTCTAGGATCTGGGAATTTTCATTCTAAAAATAATAAAGAATACCCAACACTTGAGTTCTCCCTGGCCTCCAGAGAAAGCTCAAGGTTGCTTATTGTCGTTGAAATCCTGGAGGAGGCAGGATATGCCATCTTCATCTATATCTTTCAGGCTGGCCCTTCTGTGCTTGGCTACTTCAACTTGTTCCCCCAGGTCTGAAACATTTTCTTTAAATTCATCTGCCATTCTCGCCGTGTCGTGACCACTAAGTATCATGCGGGTTAATTTTTCCATTTGGGCCCCATCTATCCCTTCCAGAGATTGATACCAAGACTTCATTATTTCATCAAAACTCCCCAAAATAGAATCTTTTGGGGTACATGTATCTGTGCTAAGGGGATCAGCCCCATAAATCTTTATTACAAAAGAATTGTATAAATTGGAAGAATACTTCACCGCATTTACCTTATCTTGTAAGGACCCTACCAGTTGCTTGGTTACCTCCAATGTGTGGTCAAGTTTGGAGTGCTGGGTTCTTACAAAATCAAATGATTCATCTCCCAGAATTATAGATTCAGAAATCATATCCTCTCCTAAGGTAAGGAGCTCTTCGAGCTCCACCTTCCATGCTTGGTAATTCTCAGCGTCACCCTCCCACAGCTCAATAAGAGTTTTCTCTTGATGAATGACCTGTCGGGCCGTGTACAAATTTGGGAGGGTGGACACCAGGAAATGCTGGGTGTTTCCTATCTATAGGGTGACCCACTTGTCCACTGCCTGGGCTTTCTTTTTCATCACTCGCAGGGAGTCTATGTCACTCTGCAGTAGCTCTTCTAAGGTGGAGGCCTCCGGAGGAGTGGCATTGATGGGTTGAGCCAGCTCAGTAAGAAATCCCATAAGGTTTGCATTTTCCTTTTCAGCTTTGAGCCTCTGGGCCTCTTTCTCATATCAGGCCTCCATTTCCCTTGCTACCTTCTTAAGAAAGTCTACCTCACCTTTCTTTCCCTTTTTAACTAGTGATACCTCTGCAAAATTGTAGTCTCCGGGGTTTGCGGTTGCTTCATTGGCGTCTGGGGGAGGTGTTGCCACAACGACAAGTGTTTCTCCACCCGGCCTAGTTTGAAGAGTATGAACTATCGAGGCTTTCTTGACCTTTGGTGGGGCCTAGACTTGGGCCATCATTTCGGCCAGGGAGAGAGGAGTCACTGGAGCGGATTGAGATTTCTTTTTTCTGCTCTTTATCAGCTATTAAGGTGGTAGGGGTGGCCTTCCTACCAGAATTTGTTCTCTTGATTCTTCCCTAGTGTTTTGTGGCTATTATTCTTCAGTGGCGTGAACCTCGTCCATTCCTCTCCCTGCCTCAACTTCTTCTGCAGCAATATTATCTTCAACCTCCATCTCCTCAGCCTTGTCCTCTATGTCTATTACTGGGTCCTGACTCTGGTAGGCTTCCTCGGGGATTTCTTCTTCAAGCTGCTCTTCTTGTTGTTGTTCTTCTGCCAGGGCTTCTTCCTCTATTGGCACTTCTTTTGACAGTAGGGGAGGTGTCAGGCCAAGATTTAGAGTTTGGGCAACTGTGATCACCTGCCCAAAGGTTGCCCCAAAGAGTGGCCTTTGGAACATGGTGGCTGGGGTTACGGTTATTCTTGAAGGTCCAGTTCCCCCAACAAATGTGATTTGTTCATCTTGATTTTATTGGTCCACTCCCGGACCATGCATCATTTGAGCCCTAGAGGTAATCTCTGATTCTGGCTCTTTTTCTTCTACCTACTGCTCTTGTCCCTGTGCAGGCTCTTGTTCAATATCTTCTTGCTTTGTAGCCTCTTGTTCTACCCCCGGGACCTATGTCTCCATTTGGGTATTGTCCCCCTGTAAGTTCCCAAACTCATCGGTTGCAAATACATCATCAAATTCTTCTTGTGGAGGGGGACAAGCCAGGACTTATGCAGGCTCAGTTTCCTTCTCCAACTCCGGGGAACTAGAAGAAAGGATTTCCACTTGTTGGGGTTGGGATGTCCCCTGCTCCGGCTCTACCTTAGGCTTTTTGCTAAGCTTTTTCTTTCTCTAAGTAACCAGAGGTGGCCCCACATCTCTTATTTATGCCGCCTCCAGGGGATCCACCCCCATTGCCTTAACCATTAAGGCTGCCAATGTCGGGGAGGAGGAGGGACGAAGTGGCCCGGTCATAAGTGGTGGGGTGGCCAACCTCGTTATTAATTTCTCCCTCATATGCTGGGAGGCTGCCACCGACTGCTTTATTTTCTCTGTAATGGGGAATTCTTGTGCAAAAGGGGTCGCTTCTATTCTTTTTCCCTTATCTACACCCTGCGAAGAAGTCCCGATGCCTGGAGTCATTTTTGGTACCGGCGGCGGGGTTAACTTTGGCGCTGGCTGGGCTGCTCGACGATTACTTTCGGGGCACACCTTTTTGAAATAGGCATGGCTTTGCTCAACCAATTCTTGAGTGAAGTCTTCAATAGTGGGCCCTTCTTAGGCGGCCTAGTTCACTAGTGGAAGAGCCTTTTTATTGATCCTTTTTCTTTGTACTGGGGATCAGCGGTGGGGGCGGCATCTGAGAAGTCTGTCAGGAATCTCCGGAGCTTCAATTTTTGCATCATGCCGGCTGTCATTCTGACATAGTGCCTACTCTGCACCTCCACATCATCCAGGAAATCTTCCTAGAAGTCCTCCATGTCTATATGGTGGGGCTCTGAAGCCCGGGGCAGTGCCGTTGTAATCCTGCCATGCGGATCAAATTTTTTTCATGCTAGATAAAACTCCTGCAGGTTGTAACTTTTTAGCTCATTGTCCACCTCCTTTGCGGCAGCCAGATTGCATGTGTAGTTCCCACAAATTATTGGGAATGGAATGTTGGGTATCTTTTTGAGGGCAAAGAGGGCATGCAGCTCCATCATTTGCCTGCAGTACTTCAACTGCACGATCTTGTCCCCACAATGTTTGGGCAACAAGTAGGGTTTCCTAGAGAAGTCGGTAACCCTAATGTATGTGTGCTATTGGAATTGAATATAATAATGTCCATAACTATGGATCAAGTTCATCACCTCTAAGGACAGCTGGTATCCAGCGTCCCGAGTGGGTGTAAGCAGGTGATAGTAAACGAACATGTCGTTTACCCGACAGAAACTGGGGAAGTTGCCCTCCCATTGAACTTGTGGGAAATGGTCCCATGGTGCTTTTTGTCTTAGGCCAATCCTGAGCACGCCATCAATAAGTAGGCCATGGGAATGGGGCCTCTGCTACGCTAGGGCCCAGAAAATGTAAGAAGACATGTAGAACTTCTTCTTCCTGTTCAGCTACTAGAACTGGGAGTCGACGTGGTTGGAGATTATTGTCACCCAGTCAAAGTATCCTCCCTTGGTGGATATGCCAAGGAGGAAATAGTACATCCATTTGGAAAACTCTTGGGTAGAGGGTTGCCCAAAGACTTGGGCCAATGCTATCATCCCCATCTAGATGCTCTCCTTGAATTTAGAGCGGGGAATCTCTATCTTTATTCTTTTTGGGTCCCTCTTTGGGGCCTTAAGCCAATGGGTATTCATGTATACCTGGGTAGCATCCTCCAGCTATGTGAACTGGGTCAAGGCATCAGTCCTTGTAACCACTGAGGCCTTATCAAATTGTGGGATTCCCAGGCTTGCCTAGAATGTGACTGGGTCGAGGGACACCAGTGGAGTGGGGTATCCTATGGGTTCTATGGCCGCGAGCATAACAGCCTAGATAGAAGAATTATAGTTGGTTTCCAGTGTTAAGATAAGCTCTAGATATTTCACGGAGCATGGGAAGCAAGCCACTCGGAGGATTCCAGAGTTCCCGACGTTGATTTCTAAGCCTGTGGCTGGATGTGCATTATTTTTAGCTAGGCCTGCATCTCCGGCCATGTTCCGACGTTGGTGTCAGTTATCAGCTTGACCTTGGACTCAATCTTTGAGCCCATGATAATGTTGTCCTGCACAAATTCCATTGTCAGGGGCATCTTCTCCAGGGCCTTCTCCATCTTATATTTTACTGCGGCCCTGGTTTCTGCTGTGGAAGGTAGCTCTAGACTTCCAGGTGGAGAAGATGTCGATGCTTTAGACATGTTTGGAAGATAGACTCTGGGAATCTGTAAGGCAAAGCGACTGTCAGAACACATTTATCAAAATAAGTATTCCAGGGTCCAGAGATCTTACCACCATGATGCTTGCTTTCCTGAAAAGTTAGTTTCATGCAAAGATAACCGAAAAGCAAAACACATCGTAAAATTTAGATTTTCATTAAACATCTGGGTTCGGGGTTTTTATCACACTTGGTAAAGACACAAGATGGATTATGGTAAGAGACCTAAAGCCTGAAGAAATGACCGTTGGTGAGGACGTGTAAAAAGGCAAGTCATCAAGCCCACGTGGGCGCCACGTGCGTAGGTATTAAATGGAAGTTATGGTGATGATGGCGGAGCCAACTATCTGAACGCGTGAAAAGTGAAAGCCACTTGGCTAGAATTGATTGTGTGCATGGGACATAAATGATTTTTTGAAAGACTTCATGGAAGAGAGAGAAAACTGCCTGTTTGAAACCAGTCGAGAGCCGAGTTTCAAACAAGTGGTTTTCTGCCCCGAAGCGAGTTCGTGGGTGTAAAACCAGAAACACAGGTGACTTGACCAGCTTCTCAAGCCACCTGGAAGGATATACATAGAGCCAAGGGGTATATACAAAGACACAAAGGGATATATAAAGATTATATAGAAATACACACCTATATTTACGAGTATACAACACGGAACAACGCCTGCGGGAAAACCAGACAAGACAGACATATATACAACTATCTATAAATTTTATAGACAGAGCACCTCTTCACATAGGGTGAACAACCCTCTGGTAGAGAGCTGACCCACCAATAGGTGGTAGAACTAGAAAATAGAAAACCAGACAAAACAGACGATGAAGCAAACAAGACAAACAAAACCAAACAAAACAGAAGAAAACCAGAGAGGCAGAAAAGGGAAACACCAACCTGAGAATGCAGAAGGTGGAGGAAAGGGAAGAGTTACTGCAGGAGCTCTGAAATAGCTTTAGTCATAAAATGATCACTACCACCACCATGAAGCACTCACAATTTCCTGAAAGTGAATGGAAATGCTAAGCGTTAATTATTACTAACTCTCTGCAAATGCCCTGTTAATCGCTTTTAAAATCGCTCTGTTAATCGCTCTAAGTGCTTGAAGGTTTTAATCGCAGTAAATGTGAAAGTGATAGATAAGCCCTATTTATACCCATGGTAAAAGGTAATCCCCCTCCTTCCGACAATCTCTAGACAAGGAAACCTCTAGACCCCCGGACCTGGGGATTCCCTGTGATGATGTTTTTAACAACATCATGGCGAAGAATCCCGGAGTCTAGAATCTAGTTCCCAATGAAGGAAAACCTCTAGGACTAGAGCCTCAGGAGAAAAAACGAAACAAATGAAACACCACACTGGGGAAGAAAACCCCAGAGAAAGAAAACAAAAGGGAAAGAAGGACAAGGCAAAGCCGCAGGCAAAAACAAAAAGGGGGACTCAACATTTTGCACACAAAATGTAGGGACGGGGATGAAGGGCATAACAGACTCCTAGTCTCTTTCTCAAGTACTCAAATGTATCCTTGGGTAGCTGCTTGGTGAACATATCAACCAATTATTCCTTTGATTGCACATACTCAAGTATCACCTCCTTTTCTTGAACTTGTTCTCTCAAATAATGATACTTGATGACAATATGCCTTATTTTAGCATGCATGACTAGATTCTTGGAAATGTTTATTGCACTTGTATTATCACAATAAATAATTACTAGCTCTAAAATTTTCATATGCATACCTTCTAGTAACTGTTTGATCCATGCAATATTTGAGCAATTTGTAGTAGCAAAAACATCCTTTGCTTCTGCAATAGACTGAGAGATGCATCCTTGCTTCTTGTTGATCCATGTGACAAGTTTGTCACCCATAAATAATGCTCCTCCAGTTGTGCTCTTCTGGTCATCAATATTTCTAGCCCAATCAACATCAATAAATACCTTTAGTTCAAATTTTCCTTCTCTTCTATACCATAAGCCATATTCCTTAGTATTGTTCAGATATCTTAGAATTCTTTTCACATGAGTCATATGTGATTCCTAGGGATTAGAAAAAAATATTGCAACTATTCCTACTGTATGTGCAATATCTCATCTAGTGTGTACAACATACATGAGTTTTCTAATCATTGATCTATACAAAGTTTTATTCACCTCTTGTTGCCTAATTTTAGTCTAAGGTCTTTAGGTCCTTAGGGGTAAAATTTTTCTTTGGTGATCTACTTCTCATTCATCCTAAAACCTTCTATAATGTGCTTATCTGCTAAATGATTTGCCTTGCCTATTTGAGCCTAGCGGGTTTTTAATCTTTCTACTTCATCTGGTGTTTAGGTGATTTAGGTATGTCAGGAAAGGGATAGCTTCATAGCATCTTCTGAAAAAGAAGTAGTCACCCTCGAATCTGTAATGCTCAATATGTTTTTCCAGAAGAAAAGCATGTGTTTTATAAGTGATTGGTAAAACTTTGTTCTTAAAAAGAGTTTTTCAACTCTCGGAGATATCAAGTTACAAACTAGTAGCAGTGATCATGCAGTTTCTGGAAAAGATGGTCTCAAAGGTGCAAGCCTGATACAAGTGAAAAGAGAAGATAATGGGCCAAGTGCTCCCAGTGGAAAAGAAGGTGTTTAAGTGCGTAAAGGGTAAAAGGTGAAGCCCTCAGGATACTTTTCCGAAATAAAGGAAACAGGCTTACGGAAAAAGTATTCTCTTATGTTATCTTTCTGCACATGATAAAATGGTCTAATGTTCATTAATTTCAGCATCGAAAGGAAAGTATGTTCTTTTTCTGCAAGACTAAAGTTTTGTTTTAGAAAAAGTGGCTAATGAACATAAAGATAAGTGTAAGATTGAGGATTTTGAGGCCATTATGTTCTTCAAAATAGGAATTTCAAATAGTCGTTGATAATAAAAAATTAAATGCTAATCCTGCCGTTCCATCCGTTAGGTCACCTTAATGTCATTCATGTGGCACCAATGTTCAGATCTTAGCAACTATTTCTTAAGCATTTGCCATCATTTGTTGCTCACCATTTTGAATAGCAAGTCATCTATCTTCACTCATGTTCTTAGTTTCACAGTAAATGGCTGTTAAAGCTTCTTTTTATGATAGATTAATTGGTATTAAGAGTGAATTGAAGGAAGTTTCCAACACATCTCTTAGATTCTTTGATCTCGAAGATTTTCACAGAAGATTGAATTCTCACCCAGTTCACCCTATTACGCAGAAGCTCAAGGATAGTGGTCTGGTAGAAGCTACAGGGTTTCCAATGGCAGTTCAAGCTCCTAAGCTTGTCAGAGAATGTATAGAGAAATATGACCCAACTACAAAGCAAATCCTCTTTCCAGATCAGTCAATTTTTCTAACAATTGATAAATCCCTAATCTAATCCACTTTTAGCATTCTGAAAAAAGATGTGTATTGTGATATAAACTTCAGTTCTTCTGTGTCTATGTTCAATGAAAAGAAGACTCTGAGGTGGGAAGACATGCAGAAGACCTGGTTCTAGACCCCTTGATCAAAGAAAAGTAAGATGTTGAAGACTCTCTTTGGAACAACCCTAAAGAGGGAAATTGTTGATATCCTAGCCCTGTTGACCAGATTGGACGGAAAACTTGAGATTTTAGATCTCATTGAACATAATTTCTTCCTTGTTCAAGCTGTTTGTCTTGAAAATATGTTCATTGATTGGGCAGAGATTCTGTGTGAGAAGATTGCATCCTGGATGACCTCTTGTCAAGGATTCAAAAAATGCTACATGTCTTCTTACTTGATTTACACTCTGGCGACTCAGCACCTATGGCCCGCTTTACCAGCAATCTAAAACTTCAACAACAATACCAAAATTTATGAGTTCTACCCGAATCTATAATTGCATCAAAGCTTTGAGGAGTATACTATTGTAAATGATGTATTCACAATGAGAATCTATCAGGAAATTCAAGGTTTCCCAAAGAGAAGATTCTCACTAGAGGCCATCTCGACAATCAGCAGTATGGATGCTCTTTCATCCTATTCCCAAGTTTCTGTTATCTTTGGATACGAGCCTTCTCTGGATTTTCTAAGAGACTACCCCGGTATCCTGAAGATAAGGTATTCTTAGTGGAGCTTTGTCAGAAGATATTGGAAGTGAACACTTTGTGTTCAAATGTGAAGAAGATCACTAGAATTTCCTTCCCCATGGTGGTTGGTCCATATTCCTATGCGTCCAGATCTGATGCCTAGAATTTAGTAAAGAGTTTTGAAGATAATATCAAGCTTCTTGATTATGAGGTTCTTAGGCCTCAATATGATCCTATGGGTTTTTTTAGAGATCACCTGAAGCTTGGACATACCTACAGACATGTCCCAAACATTGAATATTTCTGGGCGGAGTGTTTTAATGAGTATCAAACACAGGAAAAAATATGGTCCCATTTAACTTTGGATGA
This sequence comes from Thuja plicata, assembly GCA_018584345.1. Classification (NCBI taxonomy): domain Eukaryota; kingdom Viridiplantae; phylum Streptophyta; class Pinopsida; order Cupressales; family Cupressaceae; genus Thuja; species Thuja plicata. The sequence goes on along the minus strand of MU227534.1, from coordinate 1,648,648 downwards.
AATTACAATGTATAACCTTGCCATTGATGTGTTTGATCTTGCATATGACGGTCTGTTCATGCAACCTTCATCCTATAACCAGATCAAGGTGTTTCCTATTTCTTCCTCTCCACCAACTGATCCATTGATTGATTTGTTGGAGCTCCTCATGAGGGGCATTATTAAGAGAACCGAAAAGTGGGTAGAATGGATTAGAGCATGACAAAAAAGAACTTCTGGTGCAAGTTTATCTGGAGGAACAATCTCAGGAGCTCAGAAATCATCTTTAGTAGTTTCTTCTTCTGTGGTGCCATCAGTTTCAATAGGTGCAGTGCAATCTGTCGGGCAAGGAGGTGACCAGCCCCCGGAAAATAATGTTCCCATCACTGCTATCTGCGAAGATGGTTCGCTCCCAAACATTGGAAAGTTTAAATGCAATCAAATCTAAATTCAGATTCAAATATAAGTGAGAAAATAATATTATAAAGTATTTTACCTTTTCTAGAATACAATAACTTCGTTTATTCTGAAATCAGTAGATTGAACAACACTTATAAATTTTTGGTGTGATACTACTGATTTCAAATGTCAAAGGTATATTTATTTGTTTGAGCACATATGGGAGGCCACATCTATGATAGACGTGACTCCTTGAGGAGTCACGCCTATCATAGGTGTGGCTCTTCATGCTTACATTTTATGCTTAGACCTGTTTCATAACATACGAGATTAACAAATATACGTGGTCTAATAATATAAACCGTTTAACATATGCTTGGTGTAATAATATAAAATGTTTAACATAAATGTTTAGTTATAAACTGTTTAATATATGAATCGACAATCATCAAGTCAATAGTTTATATATTTTATTCGATCAGAATGTTTATAGAATAATTAATGATAATCATTATCATTATTATATTATAATAATAATAATAATAATAATAATAATGATAATTATTATCATTGTTATATTATAGCAATAATAATAAACTATATATATAATAGATATTAAGAATAATAATTATTAATATAGATATATATATGTTATAAATTATTAATATTTATTAATATTATATCTATATATATCTCACAATTTATCTATTATTATAAGATCAATATTTTATCTGATCGATGCTATAAATATCAACACTCCCTCTTAGCTAGGGAAGATAAAATAGATATCACATTTCTTGAGATAAGATGTCTCACATATCTTCAAGATAAACATCACACAACACGTGATGATAAGTATGACATAACTTGTGATAAGAAGTCTCACATATCTCGTGAAGACAAACACCATATAACATGTGATGATAAGTATCGCACAACTTGTGATAACAAGACTCACATATCTTGTGAGGAAAATCATCACATAACACATGATGATAAATATCGTATAACTCACAAATAATAAGTCTCACATATCTCCTGAAGACAATCATCACATAACACGTGATGATAAGTATTACATAACTCGTAATACTCAAAGGATGATATTCTTGAGAATATCATATTCTCCTTATACATCCTAGTTATGGTGTGTGCACTGACATTACGTCACATAATGTCAACCATAACACATTATGATATCAAGTCAGCATGATATCAATATTATAAAATTGTCA
>MU227534.1:1625902-1639948 GCA_018584345.1 Thuja plicata | reverse complement strand
TGATGCTCGGTGAACACTGTCAATTCTGCTAAAATCCTTCGGTAACCGACTGAACTCGGTAAGCACTGCGAACTCGGTGAAGACTGACTTCCTATCACTTTTACTTTGATGACCGACTGAACTCGGTAAGCACTGCGAACTCGGTGAAGACTGACTTCCTATCACTTTTACTTTGATGACCGACTGAACTCGGTAAGCACTGGATTTCCTTGGTTGACCGAGTGAGCCCGGTATTAACTGACTTCTCAATATATTATTCTGGAGTGCTCGGTAGACTCTGTAACTTGCTTCTCTTACCGTCTGAACTCGGTAGTCTTGGTAAACTGTCTAATGACTGATATGACATTGTGAACTCGGTAAACTCTGTCTGATGAATGATATGACATTTGTGTAACATCAAGGACAACACACAATTAATCAATTGTTTCCAACAATGAACAAGGTGAACTATTGTGTGTGACACTGCTTGTCTGATCAGTTCCTTTTGTGTGCTGATGCTTTAACCTATTGTAAAGAACTACAACAATCTTATCTATATTCTGAAAGCTTCAACTTTAATATCTATATTATCAACATATGATAAATATAGCTCTGTTGCTTTAACACTCTGCTCTGCTTTTCTTATCTCTGGCTTTCACAACTCTTCTCTTCTCAAATGAACTTCTATAAGTACATTCTCAAAGTATGAGATCATGGGACCTGTAAGACAACTCTTCATTCATCCCTGTCAGCTCTACTAAGCGCAGAAGCATAATTACAACCGTGCAAGTATAAATTGAATAGACGCGTCACTTCACTAAGTCGGCTTCACCAATTTAACCACAACTTTGCAATCTTCTTGAAATACGTTTGGCACCTTTAGAGTAATATCAAAAAATAATAACTAATCATGAATATACACATGCATATCCTGATGATAAGCACAACTCCATAAACACGTTACATATGTCAGCCTTAAACCGTTATTCCTCAAGAACTGTAACCGTCAATAATAGAATTACATATTTTTATTGAAACATCATATCTAGGTCTGTGTGTATGAACATAGCATAATAAACATGTCAACAACATGTATTTATCCATGCAAGTCTTCATGTAATCATATGGATAAGTACATATAGAAGTACTACTATGTATTATATGTTGTCATCAATGACAAACATACAATCAATCAACTGTTCAAAATCAAATCTCCAACATGAAGACCAGTGTTCCAATCTCTAATGGCATCCTCAAGACCAGACAGGAGCCATTATTTCATTGGAGGCAGTCTTTGGAGTTCTTGATTGAGAACTCAAATAGATCTGTAGATGAACTCAAGACTATGGTGAAGTTAGTACAAAAGGAGATGGATAAACTGTTTGAGTTTTTGAAGGTACTGCACATGGAATCTCAAGTTTCTGAAAGTGACAAGTTGGTGAATACAGAGTGAATGAAAGATAAGTTTCTTGTTTTTATAGATGAGATTGTGGATTTGGCTAACTTCCAAGTGTCAAGAATCAGTGAGATCTCCACGATAGATGTTGTGATAAAAAAGGAAACAAAGAAGCTCCAATCCCAGATTGCCAGGTTGGATGAACTGACAGAGATGCATATTTTTGGATGATCTAAGCTGACAATATAATCTTTCCAAATGCTCAGGATTTGGGCAAGGTAACAAATGCAATGAAAGCTTACAGAGGAAAACCCGTTACACAAAAGATGACATAGAATCTATTGACTTGTGTCATCTTCCCAACTTTTGTATATTGTATCCATTTTTGGCATTTTGTCAGCTTTGTTAGTTTTTGTAATCGACCAAGTTTATTATTAGAATGTTCCTCTCAAAATACTGTAAAGAGGCAATCATTTTTGAAATGGATCATATTTTGGAGAAGATCTATATATGTAAATTTATGTAAAGTAAAAAAGAAGGACAAAAATTACTTTGGGAAAACCCCTATAGCTGGGACTACTGTGTGTGATTTTGAGTTCGAAGTGATTTTTGTTGTTCATTAGAGTTAATTGTGTGATGTTTTGAATGAAGATGCTTATACTTGAAATTGAATGAGTAAGTAATGAACCAGGTTTTGTTATTTTCATTCAGTGGATTGTATGTTTACTATCTTCAGCATAAGTACTGTATTTTCAATTTATTGCACATTCTAGTTCAATAGATTAGTTCTTGAATAAGGATTTAGGAAGAAAGTTAACAGAAAATGAGATCAAGATAATCTGGGTATTGTCAAAGTTTCACAATCTTAGCAATCCAAGAATCACAGTGTTACACTTCCTTTCTTCATCTCTGCTAGTAGATAGTAGTTTTCATTCATCTCGCACTGCATAATAGTTTGCATTTTAGATTGCATGTCATCGAGTAAGTCCCCATTCATTTCCTAAGTTGTTTGAATCTTTGAACAACTCTATTGATCCTCTTTTGCTCTCCGGTTAAGAGCATATCCCTAAAAACCAAAAGACAAAATTTATTGCATATCTTTCACATAAGGGATACTGTACCTTTCAATTTAGGGGTCATTGATAGATTCCTACCATTGACCTAGTCTGTGGTTACTTTTTTCTCTATGAAAGCTAGCTTTGGGTATTTTCAAGAGTCATTTTATAAATCAAATTAAAAGTAGACAAGCTATAAACTAACAGTTTTTGGTGACTCTACTAGGGAGAACTCAAAATTTTCCTAAGTTTGCTTAGTAATTCAGTCTGTGGCTTTACTAAGTGACTCCAAACTTATTTGTTTGGAATTCCTAATGCTATATTATGCACATCACTCTTAAGGAGAAATGGTTCTGCCTCACAAAGAACAAATCCCACTAGACCAATACAAAAGAATCAACTTTAAGTTAGAGAGAAAAGATTCTAACATTGAATATCGGAAAGAAGATTCAGAGCTGCGTAGCTACAATAATCAGGTTCAGTAACTCTAAATCCTAAGTATACTCAAAGTGTCTGAAGAGAGGGACATAAATATTTTGTGTTTGAAGAATTGTAGAAGGCTAAGTTCCCCTTGTTAGAAGACCCTCTCAGAAGAGGAAGAGCCAATTTCTGGGATCCTATTTTTCTAGGTATCCGTGGTGCCCTCTTGTCACCGCCACACCCCGCTCCCTAGATTTGTAGCCATTCTTTTGTCCCCCCTGTTGTCTGCAATACTACCCTGTTACTTTGTAAGGCCCTCACTCTTCACGGAGTAGTTTCTCCTACCAATATAAATTTTTAGGTTGTGCCAGTAACCCTCCCTATTTCAATGGCCATCCCTTGGGGTAATGCCATTAGGCCTCTTTAGCTAGGAGCTAATAATGACTTACCTCGAGCTTCCTAAAAGAACTTTCCAAAGTTTAATGGAGATAGGAAAGTATCCACTGATGAGCATATTGCAACCTTCTTCACTGCGTGTAGTATTGTAAACCCTCAGCATGAAGACATAACAGTAAGAATGTTTGTAGAAACTTTGATAGAAAAATGTCGCTAACTTGTTTCAACATCTCCCTAAGGGATGCATAACTAGTGGGATTGATATGAGAAACTTATTTGAAACCTACTATAAAAGTACAAAGGAGGAACACACACTCCTGACTCAGCTCACTCAGATAAAGAAAGAACCTAGTATTCCCATGCGGGATTTCATTGCAAGGTTTAACAAGCTGGCTAACAGGATCCATGCTGCTAGCAGGCCTATAGCTGACAACCAGAAGATGTTCTTTATTAGTTCCATGCCTCCTAACATTAGTTTCCAAATAAGACAAGTGCATGTGGCTAATTTTCAAGCCGCTCAGACTCTAGCAATTGAGTTAGAAGATGACCTTATAGCTGTTGGGAAATGGAAGCAAGAAGTGCAGAGTGGTGCCTCCACAAGCTCTATTTTTGGTGTAACCAAAAATATTGAGGAGATGATTCAGAAATTGTCTAATGAGATGATTTCCCTTAAGCGACAAATGGGAAAATCTACCCCATCCTTCCAGTAGGCTTACCAGGATATTCCCAGAAAACAACATGAAGGTAAACAATTGCAGTTGCCACTGGCTCAGCAAAAGCTCACCATTGAGGCAGCTAAAAAGAATAATAGGTGTATTTTCATCTAAGAGCTGACCATGATGATAATAGTTGTCCAAAAATTGATAGATACAGATAGCTAGCCTCAAGTAATGAGTTGACTATTGAGAATCTTGAAAGTGAAGAAGATTCTGCTCCCCATGGCGACTACGATAATTTATTTTCGGAGTATGAATTTGATTCTAAAGTTGGAGGTGATTTCTTTTCCACCATGTTTGGAATTCAAATGGCAGTAGAAACAAGAAGTCAAAGAGACAAAAATATTTGAAAATGTTTTCCTCCCCAGAACATTGCACCTGGTCCTTCAGTTGGTGCACCCAGAGCTTCTACATCTTTATGATGGAAGAAGGGTCACTCAAAGTCTGAATCAAATGGTAAGTCTCTGTCTTCATTTGATATAATTCAATACTACAAGGATGTCAGGATCCAAGTGTCTCCCTTAGAATATTTAAAAACTCATCCTACTGAACTTCAAAAGCTTGTAGATTATTGTAAAAGTGATGCTAATTCCAGAGTGCAGCCTAATTTAAATTCTATTGTTAGTGATGCACCCCCTTGTAGTGACCCTTTAAATGATGAAGAACCCATCCTTCCCTTTCTATTTCAGGAAGAAGATTCTTCAATTTTAGCCATAGCTCCTGGCCAGAAGCCTGACCTATTCTATGTCTCTCTATTTGTTAATGGTCATAAACTAAGCAACTGTATTATTGACTCTGGAGCCTCTGATAATGTCATGCTCGTCTGTGTTGCTAAAGCCCTTAGATTGACCCTTACCAGAACCTTTGGTTGCTATTATTCAATGGATGCTATGCAGGTTCCACTCCTAGTTTAGGTAAAGGATGCACAAGTTGCATTGGCCACACACCCTACAAAGAGGATGAAGCTAACCATCCTGGTAGCCGATATTCTAGTTAGCTACGGTATGCTTCTAAGAAGAAGCTTTTGTAGAGGCATAGGTGGAGAAATCAAGATGGACTGGTCCCATGCTATAATCCCGGTGGGTACTAAAAAGATAAAGCTGGAGCCTGAGCAAAAGGCCAAATTCACAGTAATGAAGTCTAATGACCCTAAGGCACAAATCCTCTACTAGGAGATAGAATTTGGCAACTATATGTTGTTTTCAAATTTTGATCATCAAGATAAAATGCCAGAAATTACTAACAATCATGATATCTGGACCTTGGAGTTCAACGGTAGTTGTGCTACTGTAGGATTGGGGGCTGGCATAGTTCTTGTTCCCCCAGAAGGAGACATGATAAAACTTTCTTATAAATTTCAATTTAAGAACACCAATAACACGATGAAATATGAAGCCTTGTTGCCAGGCATTACTACTCTGAAGAAAAGAGGTGTGAAAATCCTTAAAGCACTCGGTGATGTAGAGTTGATAGTGAGACAAGTTCGAGTGCAATACTCAGTGAAAAATGCAAGATTTTGAAGTTATAGGAACAGAGTTTGGGATGAGATAGAGGACTTTGATGCCTTCTCAATCCAAGCTGTTGCAAGAGAGTAGAACACTAGAGCAGATTTTTTGGCTGCCTCAGCTTCACTTCTCCTCCCGCATTTGGATATAGGAGATAAGCAATACAAAGTTGAATTTCTCTTTAAACTGAATGTCCCAGATAATGTGGATATTTGGAAAGTCTTCATCAATGACAAGAAGATTCAATATTTTATGGAAGGATCAGATCAGTTCAGTGATCAATATTTTGAAGGAAGTTCTAGTACCTGTAAGGATCTCTCTCCAGATAGCAAGAAGGAGTTAGATTTTGGAGAAGAATAGTTAAAAGGTAACAAAATTCCATGACACCTAATCTCCCTTGAAAATTTTTTTGATAGACATGATGCATATATTAGAAAAGAAAGAGATAGGAAAGGTGGTACCTCACAAAATTTTGAGCAAATGAACATAGGCATTGAAAATAAACCTAAGATGATAAATATTGGTAGTTTTTGCACAAAAAAGGAAAGAGAAAAGGCTAAAAACCTACTCTCCCAATACAAAGATATGTTTTCCTGGGGCTATGAAGACCTCAAAACTTTCTAGAATGGTAACTTCAAGCATAAGATTCCTCTCAAGCCTAAAGTTGTCCCTTTATAGAAGAAACAATGAAGCTACAATCCTAAGGTGTCAGATGCCATTTTTAGGGAAGTTCACAAGATGTTGGAAGAAAAAATTATGTACCCCATACATCACTCTACATGGATAGCCAACATCGTGCCTGTCTAGAAGAAGAACGGAGAAATCAAAATTTGTGTAGAATTCCAGAATTTGAACCAGCCTTCCCTAAAGGATAATTATGCCTTACCCAACATGGATCATGTACTACAAACATTTGTTGAATCTGAAATGATTTCCATGTTGGATAGTTTCTTAGGTTTTAACTAGATTGAGGTGGACGCATAAGACAAGTATAAGACATCGTTCACCACTCCTTCGGTAACATTTTCTTATAATAGATTTCCCTTTGGGCTTATCAATGCTGGAGCTATCTTCCAGAGGGAAATGAAATATTCATTTGAAAAACTCCTAGATAGAATAATAGTTATATACTTGGATGATTTAATATTCTTCTCTAAGAAGAGAGAAGATCATTTGAAAGAACTTGAGAAGCTGCTAAAGAGATGCAGAGAGCATGACATCTCTCTTAATCCCAAGAAGTCTATTTTCTATGTCACCAAAGGTAGACTTCTAGGTCATATTGTTTCCCATGATGGAATCTGAATTGACCCTAAGCATGTGAAGTCCATCTAGCAATTGAACCTGCTGGCAAGCAAATCAGGAACAAGATCATTCTTTGGGCAGGTAAATTTTCTTAGGCGGTTTGTTCCTAACTTTTCTGAGATTACAAAATGCATAATTGATATGATGAAGGGTATTCAAATTTTCATGTGGAATGACTCTAGGAAGAAGGCCTTTTATTTAATCAAGCATGCTCTAGCTAGAGCACCTATGTTGGTGCATCTGAATTACACCAAGGAGTTCAAATTGTACTGTTACACATCAGCTCATATATTATCTACTATCTTGATGCAAGAGAACAATGAAGGAATTTAGGCACCTATAGTATTCATGAGCACTCCACTCAAGGATCATGAACTGATATATTCTCAAATAGAGAAGCATGCTTGTGTGGTGGTAAGGGTACTAAAGAATTTTAGATTCTATGTATTACATTGCCATTCTGTTATTTATATTACTGATTCTTCTATTAAAATCATTCTGACACAACAAGAAATAGGATGTAATACTAGAGGTGCATGGATAGAAAAGGTACAGGAGTATGATATTGAACTTAAGCCAACAATGTTGGTCTGAGGAAATGACTTGTGTAAAATATTGGTAGAAAATCAAGAAATAGCTCAGGAGGAGGATTCTCCGAAGGTGTTAATGGTTAGTCTTCTTGATCCTTGGTTTTCAAACATCACCTATTTCCTTACTTATGGAGATTTCCTGGGGGGGTTGACATACAAACAGAGAAGAGATTTGAAAACTAAAGTAGCCAAGTATGTCATTTATGATGACCAGTTATATAAGAGGGAAATAGATGGAACTTTCTTAAGATGTGTGGATAGGTCACAACAAGAGAGATTGCTCCAGGCATTTCATAATGAGGCATTTGGTGGACACTTATCATCCATAGTCACTGCATATAAAATCTTGAGGTAGTGTTACTACTGGCCCAACATGTTTAAAGATTCCTAAAATTGGGTGGCTAAGTGTGATAAATGTCGTATGTTTTCCAGTAAGCCTCAGTTAGCTGCTCTTCCATTAAAGCCGGTTGTAGTTGAGGGTCCCTTCCAGCAATGGGGACTTGATTTTATTGGTCTTATTAATCTTCCCTATTCTACAGGACACCTATATGTCATAACTACCACAGATTACTTTACCAAGAGGGTTGAGGCTAAGCCTACCAAGAAAACTACATCTGAGGTGGTCTGTGAATTTATCAAAGAGAATATCTTGGTAAGGTTTGGAGTGCCTTTGAAGCTAGTGATGGATAATGCCACATATTTCTCTTCATTAGATATTACAGAGTTCTACTATGACAATAGTATCCATCTTAGTCACTCATCTGATTATTTCCCTCAAGGAAATGGTCAGGCTGAGTCAAGCAACAAGAACCTGATCAACATCATGAAGAAACTGGTTTCAGAAAGTCAAAAGGATTGGAACAATAAATTGAATGAAGCTCTATGGGTAGATAGGATAACACATAAATGATCTATTATCCCCTTTCGATCTGGTTTACAGAATTGAACCTAGTCTCCTACTTCCACTGGAGTTATCCATTTGTATGCTGCAGAAAGTAATTGAAGATCTAGTTTTCCATATGGTCTAGAGAAATGAATCATGTATCTGAACAAGTTGGAGGAAGAATGGGAAAATATTGTTAACCACATTACTAATCATTGGAGGAGAGTGAAAACATTCTTTGATAAGAAGGATAGACCAAGAAATTTTATTCAAGGTGACTTGGTCCTACTTTGGGATAAAAGGTGTGAGACCAAAGAAAAGCATCATAAATTCAACTCACTTTTGAAAGGACCATTCAAGATTATATAGGTTAACCATAATAATCCCTTTATCTTGGCATATCCTTCTGGAGAGATTCTACCATTTTCCTACAATTGCTAGAATCTGAAGCTCTATCAAATACTCAAGTGAAACTAGGTAACCCCTGCAAGTTAGAGTTAGCATAGGTAGGTTTTCTTTTCTTTCTTTCCTGCTTTCTTTCCTATTTTCTTATTCTTAGTTTAGTTTAGTTTCCTTTCCTGTCGTGTGTTTTAGTTTAGTCTGCCCTTTGTTTTCCTTGTCGGTCTTGTTGTGTGAAACCAGAGACTCTGGGTCCCTTCTCAAACATTAGCATGTCTAAGTCCCCAGTCGGAGCTAGTTGTTGCCTAATTTTAGTCTAAGGTCTTTAGGTCCTTAGGGGTAAAATTGTTCTTTGGTGATCTACTTCTCATTCATCTTGAAACCTTCCATAATGTGCTTATCTGCTAAATGATTTAACTTGCCTATTTGAGCCTAGTGGATTTTCAATATTTCTACTTCATTCGATGTTTAGGTGATTTAGGTATGTCGGGAAAGGGACAACTTCATATCATCTTTTGAATGAGAAGTATTCACCCTCGGATCTGTAATGCTCAATGTGTTTTTCCGAAATAAAAGCATGTGTTTTATAAGTGATTGGTAAAACTTTGTTCTTAAAAAGATTTTTTCAACTCTCAGAGATATCAAGTTGCGGAGTAGTAGTAGTGATCATGCAGTTTCCAAAAATGATGGCCTCAAAGGTGCAAGCCCGATACAAGTGAAAAGAGTAGATAATAGGCCAAGTGCCCTTGGCAGAAAAGAAGGTGTTTAAGTGTGCAAAGGATAAAAGGTGAAGCCGTTGGGGTACTTCTCCGAAATAAAGGAAACAGGCTTATGGAAAAAGTATTCTCTTATGTTCTCTTTCCACACATGATAAAATGGTCTAATGTTCATTCATTTTGGCATCAGAAGTAAAGTATGTTATTTTTCCGCAAGACTAAAGTTTTGTTTTGGCAAAAGTGGCTAATGAAAATAAAGATAAGTGTAAGATTGAGGATTTCGAGGCCGTTATGTTCTCTAAAATAGGAATTTCAAATAGCCATTGATAATCAAAATTTTAATTCTAATCATGTCATTGTGTCCATTAGGTCACCTTAATGTCATTCGTGTGGCACCAACTTTCAGATCTTAGTGGCTATTTCTTAAGCATTTGCCATCATTTTCTATTCACCGTTTTCAATAGCAAGTCATTTGTCTTCACTCATGTTTTAAGTTTCATAGTAAATGGTTGTTAAAGCTTCTGGCTATGACAGATTAATTGGTATTGAGAGTGAATTGAAGGAATTTTCTGACACATCTCTAAGATTCTTTGATCTCAGAGATTTGCACAGAAGATTGAATTCTCATCCAGTTCACCCTATTACATAGAAGCTCAAGGATAGTGGTCTGGTAGAAGCTACATGATTTCCAATGGTATTTCAAGCTCCTAAGATTGTTAGAGAATGTATAGAGAAATATGACCCATCTACAAAGAAAATCCTCTTTCTAGATCAGTCAATTTTGCTAACGATTGGTAAAGCCCTAATCCAATCCACTTTTGGTATTCTAGCGAAAGATGTGTATTACGATATCGACTTCAGTTCTTCTGCATCTGTGTTCAATGAAAAGAAGACTCTATGGAGGGAAGACATGTAGAAGACCTGGTTCTAGACCCCTCAATCAAATAAAATTAAGATGCCAAAGATTCTCTTTGGAAAAACCCTAAAGAGGGAAATTTTCTATATCCTAGCCCTGTTGACCAGATTGGACAGAAAACCTGAGATTTTAGATCTTCTTGAATATAATTTCTTCCGTGTTCAAGCTATCTGTGCTAAAAATATGTTCATTGATTGGGTATAAATTATGTGTGAGAAGCTTGCATCCTCGATGAGCTCTTGTCAAGGATTCAAACAATTTTACATTATTCTTACTTGATTTACACTCTGGCAACTCAGCACGTGTGGCCCGGCTTACCAACAATCCAGAACTTCGACAACAATACCAAAATTTATGAGTTCTACCCGAATCTACAATTGCATCAAATCTTTGAGGAGTATACTACTATGAATGATGCATTCACAATGAGAATTTATCAGGAACTTCAAGGTTGCCTAGAGAGAAGATTCTTGCTAGAGGCCATGTTAGGAATCAGTTAGTATGGATGCTCTTTCATCCAATTCCCAATTTTCTCTTATCTTTGGATAGGATCCTTCTCTGGATTTCCTAAGAGATTGCCCTAGTATCTTGAAGATAAGGTAGTCTTAGTGGAGATTTTTTGACAGATATTGGAAGTGAACACTCTATGTTCAACTATGAAGAAGATCGCCAGAATTTCCTTCCCTGTGGTGGTTGTTCCATATTCCTATGCGTCCAGATCTGATGCTCAGAATTTAGTAAAGACTTTTGAAGATAAGATCAAGCTGCTTGATTATGAGGTTCTTAGGCCTCAATATGATCCTATGGGTTTTGTTAGAGATCACTTGAAGCTTGGACATGTCTATAGACATGTCTCAAACATTGAATATTTCTAGGCCGAGTGTTTTAATGAGTATTAAACACAGGAAAAAGTATGGTCCCATTTAACTTTGGATGAAATTATAATGTATAACCTTGCCATTTATGTCTCTGATCTTGTAGATGACGGTCTCTTCTATTAGAATACTTCAGGGATAACTGAGGGGGGGGTGAATTAGTTATCAACAACTTTAAATTAATATCAACAACTCATAACTCATCATGAATATACAAATGCATATCCTGAAGATAGGCGCAACTCAATAAACACGTTACATATGTCGGCCTCAAACCGTTATTCCTCTAGATTTGTAACCATCAATAACAAAATTACATATCTTTACTGAAACATCATATCTATGTCTGCGTGTATGAACATAGCATAATAAACATGTCAACAATATGTATCTATCCATGCAAGTCTTCATGTCATCATATGGATAAGTACATACAGAAGTGCTTCTGTGTATTATATGTTGTCATCAATGACAAACATACAATCAATCAACTATTCAGAATCAAATCTCCAACAATCTCCCCCTTTGGCATTGATGGCAACATATGATAAAAACAAATTATGTTCATGGTGTCTTCTTTCTTTTACAATCTTCTCAATATCCTCATCAAAGATTCATCTACACTGTTGCAGTTACATGGACTGTGTTTTATATGTATACTCCCCCAGAGTATAAGCTCCTTATATGTGTTCCTTGTTTAGCTCTTTATTTATGTTCCTTGTTTTTAGTACATACTCCCCCATTGACATCAATGGCAAAGGGTGCCATAAACCATTATGCATAGGTACTACTCCAGAAGTAGAGTAGTCAACCATTCATTAGTCACACATGACTGATGTACTTGCTACTTTTTCTAATCAAACTTAGGAGAGGGAATGAATCCCAACTTCTCCCTTAGATACTCAAAAGTATCCTTTGCTAAAGGCTTCATGAAAATGTTTGCTAACTGATCTTTTGTGCTTACATAGTCCAATGTCACTTCCTTGTTTGCAACTTTTTCTCTCAGAAAATGGTACTTGATCTCTATGTGTTTTGTCTTTGTGTGCATCATAGGGTTCTTAGACATGTTAATAGTACTGGTGTTATCACAATGAATAACAACAGGATAGTCAACCTGAATACCAAAGTCTTTAACCATCTGCTTGATCCAAACAATTGTTGTACAATTCAGTGCTGCTGCAACATATTCTTCCTCTACCGTTGACTTAGAAATACAATTTTTCTTCTTGCTTGTCCAAGATACCAAATTTTCTCCAAGAAATACTGCTCCTCCTGAAGTGCTCTTATTTTCATCAATACAACCTGCCCAATCTGCATCAGTATACACATGAAGTTGTGTATTCTCTGATTTAGGATACCATAAACCATAGTCTATAGTTCCCTTAAGATATCTAAATATCCTCTTGATTTCCATTAAGTGATTATGCTTGGGTTCAGCTGCAAATCTTCCAACAATGCCAACTGCATTAGATATGTTAGGTCTTGATTGAGTTTGATAAATAAGCTTTCCAATCATAGATTTGTACAATGTTTTATCAACTATTGTGGAGTCATCATCTTTTGAAATTTTACTTCCTATAATCATAGGAGTGCATACTAGCTTGTAATCCTCCATCTTGAAGGTTTTCAATATTTCTTTCACATATTTTGACTGATTAATGAATATTCCTTTATCTGCCTGTTTTACATTCAGTCCCAACAAGTATTTTATAGGACCAATCATGCTCATTTCAAATTCATTCTACATTTCTTTTGCAAATATTATACTAAGCTTGTCATTACCTCCAAAGATAATGTCATCAAAAAATATGGCAACTAATAGTAATCCATCAGGTGTTTCTCTTGTGAACAAATTGCAATATGCTGCTCCTTTCTTGAATCCAATCTTGGTGAGATAACCATCTAGTCTCTCATACCAAGCTCTTGGGACCTGTTTAAGTCCATAGAGTGATTTCTTTAGTTTGCATACCATGTCTAGTCTATCTGAGTGGTTGAATCCTTCAGGCTGTTCTATGTAGACTTCTTCTTTTAAGCCACCATTCAAAAAGGCTGATTTGACATCCATTTGATAAACTTTAAAGTCTTTTAATGTTGCATATGCCAAAAATAATTTTATGGCTTACAGTCTGCTCACAGGGGAAAATGCATCAGGGTAATCTATTCCTTCTCTCTACGCATATCCTTTACATACTAATCTTGCTTTGTTTCTTATTATTGTACCTCCTTCATTCATTTTGTTTCTGAAAATCCATTTTGTTCCAATCACATTTTTATCACTTGGTCTAGGAACCAATTCCCATGTGTCATTCTTGATTATCTGATCTAGTTCTTCTTTCATTGCATTTTTCCAATCAGAATCATTACAAGCATCTTCAACACTTAAAGGTTCAATCTGTGAAAGTAAACATACTTCTTCATCCACTGTTAGATTCTTTTCTTTTGATCTGGTCAAAACACTGCTACTCTGATCTCCAATGATATCATTTTTAGAGTGGTATCTCAATGTAAACTTAGGAACCTTAGGTCTGACTTCTTCCTCTATAATCTATGGTTCTTTATTGCATGAATTAGGGTCATTGCATGGGACATCAATGCAATCAAACATTTCTTCAATCATAGTATCTTTACTGTTAGGTCTGGGTTCTTCTTCAAACAAAGGTGCATATTCATAGTACCTCTCTTCAATCATAAACTTCTCATGAATTTGAACATGTGTGCTTTCAATTATCTTCTTTAATATCAAATTGAAACATCTGTAAGCTTTGCTTTTCGTAGAGTAACCAAGAAAAATACCTTCATCACTTCTAGCATCAAACTTACCAACACTGTCATCTCTCTTGATGTAGCACTTGCTGCCAAATATTCTGAAGTATTTTACTGTGGGTACATTACCAAACC
>MU227534.1:1600393-1625058 GCA_018584345.1 Thuja plicata | reverse complement strand
GGTTTAGGAGTGTTATCTCCAAATCTAACCATACCACCTTTGTATTTGTCTAGATGAACAAATATGTCTTTGTCACCTGTCATGTGGTGTGAGCATCCACTGTCAATGATCCAATCAGTTCTGACATGTTCTTTGGAAATTAAGGCTAATTCATGATCTTCTTCATTATCTCCAGTGTCCATATCTTCGAGCAACCTTTCCATGTATTTAAGGGCAATGAATCCAATTTCATCTTCTTGTGAATCTTCATCAGTTACACCTTCTTCAGCATGGTAACATTCCTTCCTATATTTAGGTTTGTAATCAGATCTAAACTTCTTGACTCTTGTGGGACACTTAGATGTAAAGTGACCAATCTTATTACATGAAAAACACTTGAATGGAAGTTGTCCTTCATACTTTCCTTTTCTTTTCTTTTCTCTCTTAGCAATCATGGAAATTATCTCTTCTAGCTCTTCATCAGTTTCTTCATTCTCATTATGACTAGAGATGTGTGAGGATTTCTTACCGTGGATTGAAGTTTTGAAGGCTATTTCATTCTTAGGTTTAGTCTTCAATCTTGATATCTCAAATGCAAATATTTTTCTGATTAGAGTCTCTCTTTTGAAGTTTTGTGAGAATTGCATAGTTTCCTCTAGAATGTTGATCTTGTTTTTATAGTCTGATGTCAAAGTAGTTAACAACTTGTCCATTATGTCTTCTTCTGAAATTTCTCCTCCATTGTTTCTGATTCCAGATACTGCTTCATTTATCCTCTAATTATAAGCTCTAATTTTTTCTTCTAGTAACATCTCAAGACTATTGTATTTCTTCTTCCATGTCTTTCTGTGTGCATTCTTTGCTTGAAAATATCCTTCAAACATGTCTTCTAAATATTTCCATATGGTATATGCTTTGTCAATCTTCTTGATTTCAAAAAATTCACTGTCAGATAAGGTGCTGATTAGGGCTTCTTTGGCAATAACATTATTGTTAAATGTTTTCTTTTTTCTATTAGTAGCATCATCCTTTGCAAGGTCTTTCAGAGATGGAATTACAACCTCTTATGTAGAAATCTCAAAGATCTCAAAGCCAACACATTGTAGATGTGTTATCATTTTTTTTTTCCAATCTAGATAGTTCTCTCCATCGAACTTAGGACTCTCTTTTCTAAAGTATGCCATCTGATCTACCTTAAGCTACTAGGCATCCTCTCCAAGGCACTTGGCTCTGATACCAATTATTAGAATACTTCAGGGATAACTAAGAGGGGGGGTGAATAAGTTATCAGCAACTTTAAATCTATTGTACTTATTAATCTAGATTGATACAAAGTAAATGCACATTCAGATAACACATTACACAACACATCAATTTGGTTACGGGGAAACCAAATGGTAAAAACCCCAATGGGAATTAGTAGCCACAAAGAACTATACTATTTATAGTGATCCCTATTAAAAGATCTTTCAACCCTGTTAGGAGTTGTTCATTACAATGCAGTAGTATAGTGACTTGGTTAAGGGTCGGACCCTGTTAGGAGTCTTTTATGATAACCCTAATAGGGGTGGTCGACTCACTATCCAAGGACTCACTGTCCAAGTGGTGAAGGCTACAACCTTCTGGATATTTGATACACACTATTTCAACAAGGTGAACTACTGTTTGTGACACTGCTTGTCTGATCAGTTCCTTTTGTGCACTGATGCTTTAACCTCTTTTAAAGAACTACAACAATATTATCTATATTCTGAAAGCTTCAATTTCAATATCTATATTATCAACATATGATGAATATAGCTCTTCTGCTTAAACACTCTACTTTGATTTTCTTATCTCTGGCTTTCGCAACTCTTCTTATCACAAATGACCTTCTATAAGTACATACACCAAGTATGAGATCATGGGACCTATTAGATAACTCTTCTTAACATCCTTGTTGGCTCTACTAAGTGCACAATCATAATTACAACTGCGCAAGTATAAACTGAATAGACGCGTCGCTTCACTAAGTCAACTTCACCAATTTAATCATAACTTTGCAATCTTCTTGAAATACATTTGGTGCCTTTAGATTAATATCAACAACTCATAAATCATCATGAATATACAAATGCATATCCTAAAGATAGGCACAACTCAATAAACATGTTACATACATCGGCCTTAAACCGTTATTTCTCCAGAACTGTAACCGTTAATAACAGAATTACATATCTTTACTAAAACATCATATCTGGGTCTGCATGTATGAACATAGCATAATAAACATGTCAACAACATGTATCTATCCACGCAAGTCTTCATGTCATCATATGGATAAGTACATATAGAAGTGACGTTGTGTATTATATGTTGTCATCAATGACAAACATACAATCAATCAACTGTTCAAAATCAAATCTCCAACATCTTCATGCAACCTTCATCCTACAACCAGATCAAGGTGTTGCCTATTTCTTCCTCTCCACCCACTAGTCTAGTGATTGATTTATAGGAGCTCCTCATGAGGGGCATTATCAAGAGAACCGACAAGTGGGTAGAATGGACCAAAGCATGACGGGAAAGAACTTCTGGTGCAGGTTCATCCCGAGGAACAACTTCAGGAGCTGAGAAATCATCTTCAATAGTTCCTTCTTTTGTGGCACCATCAGTTTCAATAGGTGCAGTGCAATCTGCCAGGAAAGGAGGTGACCAGCCCCTAGAAAAGAATGTTCCCATCACTTCGACCTACGAAGATGGTTCACTCCCAAACATTGGAAAGGAAGAAGATAGGGAAAAGGAAAAGAAGAAAGAACAGGAGGTGCTGGTCACCAAGCCTCCCTCACCAAGTCCAGTTATCACATTGGATGACAAAAATCCCATGGATGGTTAGGATTCCTCTCGCCTGGTAGATAATCTATCCCTTTCGGTGACCAAGGTGTCATCCTTCCTTGTTCCTCCTCAAGACAAATGGACTCCTCCAATGGCCCGAAAGCTATTTGATCCTACGGCTCTTTAGTCTGCAATCACGGTGCTATCCACAGATTCATGGTTGGAGGAAACCATTGAGAAGAAGAAGAAATGACATGATGAGGCCATTTCTTTGAAGGAATTGATCCTTAAGGCAACCTCATCTCAGCCACCAGCAAAGAAGGTGAAGAAGAAAAAGTCCATAGCGGCCCTTTCCCATCACTCCACGACCGGGCATATGCTAATGTAAATAGCATAGCCACAGAAAGAAGGAATGTTTCATGAACTCTCAGCTCAAGATTTCCAAATTAAAACAATGGACCTAGGGGTGCCAGTGCATGAC
The DNA here is from genome assembly GCA_018584345.1 of Thuja plicata. Taxonomy (NCBI): domain Eukaryota; kingdom Viridiplantae; phylum Streptophyta; class Pinopsida; order Cupressales; family Cupressaceae; genus Thuja; species Thuja plicata. The sequence continues at coordinate 1,621,784 of MU227534.1, read as the reverse complement.
TCGATGGTGAATATCTGGAGAACCACCAATGAGCAGATTGAGGACAGATTAGAAGAACTCTGAGAAAACAAGGAGCTAGTAGAGTATATTAAATCTTCTCTTGGCACTACTTCCTCTGCTCAGTTTTATCCTAATGCGGAGGAGAATAAGAACTTGCTACTAAAGTTGCAGCAAGAAAGATAGTTTGGTCAAATTGGCAGAGCACAGATAGAAGTGATAAAGGTTCAAGGCCCCATTATTATCAAGAATTTAGGGAATCTTCTACTTGATGCAGAAAAATTGAAGGATACAACATCAAAACACTAGGAAACCATCTATAATGCATCCAATGGATTGACAGAGCAGTTAGGCACCTTGCAGGAGGTGATTGATATGAAGACCAGTGTTGCAATCTCTAATGTCATCCTCAAGACCAGACAGGATCCATTATTTCACTGGAGGCAGTCTCTGGAGTTCGTGATTGAGAACTCAAATAGATCTATAGATAAACTCAAGACTATGGTGAAGTTATTACAAAAGGAGATGAATAAACTATTTGAGTTTTTGAAAGTACTGCACACAGAATCTCATGTTTCTAGAAGTGACAAGTTGGTGAATACATAGAAAATGAAAGATAAGTTTCTTTCTTTCATACATGACATTATAGATCTGGCTAACTTCCAAGTGTCAAGAATCAGTGAGCTCTCCGCAATAGATGTTGTGATAAAAAAAGGAAACGGAGAAGCTCCAATCCCAGATTGCAAGGTTGGATGAACTGATAGAGATGCGTGATTTTTGGATGATCTGAGCTGACAATATAATCATTCCAAATGCTCAATATTTGGGCAAGGTAACGGATGTAATGAAATCTTACAGAGGAAAATCCATTACACAGAAGACATCATAGAATCTATTGACCTATGTCGTCTTCCCAACTTTTGTATATTGTAGCCATTTTTGGCATTTTGTCAGCTTTGTTAGTTTTTGTAACTGACCAGGTTTATTATTAGAATGTTCCTCTTGTAATACTATAAAGAGGCAATCATTTTTGAAATGGGTCATATTTTGGAGAAGACCTATATATGTAAATTTCTGTAAAGTAAAAAATATCAGAAAAAATTACTTTGGGCAAACCCCTGTAGCTGGGACTACTATGTGCAACTCTGAGTTTGAAGTGATTTTTGTTGTTCATTAGAGTTAATTGTGTGATGTTTTGAATGAAGATGCTTATACTAGAAATTGAATGAATAAGTAATGAACTGGGTTTTGTTATTTTCATTCAGTGGATTGTATGTTTACTATCTTCAGCATAAGTACTCTGTTTTCATTTCATTGCACATTATAGTTCAATAGATTAGTTCTTGCATAAGGATTTAGGAAGAAAGTTAACAGAAAATGAGATCAAGATAATCTGGGTATTGTCAAAGTTTCACAATCTTAGCAATCTGGGAATTGTAGTGTTACACTTCCTTTCTTCATCTCTGCTAGTAGATAGTAGTTTGCATTCATCCTGCACTACATAATAGTTTTCATTTCAGATTGTATGTCATTGAGTAAGTCCTCATTCATTGCCTAAGTTGTTTGAAGCTTTGAACAACTTGGTTGATCCTCTCCTGCTCTCTGGTTAAGAGCATACCCCTAAAAATTAAAAGACAAAATTCATTGCATATCTTTCACATAAGGGATACTGTACCTTTCAATTCAGGGGTCATTGATAGATTCCTACCATTTACCTAGTCTCTGGTTACTTTTTGTTCTACGAAAGATAGCTTTGGGTATTTTCAAGAGTCATTTTATAAATCAAATTAAAAGTAGACAAACTATAAACTAACACCTTTGATGACTTGTCCTCATTTTTGAGCTTGCATTCAGTTTCCATCGGTGTTCCAACTAGTTTGGACTCTTCCATCTTGAATATTTTTAGTACTTCTTTGATGTACTTGGATTGTGTAATGAAAATACCTTCATCTTGTGGCATGATCTACAGACCAAGAAAGAACTTGATCTCTCCAAACATAGACATCTCAAACTCTTTGATCATTTCTTTTGCGAATGATTTGCATAGCATATCATTGCCTCAAAATATGATGTCATTAACAAATATCTCAGCAATCAAAATGTTAGCATCAGTATCTTCCTTTAAATAAAGATTATTTTTTTCACTAGTCCTTACAAATCCAATAATTATAAGATAGGAATGAAGTCTTTCATATCAGGCTCAAGGTGCTTGTTTCAATCCATACAGGGCTTTGTGTAGTCTACATACCATGTACCTCTTGTCTAGATCAACAAACCCTTCTGGTTGTTGAATGTATAGCTCTTCTTCAAGTATTCCATTTAGGAATGCAGACTTGACATCCATTTGATATGCCTTGAAGCCTTTATATGTAGCATAAGAAAGTAAAATTCTTACTACTTCTAGTCTAGCAATGGGTGAAATAGTCTCTACATAGTCAATTCCTTCTTCTTGTGCATACCCCTTGCATACTAGTCTTGCTTTATTTTTGGTGACTTCTCCATTCTCATTCAATTTATTCCTGAATATCCATTTTGTACCAATGACATTCTTTTCATCTGGTCTCAGTACAAGTGTCCATGTCTTTTTTTTCTCTATCTTCTCAATTCCCTCATTCATAGAACTTATCCATTCATCATTAGCTAGTGCAGCATTAACAGATTTAGGCTCATAATCACAAATAAGACATCTTGTATTTAGAGACTTACTTTTGGTTCTCATACCATCCTTTTTATGTCCTATGATTTGGTTCTGCGGATGATTCTTTCTGACATATCTTGCAAGTATAGTTTCATCTCTTTGTCTATTAGCTTGATCATCATTTTGTTCTTCATTATGTTCTCCATCACTTTGTACATCATCTTGAGAAATATTTTGATCATTGGTATTTGGAGCCTGGTGCTCGGGTGAAATGATCTATTTCTCGGGAGCTCTACATTGTTGTTTGGGTAGAGTGTTAGGTTCCTCATTATAAGAAAATCTATTGTAGTCCTCTGGTTCTTTAGTACTTTCCTTTTCATTCTTCTCTGCAAATTCATCAATCTTTACATTTCCACTTTCAACAATTTTGTTAGAGGCTTTATTAAGGCATTTATAAGCCTTTCTCTTGGTAGAATACCCTAGAAAGATTCCTTCATCACTCTTGGAGTCAAGTTTTCCATTTTTGTCATATTTTAAGATATAACATTGACTAAAAAAATTTTTGAAGTATCTCACATTGGGTGTGTATCCATACCAAAGCTTATAAGGTGTCTTTTTGGTGTCTTTCTTCAATTGTACTCTGTTCAATGTGTAAAAAATAGTACTTCCAGCTTCTCTCCAGAAGATTTGGGTGATGCCTTTCTCTATCATCAATGTCCTTGCACAATCAACTATGGATCTGTTCCTTCTTTCAACAATTCCATTTTGTTGTGGTGTTCTTGGTGCAAAAACCTTTCTTTTGATTCCATGCTCATTACAAAAGTTAGTGAATTCATCTGAAATAAATTTCCCTCCTCTATCTGACCTTAAGCATTTCAATTATTTACCGCTTTGTTTCTCAACCATTGCCTTATACCATTTAAACATCTTAAATGCTTCTGATTTATCTTTTAGAAACATTATTGTCATCATTCTAGAGTAATCATCAACAAAGAGAATAAAATATCTATCTCCATAATAACTCTTTGTCCTCATAGGTCCACATAAATTAGCATGGACTAATTCTAGAATGGCATCATATGTATGGGTTTTGCTTTTGAAAATAGACTTTGTCATCTTACCTTTTTGATAATTCTTACACATGATGTTGCTAGGCTTGGTCATTATCGGTAATCCTCTGACATTTCTCTTTTTGCTAATGTTTATCATGTTGTCAAAGTTCACATGACACAATATTTTGTGCCATAAACATATGTCTTTGTTTGTAGCAATCAAACAAGCAGTGTCAGTATCATTCAGATAGAATAAGTTACCTTTTGTCTGCTCACTAGTACCAATCAAATTTCTTGATTTATTGAAGATTTTTGCCTTCTTATTTTCAAATTCCACTCTGTGACCTGAATTATTCAACTGCAAAACGCTCAATAGATTATAATTCAATCCATTTACCCAATAATAATTTTCACATTTTATCTAGTTATTCAACATTATGGTTCCTCTACCTTCAACTGGACATTACCCATTCTTACTGAACCACCTTTATAGTATTCAAAGTCTCAAAATTTTTCTTGTCACTGGTCATATGGTGAGTGCAACCACTATATATGATCTAGACATCATTTTAACTAACTTTAGATATGAGTGCAGTTTCTACATACCGTTCTTCATCATCATCTAAATCATCTTTTACTGCCACAAACACCATCTCAATGTCTTCCTCAGATTCGGTGTTAGTATCATCATCTTGGCATTTTTCTAGGTAACTGGCCTTCTTTCCTTTGTCATTGTAGACTCGGTTATCTCTTATTTCTAATTGTCAATAGCTTCTATAATCACCTCTATTATAATTCTTTTCAAATGATCTGTCATTACTTATGTCATCTTTTCTCCTATTAGGACATCTTGCAGCAAAGTCTCCAATCTCTTTACAATTAAAACAAATAAGTGGTAATTTTCCTTTGTATTTACCTTTGCCTCTCTGCATTCTTCTAGCTATAAGCACTTCAATTTCATCAATATCTTCTTCTTCACTTTCACTATAACTATCTTTTCTCATAGTGTGTTTATGACTTGATTTACTTATTCTCATAGAATATTTGAATGCAAACTCTATGTCTGGTAAGACACTATTATCAAAGTTATTCATCTCAAATTAAATTAGTCTTCCAATTCTTCCAATCAAAATTTCTAGAGTAACATTTCTATTTTCTACTGCTCTCCTTTCTTGAATGGAAAATTCTCTAATAGCATAAGTAGGTAGTAAGGTTCTTATAATTTTACTTACCACTATATTTTCTTCTAGTATACATGAAACTCCTCAGATAGCATTGACTATCTATTTGATTCTTGTGCTCTACTAAGTGATGTTTTCACCTTCTTTCATTCTGAGGTCATCAAACTTTCCTCTAAGGATTTTTGCCTTGGCTCTCAAAAAATTAATGTCACCACCATGTACAAGCATCAATTTGTCCCACATATGCTTTGCAGTCTTACAGGTTTTGACATCTTCAAATTCAGCATCAGAGAGTGAGGAAGAAAGCTCTATCATCATGCAATTGTGCTCATGCTTCTCTCTCATTTTTTCAACTGTTGGTGTTCCTTTGGGAAACACATATTCAGTATCTAAGTATTGAGTAACATAATTTCCAATACCTGATAAGTGGAGTCTTATTCTACTCTACCATGAAGAAAAATTATCTTTGGTCAACTTGGGCACATCTCATCTATTCATCTTGTGATCTTTAGATTAGGTCTTCAAACCTTCCTTCTAAGCATAGAAGCTCTAATACCAATTGTTAGTAATAACCAAGAGGGGGGGGTGAATCAGTGGCCTCAAAAATTAATCCTTAAATCAACCCTTAAAACTTATAACCACAAACTATGTCTCTAGTTGTCTTCTATCCTACAAGATGAATTCCTTGAAATACTTTTATCAATTTTATACTTGTCAGATTGCTTTGTAAATCTCTCTTCTGTATGATTATCGATAAGGAGTTAACTATTTATCAAAACACAATAAATATGTAGGGTATACTGATAAATCAAAAATTTCATATGTGAAATGTAAAATAGTAAAGTAATGAAACATAAACACATAGCACATGGATTTTAACGTGGAAACCCTGTTAAGGGAAAAACCACTGGGCGAGCTCTATTAGGAGCCAACCCTTTTAAAGGTTACAAACACACTGTTAGGTGTGACCTTGTTAGATGATTTAAAAGATAGTTTGTCACCTAGTATCTGGCATCTAATGCTACCATCCTTGATCAAACACTCACTTGGCCTGTCAATAGGTATTAGGCATATCCAATGCTACTTTTATGATCAAAATTTTTGATACTTTTTGGGATGTATCTCAATTGTAAAATACTTTTAAGTCTTTCTCGGTTAAGAGACTTGATGCTTCAATGGTTAAACTGAAACACTAATTATCTATTCATACATACAACTCAATTGCATATTTTTAGATCTATTGTAAGTCCATTAGCTCTCTGATCAATATAATCAATTCTATACCTTTTCTCCACTCTTTTCTTCTCTATGATGTTGTCTCACTGTTCGTTGGTGTCTACAGAATCTAGCTCTTTCCTTAGCTTGTTGATTAGGATTGAATGAAGACTTTCTTCTCCTTCAGATTTTATTTAGCATCTTTCCTCTTTTCTTTCACCCAACACACCAATTCATAAAGAATTAGGTTTGTCTCTATATAGACATGATTTACCTTTTCTTGGATTTTTTGATTCTTGGCGTGATCCACAATTCTTACCAATAGATTTATAACCAAACTCCAGTTTTATCTCAAAGAGATCTTCTTACCAACTAGATAAATCAGCTTTAAATCAATTACTTATCTTCAGCTTTATCTGGATGATTAAAACAATGATAAGTATTCATTAAGTCTATTTATAGCTCTTGACAGCTAAGCATTTTTTCATTTTTGAACTCTTTGTTCTGTCGGTCAACACTCTAGTTAGTCATCAGTGATAAATGACTATTCTGTCGATGTGACTTTAGTTTTTTTCATGATCTCCATCCTTGTCTTTTCCGTCGGGCAACATTGTAATTCTTTCCATCGGGTTACTCTGTGCTTTTCTCATCGGGCAACATTGTGACTTTGCTCGTCAGTAATGCAGTGCATTAGCTTGTTTGGTAACACTGTCACTTTTCTCTTTTACTCTGACCTTCAGTGTGCACTCCATTGGTGTATACAATAACTGAGTGAGTACTTTACTTGTATGCATTACTAATAGCATAGCCTTGATTCATTGGTTCTTTGAAGTCTTTGGAATTATTTTCATGACCATACAGATTATAACAAGTTGACATCAATGACAATACAATACATTAAATGATCTAATGCCTTGCATGATTATCAACTTAACATCTTCAAACATTCAATCAGTTACATTTCATCAATACATACACACACACACACAGATATATCTATATATATATATATATATATATATATATATGTGTGTGTGTGTGTGTGTGTGTGTGTGTGTGTGTGTCTACTAGGGCATTGAACTACCTTACAAAATGTATTACAATCTTTCCCACTCGATCCTTGAACCCTAAAATGTATTACCACTCTAGAACATTCAATTACAAACTCAGGTCATTCATAATATTTATCACATACTAATTTGAGTAAAGGACATTAAAATATTTTTGACTTATTTACCATGCTTCCAAAAATTGATTAAATTGGATCACCTTAAGAAATTAAATAGAAAATCATCATTAAAAATCTATTATTCCATGTCATCTATACACGTAGATCATGAAAACATTCACTGCAACTAATCACATCATTACTACACATCGATTTAACACCAACTACTCAAATTGGTTCAAACATTTAGCTATTAGGCATAGAATGACAGATTGTCAATTAAGGCAATGCCTTCCATTACTCCAATCCTTTTGTGATTAAATTATCTATAGAAAATCCCAGTCAAGATAAACATATCATGAACACAACACTTGGATCCATAACAATTTGCACTATTTATTCTTTTCTCTACTTTGTTTCTCTTCAATCAATCATAATTTGCTCCATGTTTATTTCCAACATATGTGGTCATATAGAATGCATCTAGAGACATTCCTGATTTTTCAATCACACACTCCATTTCCTAATATAACATAGAATTCATCTGCACAAATAATTAGTAACACATCAGGAACACTACCAACAAATACAATACAAAGTTGACTTGAATGAGAACACAATAAATGATCTTCCTGTCATCAAACCTATACCAATAAACACTCAAAAATATATGCATCAATTATGCCAACAATGTCCCCCTTTGACATCTATTACTACACCACATTGATCAGATAAGAATTCATCCCCCTTAGCTGATGTACCAAACTTCTTGTCTTGATCTTCTTGGTTTTCTCCTTCAAAGTCTTTCTCTGAACTTCTCCTAAATACTTGTATCTAGTTCTTCTCGTTCTTCTGGTCTTCTCCCCTTTTGAAAACAATGGCAAAGGTGCCACTTAGGTCACCTACTATTGTAACATCTTTCCTTTGCCTCTGACCGCTCCCCCTAAGGAGTAGTCCTTTTTAACATCAACCCAGTAGTGAAAGATATTCAATGAGTCCACTGGCTTAATGCCTACAAAACAATCTTAATGTCTCTCAGGTAGGGGAATAACCCCTAACTTACCTCTCATATACGCAAAAGTATCTTTAGGTCATTCATTAGTGAATATATTTTCTAGTTTCTCCTTGGTTGGCACATATTCCAATTTGTCTACCTTTTCAGGCACTTTCTCTCTTAAGAAATGATATTTGATTGTAATGTGCTTAGTCTTTGCATGCATTACTAGATTCCTTGAAATATAAATTTCACTTGTATTATCATAGTAGATAGTCATATATTCAGTTACCTTCTCTTTGATACCTTCTAGGATCTACTTCATCCATGCAATTTGTGTACAATTGATAACTCCTTCTACCTATTCAACTTCTACAGTAGAATGGGAGATGCAATTTTTCTTCTTACTTATCCATGACTCAGGACTTCCTCCTAGGAATAATTCTCCTCCACTTGTACTCTTCCTTTCATCAATGTTTCCTACCCAATCTACATCAGTAAAAACACTCAAAGAGAAATCACCTTTATGAGTGTTAGTGAAAAAAATTGTCCTTTTAAAGAAATAAAAATAAAGACTTAGAATTCCTAGACAAAATAAAAAATGCCACCAACAGTTGGATAGATTATCATTGAATTGATAATATTTCTCTCAATTGAGAGGTACAACTTCCTCTTAAGATTTAAAATGGATTAAATAACTGAATTTTTTTTTAACTAGAAGACACGAAGGCATGCTAACATTCACCCATAAACATGGGATTAATGTGATTTGGCTGTAAAAGTGTAGAAATTAAATCAAATATGTGGCACATAGAGTCATATAGTTAACCTCCTCATCCAAAAACAAATATAGAAAAATTTAACATTCCACCTCATCTACATGAATGCATGAAACCCACAAATTTCATAACACACACACACACCTTTGCCAAGATAAAAAAAAAAAAAACAATATTTGAAATGTAATTGAAGGTGACCAACATATCAATTCCAATAAAAATAAATATATGCTCAGATCAAAAGATTTGGAAATCTATTTCCATTTATTTCAAATACATAAACATAGAAACCAACTGATTACTTGACTCCTACATTTCCAAACAAAGTATGGAAAAATAATAAAAAATCTTCCTCTTCCCCTCCTATTTTAATCATAAAATATTCTTCCTTCCCTTGCAGCCACCAAACTCCTGTAGAAAATAAGAACCCTTTTCTTCATGGAAAACTTTCCATAAATATTTCCATGGGATTGTTATTTAGTTACATAACTGAAATATAATATTGCTTAATGAGCATTATTATAATGTGTCTCTTCCTCACTTTATATAGTGCCTTTAATTTTAAACCTCTTCTTCTCTCAAATAATTCTTTCTCCGTAACAATCTTAAAAGTAATGTATTTGACAATGATTGTACATGTGGCATTTGACTATGTTTTAAATCAAAATTTAAAAAAAATATCTAATGTTGGGCAGACCAAAATATTATTGGCAGTTATATAGTTCTACACACAGTCATCCATATCTTGCAAACCAGAAAACATTTTCAAATCTCTCCAATGAGAATTTACACAACTTGCCTTTGAACAACATATCCAAAATTGAGAAAAATCCAATGGTTGAGTTGACAGTTACGTGCCCGGTACTGAGACTAAATTTTCTATCATCAGAAAATCTGGAAATATGTCTAGTTTTATAGACCTTTATTTTGTTATTCATATCTTTCCAACTAGACACAATTTTGAAAATCCCTCTAGTGTTAATTTGGAACACTAGGTTTTCTAAAACATATCCAAAATTCCACTTGATCCAACGGTGGAGTTGAAATTTATTCCCCCCGCAACATGACTATTTTACTGTCATCAGTAAATTCGGGTTAAAAGAGGAATTTCACAATTGCATATATCTCCATTTCAAGAATAAAACACAACATGGAATAGATTGCCATTTTATTATTAATTGTCTCATAATTAATGCCACATGCCATGAAAGTGCCAAAGAAGAATGTTCAAACTGTTAAACCAAACTTTTGGAATGGTAGTCTATTAGATCTACAAACCTAAACTTGCACTTTGAACCTTGAACCTTGAACTTTCAGTTCAAGGTTCAAGTTCAATGATGCATCCTCTAAGCCTCTATTTTGAACTCTGAGCTTTTGAACTTTGAACTTCAAACTTTGAACCTTGAACTTGAACCTTGAAAATTTTTAGTTCAAAGTTCATGACACGGAAAGCACATTACACTTTGAACTGGCTGGAATCTTGAATTCTAAACTTTTGCACTTTGAACCTTGAACTTTGAACTTTGAATTGTGAAGTTCAAGGTTCAAGTTCAATGTGACATTACTCCCTGAAACTACACTAAAAAAAACTACATAACTTTTTTTTGATAGCTCTATTTCTCATGAAATTTTAACTGTAGGCTACATGAGCCATGTAAAGCATAACCCAAAAATATTTTTATCATAGGACACAAAACGTATGATTTAATTGTTAAGTCATTCTTTGAGCCTGTAAATTAAAGCATTAAAATCTGGTTCCCGGTAATGATTTGGGTAAAAAAAACTTGAATCTTGAACCTCAACCGAGTTCATGATTTGGGGTACTTGACCCAAATTTTAACTATAAGCCTGAACATGGACCTGCACTTCTGAACTAGTGAACTGGTGTAGGAGCACCTAAGGTTAGAAGAATTTTTAGGATAGAAAGCTTGTTAGTTTGTAAGGTGTTTTGTTCCACCATTTTTGTAATGACTGAGGTCAATCAGTGAACAAACACCATAGTTGATAGGTAGTTATTTACTAGCTTAAGTGTGTGTTGAGGTAGTCTATAAACCTCTATAAATGTAATAAGGCTCTAGCGACCGAAGATTGATGCTATGCGGATCAGTGATACTGATGCTCAAGAATGTCTCTCGATAATATTTGTCAGGAATGTCTCTGTGGAATGTTCATCGAGAATGTCTCTCGGGAATGCTCATCGGTAATGTCCATTGGGGATGTCTTTTAGTGATGTCGACCGGTGTCTATGTTTTTTTTTGGGTTTGTGATCTGATGCTTGGGGTTGAGGACCGATGATATTTTTGTTGCTCAGAAAAGTCAACATTGGCACTTGATAATGTTGGTTAATGATCTAGGAAATGCGTGATGTGATGTTTGTGACTAGCTGGGTCAACTGCAATGGCTCTCTAGGTGTCATTTTTGCTTGGAATGAATAGGGAAACCTATTCCAGTAATGGAAGGGTCATTTATGGCTCGATCAGGCCACTTAGGTAAGATGGTTGAAGTTTTCAAAGAGCATGAGATATTTTGAAGATATTTCAAGGGTTTGATATATAGCTGAAAGCTTTTGCAAGAAAATAGAGAGAATAGAGAAGAATAGAGGGACTGTAAGATTTTAAGAATACTATAAATGTAATAGATTTTAGAGAATATTTGGGATTTCCTTCTGTAATATGTTACATGTGTTTTGTTTTTGATCTATTAATAAGAGAGGTTAAACATGTCAGTTTAGCCTAGAGAGTGAATCTTTCCTAATGAATCCCTTAGCATGAATTAGTAGCTTTACGGTGTAAACCAGGTCTAGGGAAATTGAGGTGAAGATCTTAGTGACTTACTCAAGCAAGGGTAAGAAGATACCCTATAAGGTCTATGCAAGAGGCCTTAGAGTAGAGTCAAGCTGACTCTCGGTAGCAACTAGACCTAGGTGTTACATCAGATTGTTATCAGAGCAAGTTAGAGAATTGGGCTTGTGTTGTTTGGGTGTGATTTATAGAAGAGTCTGTAAATTCATCCAACATGGTGTCCAATGAAGAAATGGAAGGAGATGTTAGAGAATAGAGAGAGGAGAATAGAATCTTGAAGGAACATCTAGCCGAAATGTCATGCAAGTTAGAAGAAGTGCAGTTGTGAACTACATCAGTTAGTGAACTGATGAGAGAAGCTGATGAGAAGGGTTAATAAGTGGCTGAGGAGGACACGATCCTAGAGCCAGACCCTGTGCTTCAAAAAAAGCCATTCTTGAAGGCATTAAAGGCAATGAGGGGTAATTCCTTAGAAGGTGTGCCCTTATTTAGTAGAAAAATGGATCCAGAATTAATCATGGAATGGATAGAAGGTATTCAAAATCACTTTGATTATGATAGTGTGATCAAAGCTCTAAAATTCAAATAACCAAGAAAATATTGAGAGGTACTGCTCTCACTTGGTGGAAATTTTTCCAAGATGAAAGGGCAAAAGAAGGAAAGAACCCCGTAACTAGTTGGAAAGGTATGGTGGAAAATATAAAGGAAACTTACCTTCCTAATGATTATGAAGTGAAAATGCATAAGAAAAGGTAGAATCTGAGGTAGAAAGACTTAGAAGTCAGTGCCTATACAAAATAATTCCATAAGCTATGCTTGAGATCCCATGTGATGGAAGAAGAAATCCTAAAAGTGGCAAGATATCAGAATGGACACAAATGGAGTATTCAAGCAGAGATTAGTCTCTTAAGCCTCAAGACTGTCCACCAGTGCTATCAATTAGCTCTTAAAGTGGAAGAGAAGTTCAAAAAGAAATGAGACTCCAACAGTAGAGGTAGAGGAAGAGACAATAGAGGTCATAGAGGAGTAAATGGAGGAAGAAATCCCGAAGCTAAAAATTTGAGTGAGAAAAAACTCATAGAGAACCAAGGAGAACCTAGTAGCTCTAGAGGTGGTTACAACTGAGGATGAGATTCAAATAAAAGTTCAAGAGGAAGAATTGATAGCCAAGGAAGAGGATCTTATTTCTCTTCAATGAAGTGCTATAGCTATTAATAGTTTAGGAATCTTGCATATCGGTGTCCTACAAAGAGCTCTACTTTACAAGGAGGAGAGAAAAGATCCAATTATGTGCAAGAAGAGTCTTCTAGTAGCAAGAATGTAGAAGTCCCTGCAGGATCAAAGATGGGAGAGCATTTGATGGCTCGGAGAAAAATCCTCAAAGAATTGATCAAAGAAGAGCCCAGCCAAAGAAGATCTTTGTTTTGAGTCAACTACAAGGTACTTGGTAAGGTTTTTAAAGTTTTCATAGATTTAGGTTCTACTGATAATATAGTTTCCTTAGAAGCTATTGAGAAGTTAAAATTGACAAGGATATCTCACACAAATCCTTATAGAGTTACTTGGTTAAATAAAGATCAATATGTAATAGTCAATGAGAAATCTTGGATAGAATTTTCTATAGGGAGGTATAAGGATAGATTTCTATGTGATATCCTACCCATGGATGCAATTCATCTACTATTAGGTAGACCTTGGCAGTATGACCGAAGTGCAGTGCATGATGGAGTTCAGAATTCCTATTCCTTCAAGAAGGATGGAATAACTTTCAGTGCACAATCAATCTTGGAAGAAGAGAAAGAAAAGAAAAGAGGCCCCAACCTACTGTTGGTCAGTGAGAAAGAATTCTTAAATACATTGGAATAATATGGAGTAGGCTTTGACTTGGTTTTAAAACCAAATGGTGAAAAGAGAAAAGAGAAGGAAGAGTTGCCTTTAGAGATCCAAACATTGTTAACTCAATACCAGGCCATAGTTAGTAATGGTAAACCAGCTATCCTACCACCTGAGAGATCTATTAGTTATCAGATTGAATTTATCCTGGGAGCCTCAATTCCAAACAAAGTTGCTTATAAGATGACTCCACAGCAGAATGCAGAGGTTTCTAACCAAATCCAAGAACTAATTGACCATGGGTTGATTAGAGAAAGCATAATTCCTTGTGTTGTTCCCATAGTACTAGCCCCAAACAAAGATAGTACTTTGATGCAATGGAAAGGGTGGTGGATTGATAAGAAAGATAAGAGATGCACAAATTTGGACTACCAACGAACTACCCTTCCAAGTGCATACTAACTCGAAGAGACTCAATTCACCCAAGGTTACTCTAGATGCAAACCAATGATAGATTTGGTGTATTTTGATGGTATTAGGGTGGATTAAAGTGGTAAGGTTCCAGACCCAACCCAACACTCCTAGCCCTTGGTTTTACTCCAAACTACCAATAGGCCTAATAGCCTTCCTTGTAACCCTTCAGCAAGAGTAATTTGCACTTAAATTTGAAATTTCCCAAAGGAATAAAAAAATAAATTGCAAATTCTGATACCCTTTATCCTCTTACACAACATACCAAAATGGTTCTATGGACTCCTTTGGACTATATATGATTGTCCTCACACTATGGCCTTAAAATGCATAAAAAGACCCCAATTTACAAAAAAACTATATCATAAACATGCTCCCAATGGCTCAAATCTGGGGAAGAAACATGAAATGACTCCAAACCCCTAAATCCAAAAGTAATTACACCCAAACCTTCATTAGCATCAAAATCCACAAATTCACTCCTTTCAAACCCTTAATATTAAGGCTTCCTTAATGTCTTGTCTCCAATCACTTCCAGACATAAAACCAATACTTGATTCAACAATAAAAATCCAAAATAATACAACCCACATCATAAAACATACCCCTTATTTGGATGGATCATTGGATGCTACACTTGTGCCATCAATTTCACTAAAAATCCTCTTTCAAATCAACCTGTGATCACTTCATTCCTTCAAATCTTTGCAAGGATTAGTGTTATAACTTATCATACATGGTTAGTATACTCCTCCCATGGATTCTAGGCCTTTGAGTCCACGGAAAGGATCAAAGTTTCAAACTAAGTACAAAATAGATGAAAACATTCACAAAATCTGAATTTTAACTTGCTGGAAATGACAATACAGCCATGCAAAATGACTCTCAATGCATTTGAAAGAGAATTATATGGTCTTAGATTTCTCAATATTTCAACCTAAACCAAAAATTGAAGAAAAAAGTTCTTAACCCTCAAAAATGCATAGAACATCAAAATTTGCAATCAAACTTGTATTCTCATTAATGTCCTTGTCTTGTCCGTACACTCTAGATCTTCCTTTATGTACAATGGAGTCCCAAATATAAATAGGGAACTAAAAATTAACTTCCCCAACCTATTCCAATCAGTTTGAGGGATTAGTTAAGTGTTTTAAACAATGAAACTCTATTTCCCTCCTAAATGGCTATTAGCCGTTATAATTCAAATATTTGAATTTTTAAAATAAAAAAATGCTTTAAAACCTTTGTAAATAGGATTTTAAAAACTCCAAAGGGTTCCAAACACCTAGGAGACTTAATTGCACCATTCCTATAATACAAACTATCCTAAGGCACTGATGGACACTAATGGTCCTTATTACATTCATGTATTCCCTTCAAGGATATGACTTATTCCTTAAGTGAAAATGCCATTTAATGGTATCAAAACATTATAGGAGCCAATACATTATAGTTAATATGTTGTGCATAATTGAGGATCCCCTTGTACCTCTTAATGCCATTAGGTACCTTCAATTCCTTCATATTCCTCCAAGTTTGGTTCATAGTCTTTATGTGGAACCTTGGTGCTTCTGCACCATACTCCCCACCACCAATGAAATTATTGTCCCAAGACTGGCATGGCTTAAAGGATCTTTGCAATGTAGCGGTGAAGAAATCCCCCAAACTAATATTTCTTCTCACACCTTTCCAACCTGAATTCTTACACAATTTGTTAAAATAAAAATATGGTTTTTCTTCCTTCCCTTGGGAAGGACAATAAGAGGGTTGGAATTCCTCCTCCTTTGTTCCACTCCATGGCTTAGATCTCTGATCTAACATCTCTTCCCCCTTGCTTTTTTTCTGACTGCATCACAGGACACTTTATGTTCCCAAAATGCACAAAGGCTAGGTCCCAAAGCTCTCCTCCTTTAGGACTGTCATAGTAGCCTCTTGACTGTAATTTCTCATCCCTCTTCCATCCATTATCATACTGAACCTTCTTTTCTATCTCCTGCCCAAAACACATAAGTATTGGTTCTTCTTTGTACCTTACTAATGGTTGCAACTCATATTTCTTGCCTTCATGGTGAATGAAGTACTTATTATTGAATCCATCATAAATAACCCTCCTTGACCATTGCCAAGACCTACCTAAGATCAGGTGTCCACAACTCATATCCAAAAAATCACACAATACCCTATCTCTATACTTGCCAGCTGAAAATTCAATCATGACTTGAGTACTAACCAACAAATTCTGATGCACATTTACCCAAGTAGCATAATATGGCTTAGGATGTAAAAATTTTTTCAAATTTAACTTCCTTACAACTTCATGAGACACAAAATTATGACTTGATCCTGAGTCTATAATGAGTCTACATACATTACCTTGGATTAAACAATTTGATCTAAATATACCCACTTGTGGATTCCATGGCTATCCTCTTCCCATCAATAAGCATTCTCCAACCTCTAGTTGAATTACAATGGGCTCTTTCTTCTCTTCTCTCTTTGTATCTTCTTCCATCAAGTTCACTCTGCTATCACTACCTTTGTCTTCATTCCATTTAGGACATCTAAAGGACTGATGACCCACTTCATTGCAAGTGAAGCATCTTCCTATGAACATCCCATTTCCTCTTCCTCCTCTATATCCTCCTCTTGTCTCTGATGTGTATGGCTTCTCTTTGTCATTGTTATTCTGAAAATCAGTGGTACCTCTACCTCCTCTTCCTCTCATAGAATATCCTCCTCTTGTGCTATTATTCTTCTCATGCCTTCTTCTTATCTTCTCTTCGTTCATGGCTAATTAACAGTATTCATCAATTATCCTTGGGGTAGTAAGACTAAGTTCATCCTGAATGTTGAACCTTAGCCCTACCATATACCTTGCAATCTTTTCTTCCACTTCTTCTTCATTCCCTATTCTGATATCCAACATATGGAACTCCTAAGTGTACCTTTGCACATAGATATCCTTTTGTCTAAAATCTCTCAACTTCTTATATAACTATACTCTAGAATCCTTTGGCAAAAATGTTTGCTTCATATTATCCATCATACTATACCAAGATGTGATCTTGGGTTTTCCATTCTTCCATCTTTCCGCCTGAACACAATCCCACCACAATAATGCATGTCCCTTCATCCTGGACTTTGCAATCTTCACTTTATCCTTCTCCTCTATTCCCTCACACTCAAAGCAATTATCAATTGCACTAAACCAATCTATTAGTTCCTCATCATCCATATTCCCTTCATACATTGGTAAGTCTGCCCTTACCCTTGAATCTCCATTCTTTATGGCTTTCACCAACTTTGCCATCATGTCATCCTCAGGGTCTTACTGCTTTTCCTCTTGGGGTACTTCTTCTCCTTCTTCTTCTTCCTCATCCAATCTAATTTTCTTTTCCCTCTCCTCTAGTGCTTATATCCTCTACATCATGGTTCTCATCATTCTATCCTTCTCATAGTTTTCTTTCTCCCTTTTTTCCAATGTTTCTTTCAACTTCATGTTGTCTGTCAACTGCTCCTTGACTATCCTGGTCAACTCTATGTTTTTCATCCTTGCAGGAAAATCCTCTTCTCCTTCAGACATGTTCCCTGACATACTTGTGGCTTTGATACAAATTGATGCAATGGAAAGGGTAGTGGAATGATAAGCAAGATAAGAGATCCACAAATTTGGACTACCATTGAACTACCCTTCCAAGTGCATACTAACTCCAAGAGACTGAATTCACCCAAGGTTACTCTAGATAAAAACCAATGATATATTTGGTGTATTTGGATGGTATTAGGGTGGATTAAAGTGATTTTAAGGTTCTAGACCCAAACCAACACTCCTAGCACTTATTTTTACTCCAAATTGCCAATAGGCCTAATAGCCTTCCTTGTAGCCCTTCAGCGAGAGTAATTTACACTTAACTTTGAGATTTCCCAAAGGAATAAAAAAATAAATTTCAGATTATGATACCCTTTATCCTCTTACACAACATACTAAAATTTTTCTATGGAGTCCTCTGGACTATATATGACTGTCCTCAAACTATGGCCTTAAAAATGTATAAAAAGACCCCAATATACAAAACAACTATATGATAAACATTCTCCTAGTGGCTCAACTCTTTGTAAGCAACATGAAATTACTCAAAACCCCTAAATCCAAAAGTAATTAGACCCAAACCTTCATTAGCATCAAAACCCCCAAATTCACTCCTTTCAAACCATTAATATTGAGGCTTCCTTAATGTCTTGTCTCCAATCACTTCCAGACATAACCAATACTTGATTCACCAATAAAAAGCCAACCCACATAATAAAAAGACAACCCACATCATAAAAGATACCACTTATTTGGACGGATCATTGGCTGTTACACTTGTGCCATCAATTTCACCAAAAATCCTCTTTCAAATCAACCTATGATCACTTCATTCCTTCAAATCTCTGCAAGGATTAGTGTTATAACTTATCATACATGGTTAGTATACTCCTCCCATGGATTCTATGCCTTTGAGTCTATGGAAAGGATCAAATTTACAAACTAACTACAAAATAGATGAAAAACTTCACAAAATCTGAATTTTAACTTGCTGGAAATGACAGTACAGCCATGAAAAATGACTCTCAATGCATTTGAAAGAGAATTAGATGGTCTTAGATTTATTAATGTTCCAAAATAAACTAAAAAAATGAATAAAAAAGTTATTAACCCTCAAAAATGTATAGAACATCAAAATTTGCAATCAAACTTGTATTCTCATTAATGTCCTTGTTTTGTTCGTACACTCCAGAACTTCCTTTCTATACAATGGAGTACCAAATATAAATAGGGAACTAAAACTTAACTTCCCCAACCTATTCCAATTTTTTTGAGGGAGTATTTAAGTGTTTTAAACAATGAAACTCTATTTCCCTCCTAAATGGCTATTAGCCATTATAATTCAAATATTTGAATTTTTAAACTTAAAAAATGCTTTAAAACCTTTCTAAATAGGATTTTAAGAACTCCAAAGGGTTCCAAACACCTAGGAGACTTAATTTCACAATTCCTATAATAAAAACTATTCTAAGTCACCTATGGACACTAATGGTCCTTATTACATTCATTTAATCCCTTCAAGGATATGACTTATTCCTTAAGTGCAAATACCATTTCATGGTATCAAAACATTATAGGAGCCAATACATTATAGTTAATATCTTGTGCATCACTGCGGATCCCCTTGTACCTCCAAATTCCATTAGGTACCTTCCATTCCTTCATATTCCTCCTAGTGTGGTTCATGGTCTTTATGTGGAACCTTGGTGCTCCTGCCCCATACTCCCCACCACCAATGAAATTCTTGTCCCAAGAGTGGTGTGGCTTAAAGGATCTCTGCAATGTAGGGGTGTAGTAATCCCCCAAAATAATCTTGCTTCTCACACCTTTCCAACCTGCATTCACACACAAATTTTTAAAAGAAAAACATGGTTTTTCTACCTTCCCTTGGGAAGGATAGTAAGAGGGCTGGAATTCCTCCTCCTTTGATCCACTCCATGGCTTAGATATTTGATCTAACATCTCTGGCCCCTTGCTTTGTTCTGACTTCATCATAGGACAATTTATGGTCCCAAATTGCACAAAGGCTAGGTCACAAAGCTCTCCTCCTTTAGGAATGTCATAGTAGCCTCTTGACTGTACTTTCTCATCCCTCTTCCATCCAGTATCATAGTGAACTTTCTTTTCTATCTCCTTCCCAAAACACATAAGTATTGGTTCTTCTTGGTACCTTACTAATTGTTGCAACTCATATTTCTTTCCTTCATGGTGAACCAAGTACTTATTTTTGAATCCATCATGAACTACCCTCCTTGACCATTGCTAAGACCTTCCTAAGATCAAGTGTCCACAACTCATATCCAAAACATCACACAATACCCTATCTCTATACTTTCCAACACAAAATTCAATCGTGACTTGAGTACTAACCAACAAATTTTGATCCTTATTTACCCAAGTAGCATAATATGGCTTAGGATGTAAATTTTTTTTCAAATTTAACTTCCTTACAACTTTATGAGACACAAAATTATGAATTTATCCTAAGTCTATAATGATTCTACATACTTTACCTTGGATTAAACAATTTGATCTGAATATACCCACTTGTAGATTCCATGGCGTTCCTCTTCCCATCAATAATCATTCTCCATCCTCTAGTTGAATTACAATGGGCTCTTTCCGCTCTTCTCTCTTTGTGTCTTCTTCCATCAAGTTCACTCTCCTATCTCTACCTTTGTCTTCATTCCATTTAGGACATCTAAAGGACTAGTGACCCACTTCATTGCAAGTGAAGCATCCTCCTGTGAACATCCCATTACCTCTTCCTCCACTTATTCCTCCTCTCTATCCTCCTCTTTTCTTTGATGTGTATGGCTTGTCTTTGTCATTGTTATTATGAAAATAAGTGGTACCTCTACCTTCTCTAGCTCTCATAGAATATCCTCCTTTTGTGCTATTATTCTTCTCATGCCTTCTTCTTATCTTCTCTTCAGCCTTCATGGCTAAGTGACAACATTCATCAATTGTCCTTGGGGTAGTAAGACTAATTTCATCATGAATGTTGAACCTTAGCCCTCTCATATACCTTGCAATCTTTTCTTCCACTTCTTCGTCATGCCCTTTTCTGATATCCAACATATGGAACTCCTCAGTGTACCTTTGCACATCCATATCCTTTTGTCTAAAATCTCTCAACTTCTAATATAACTATACTCTATAATCCTTTGGCAAAAAAATTTCCTTCATCTTCTCCATCATACTATACCAAGATGTGATCTTGGGTTTCCCATTCTTCTATCTTTCTATCTGATCAAAATCCCACCACAATAATGCATGTCCCTTTATCCTGGACTTTGCAATCTTCACTTTATCATTCTCATCTATTCCTTCACAATCAAAGTAATTCTCAATTGCACTAAACCAATCTATTGGTTCCTCATCATCCATATTCCCTCCATACATTGGTAAGTGATGCAGCAGTGGCAATGCGGAAGCCTTCAACAATGAGCCAATGGTGGAGTTTGAATCCTTCAACACCCCAAGGTGAGGGGTAGGTGCTAGATACCTATCACAGGTATGGTAAAAGGACTTGGAAAAGGTTATCTCAACCCTACAAGACAATACAACCTAATCACTAGGCTTGTCAAAGTCCCAAGCACCAAGAAACAAGAATTCACTAAGAGGTCTCCTTAGGAAGATAAGTACTTCAAACCCCGAAAAATGGATACAA
>MU227534.1:1581793-1593126 GCA_018584345.1 Thuja plicata | reverse complement strand
AAAAAACTAAAATCCTATGATTTTAGGCCTATTGACCATTTTTGACCATAGTAAGCCAGGGGCTCATAATTCTGCCAATCCTGGAACTAGGCTTCACAACTTGGTCTAGGTGCCTAACTAGAGTAAACTAGACATGTTTTAGGACTCTTAGAGTCATTTCTTGTTGGGTCTAGGGTTGGTGCTCCTGCACCAGTAAGTCTATCCTTACCCTTGAATCTCCATTCTTTATGGCTTTCACCAACTTAGCCATCTTGTCATCCTCATGGTCTAACTAATTTTTCTCTTGGGGTACTTCTCCTTCTTCTCCTTCTTCTTCTTCCTCATCCAAACTAATTTTATTTTCCCTCTTCTCTAGTTCTTATATCCTCTCCATCATGGTCCTCATAATTCTATCCTTCTCATGGTTTTCTTTCTCCCTTTGTTCCAATGTTACTTTCAACTTCCTATTGTCTTCTAACTGCTCCTTGACTATCCTGGCCAACTCTATGTTTGTCATCCTTGTAGGAAAATACTCTTCTCCTACAGACATGTTCACTGACCTACTTGTGGATTTGATACCACTTTATACAATGGAAAGGGTAGTGGACTGATAATAAAGATAAGAGATGCACAAATTTGTACTACCAATGAACTACCCTTCCAAGTGCATACTAACCCCAAGAGACTCAATTCACCCAAGGTTACTCTAGATGCAAACCAATGATAGATTTGGTGTATTTCAATGGTATTAGGGTGGATTAAATTTGTTTTAAGGTTCTAGACCCAACCCAACACTCCTAGCCCTTGGTTTTACTCTAAACTGCCAATAGGCCTAATAGCCTTCCTTGTAGCCCTTCAGCGAGAGTAATTTGCACTTAACTTTGAGATTTCCTAAAGGACTCAAAAAATAAATTTCAGATTCTGATACCCTTTATCCTCTTAGACAACATACTAAAATATTTCTATGGACTCCTTTGGACTATATATGACTATCCTCACACTATGAGCTTAAAAATGCATAAAAAGACCCCAATTTACAAAGCAACTATATGATAAACATGCTCCCAATGTATAAAATCTTTGGAAGCAACATTAAATGACTCAAAATGCCTAAATCCAAAAGGAATTAGACCCAAACCTTCATTAGCATCAAAAACCCCAAATTCACTCCTTTTAAACCCTTAATATTAAGGCTTCCTTAATGTCTTGTCTCCAATCACTTATAGACATAAAAAAATACTGGATTCACCAATAAAAATAAAATATAACACAACCCACATCATAAAAGATACCCCTTATTTGGATGGATCATTGGCAGCTACACTTGTGCCATCAATTTCACTAAAAATCCTCTTTCAATCAACCTGTGATCACTTCATTCCTTCAAATCTCTACAAGGATTAGTGTTATAACTTATCATGCATGGTTAGTATACTCCTCCCATGGATTCTAGGCCTTTGACTCCATGGAAACGATCAAAGTTGCAAACTAACTACAAAATAGATGAAAAACTTCACAAAATCTAAATTTTAACTTGCTGGAAATGACAGTACACCCATGAAAAATGACTCTCAATGCATTTTAAAGAGAATTAGATGGTCTTAGATTTGTTAATATTCCAACATAAACCAAAAAAATGAGGCAAACAGTTCTTAACCCTCAAAAATGCATAAAACATAAAAAATTGCAATCAAACTTGTATTCTCATTAATGTCCTTGTATTGTCCGTACACTCTAGATCTTCCTTTTGTATAATGGAGTCCCAAATATAAATATGGAACTAAAAATTAACTTCCCCAACCTATTCCAATCAGTTTGAGGGAGTAGTTAAGTGTGTTAAATAATGAAACTCTATTTCCCTCCTAAATGGCTATTAGCCATTATAATTCAAATATTTGAATTTTTAAACTAAAAAAAATGCTTTAAAATCTTTGTAAATAGGATTTTAAGAACTCCAAAGGGTTCCAAACACCTAGGAGACTTAATTTCACCATTCCTATAATACAAGCTATCCTAAGGAACCTATGGACACTAATTGTCCTTATTACATTCATTTAATCCCTTCAAGGATATGACTTATTCCTTAAGTGCAAATACCATTTCATGGTATCAAAACATTTTAGGAGCCAATACATTATAGTTAATATGGTGTGCATCATTGAGGATCCCCTTGTACCTCTGACTACCATTAGGTACCTTTCATTCCTTCATATTACTCATGGTTTGGTTCATGGTCTTTATGTGGAACCTTGGTGCTCCTGCACCATACTTGGAGGTTGTGTACCGATTCTAGGGCCATAAACATGATAACTATCTAGTATAGGTTCGCTATACCAAGGATAAAATATTTGATGGATTCTATTGGTGGAGCTATATATTACTCCAAGATAGATCTTAATAGTGGATATCATCAGATCAGGATTAAAGGGGGAGATGAGTGGAAGACTGCTTTTAAAATCACTGAAGGACTGTATGAATGGTTAGTTATGCCTTTTGGGTTGTCAAATTCCCCAAGAACATTTATGAGATTGATGAATGAGGTTTTGAAGGACTTCATTGGAAAATGGGTTGTAGTGTACTTAGATGACATCCTAGTGTTCAGAAAAACAAAAGAGGATCATCTTAGACATCTGTAATTGGTAATACAAAGATTGCGTGAAGAAAAGTTGACAATTAACTTGGAAAAGAGTGAGTTCATGAAGCAAGAGTTGGTGTATCTAGGTTTTTTTTATCTCATAATGTACCTTGAATATGGATGTTAGCAAGGTTGAATCAAACTTGAATTGGCCTACACCAAAATCAACAACTAAATTAAGAAGCTTCCATGGTTTAGCACAATTTTACCGGACATTCATTAAACAGTTCAGTGAAATCAGTGCACCTATTTTAGATACCATCAAAGGAGGTATGAAAAAAAAGTTCCAATGGAATGATCAGGCTGATGAAGGATTTGAGCATTTGAAGAAGATAATAGTGACTCAACCGATATTTACACTTCCTAGTTTTGACAAATTGTTCATTGTGGAGTGTGATGCTAGTAACATTGTTGTTGGTGAAGACTTAAGTCAAGAAGGAAAGCCAGTAGCTTTTCATAGTGAGAAACTTAGTGATGCAAAGAAGAATTATTCCTCATATGATTTGGAATTTTATGCATTAGTGCAAGCATTAAGGAAATGGAAACATTATCTCCTTCCCAAAGAATTTTTAATCTTTACCGACAATCAGGCTTTTAGTTTTCTAAGTTCTTAGGATAAACTAAGCCATAAGCATATGAAATGGGTGAAATACATCCAAGCCTACACCTTCACTATAAAGCATAAGAAGGGAGTGTAGAACAAGGTAGTAGATGCATTGAGTAGAAGGTTACTCATAGTACAAGAAGTTCAACTAAGAAGCATTGGCATTGAAAGTTTCAAAGATCTGTATCCAGCAGATGAATACTTTTCAACAACATACAAGGTATCTTAAGAATATCAAAATCATTTTCATAGTGATTTTTCTTAGTATACTCTTCAAGAAGGTATTCTATGTAAGGGAGGAAAAATTTTTGTACCAAGAGGTTCCATGAGAGAGAATCTAGTACAAGTGAAGCATAATGGTTCCTTAAGTGGACATTTTGGGTTGAACAAGGCTCTCGAGTTGATCAAGAGGTATTACTATTGGCCAGGAATGAATTGGGATGTCCAAAGGTATGTGGAGACTTGTATAGTCTGGCAGAAGGAAAAAGGGACTTCATCCAATGTAGGATTATATCAGCCCCTTCCTATCCCAACCAGACCATGGGAATGCCTTAGTATAGATTTTGTAGTTGGACTATCGAAGACCAAGCAAGGAATGGACAAAGTATTTGTGATTGTTGATAGGTTCTGAAAGATGGCTCACTTTGTGCCATGCAAAACCACACATGATGCATGTTACTTAGCAATTATTTTCTTTAGAGAAGTAGTAAGGATACATGGATTACCTTTGAGTATTGTATCCGACTGAGACTCCAAGTTTATGAGTTATTTTTGTATAAATTTGTGGTAGAAGCTTGGTACAAATCTATATTTTATCTCAGCATATCATCCATAGAATGATGGTCAGACTAAAGTGGTGATCTGAAGCCTAGGAAATATTTTTAGATGCCTCACTAAGAAGTATGGACAATCATGGGATCAATTACTTTCTCAGGTGGAATTTTCATACAATGATATAGTGAAAAGGTCCACTAGAAAGAGCCCTTTTGAAATAGTATATGAGATTCATCCTAGGGGTATATGTGAATTAAGGGATCTTGGAAGAAATGCAAAGAGGAGTGGGTATGATGAATTTTTTTCTCAATCCATGAAGGAGGTCCATGACTCAGTTAAAGAAGCACTAATAGAGAGTACAACTCACACCAATCAAAAGGTGGATGCAAGGAGAAAAGATATTCAATTTACAGTTGAAGATATGGTCATGGTGCACCTTAACAAAGAAAGTTTGTAGAAAGGAGTTTCGACCAAACTTCAAATGAGGAAGATAGACCCTTGTGCAATATTGGAAAAGTATGGGTCTAATGCTTATAAAATTGATCTTCCTGCAGACATAGGATTATCTCCTATTTTCAATGTGGAAGATTTGGTATCCTACAACAGACCAATTCTACAAGAAGATTATGATCTCATAGGAGATATTGAGGATCTCAAAGCACTCAAACTTCCATTTATACTGAAACTTCAAGCTGAAGAGATTCTGAATTCAAGAGTTGCCAAGCAGACTAGAAGGCAGACCTAAATGTAACATCAGGTCAAATGGCAAGGACAAGCTGATTCAAAGGCTATATGGGTACAGGAAACTGATTTCAATAAGTTAGGATTCAATCCTGACTTACTTGAATTACTTTGAAGTTGATTTATTTTTGTTTGGGGAGTATGGTGCAGGAGCACCTAAGGTTATAAGATTTTTTAGGATAGAAAGCTTGTCAGTTTCTAAGGTGTTTTGTTCCACCATTTTTGTAATGAATGAGGTCAATCGGTGAACAAACACCATAGTTTCTAGGTATTTATTTCCTAGCTCAAGTGTGTGTTGAGGTAGTCTATAAACCTCTATAACTATAATAAGGCTCTAGTGACCAAATATTGATGATTTGCGGATCAGTGATACTGGTGCTTGGGAATGTCTCTCAGGAATGTTCATTGGGAATGCCTCTCAGGAATGTTCGTTGGGAATGTCTCTCAGGAATTCTCATTGGTAATGTCCATCATGGATGTCCATCAGTGATATCATTTGGTGTCTATGTTTGTTTTTAGGTTTGTGATCTAACGCTCAGGGTTGAAGACTGACGATGTTTTTGTTGCTTAGAAAAGTCAACACTGGCACTCGGTAATGTCATTTAACAACCCTAGAAATGCAAGATGTGACATTTGTGACTAGCTGGGTTAATTGCAATGGCTCTCTACATGTCATTTTTTCTTGGAATTAACACGGACACCTATTCCAATAATGGAAGAGTCATTTATGGCTTGATTAGGATGCCTGGGTAGCATGGTTGAAGTTGTCAAAGAGCATGAGATATTTTGAAGATATTTTGAGGGTTTGATATATAGCTGAAAGCTTTTGTAAGAAAATAGAGAGAAGAGAGAAGAATAAAGGGATTGTAATATTGTAAGAATACTATACATGTAATATATTTTAGATAATATTTGGGGTTTCCTTCTGTAATCTGTTATGTGTTCTATGTTTGATCTATTAAGAAGAGAGGTTAAACCTGTTGGTTTAGCCTGGAGAGTGAATATTTCCTAATGAATCCCTTAGCATGAATTAGTAGCTTTATGGTGTAAACTAGGTCTAGGGCACTTGAGGTGAAGATCTTAGTGACTTCCTCAAGAAATGGTAAGAAGCTACCCTATAAGGTTTGTGTAAGAGGCCTTAGAGTAGAGTCAAGATGACTCTCAGTAACAACTAGACCTAGGTGTTACATCATGAACTTGAAATTTGAACCTTGAACTTCATAGTTTGAGGTTCAAGTTCAATAACTTCCTAAAACACTTCTTGTTTACAAAGCATAACTTCACAACAACATTATTAATAAAAACTATTATAAAGGGTGAGAAAATTTAATGAAATTTCTCCGTGATGCTTGGTTTTAAAATTTTAAAACATAGGTGCCAAAGGCAAGCCAACAATTAGCATACCAAACACCATATTCTTACGTTTCTTTCAATTATCTTAATATCCTCTTTAATGCTACCATGTGAGAGTCCTTAGGATTAGCTTGAAATATAGTGACTATTCCAAGTGCTTGTGAAAGTTTCGGTCTACTATGAAAAACATAATGTAACTTATGAATCATGTATTTGTATAAAGTTGCATCCATTTCACTTGACTCATCATCCTTAGATATCTTACATCATGTCACCATGGGGGTTCCAATTGTCTTGGAATCTTCCATTTCAAAGTTCTTAAGTAGTTCCTTTATGTACTTGGACTGACTAGTATAGATACTATCTTTTGGTTGTGAAATATGCAATCCAATAAAGAACTTAATTTCCCCTATCATTTATATCTTGACCTATTTCCTCATTTCTTCTACAAACTCCAAGCTCATTACATCATTTTCTCCAAAAATTATGTCATCTACAAACACTTCAACTAACACTATCTTATCAGCTTCTACCTTCAAGTACTTATTAATATCTTCACTTGTTCTTATGATATTAATATTAACAAGATAAGAGTGTATCCTTTCATACCATGCTCTAGGTGCTTGTTTCAATCCATACAATTCCTTTTGTATTTTGTACACCATGTCCTTGTTCTCTATCAATGAAAACCCATCTGGTTTCTCTATGTAAGCTTCATCTTCAAGAATCCCATTTGGAAAAGAAGATTTAACATCCATTTCAAAAACCTTAAACTTCTTATAGGAAGCATAAGAAAGTAACATTCTAACCCCTTCAATTTTTGCCACAAGAGGAAATGTTTCTTCATAGTCTAGTCCTTCTTGTCCATAGCCCTTACACACAAGTCTTGCCTTATTTAAAACCACTTCTCCATCTTCATTCACTTTGTTCCTAAATACCCATTTTGTACCAATCACATTCTTGTCTATTGGTCTAGGAAAAAGTGTCCATGTGTCATTCTTCTCAATCTGATCAAGCTCTTCTCCCATATCTTTTAACCAATAATCATTCTTCAAAGCTTCCTTCATAGTTTTAGGCTAAAAATTTGAAATCAAAAAGTAACCTCTCTGATTCTTCTTCTTTTCTGTACTCCAGCATCTTTATCATAAATGATCTGATCATTAGAATGTTTCAATTTAACATACCTTAGAATACTAGGTTCAGGTCTAGGTGCTTCTTCTTCTAGTTCCACGAGTTGGAACAATTCTTCCTCATTGTTATGTTCAACGATTTATTTCACTTAAGTTTGTGCATAAAAAATATCCTATACATTCTCTAATTCTTTCTTGCAAGATTTTATAAGATATCTATGTTTATTCATCTGCCTTCACATTTATACTTTCAACCATCTTGTTAGTCATGTTATTGAAACACTTATAGGCCTTTATTTTGGTAGAATATATGAAGAAAATACCTTCATCACGTTTAAGATCAAAGTTGCCAGTGAAATCACCTTTGTTGATATAGCATCTCCTACCAAAGTTTTTGAAATAATTAATACTAGGTGTGTGACTATACCACAATTTATAAGGTGTCTTACTGGTTCCTTTATTCACGTGTACCCAGTTCATTGTGTATATTGTAGTTCTAATGGCTTCTCTCCAATATGAATTAGGTATATCTCCTTGAATTATCATTGCCCTAGTAGAATTAAATATACTTATGGTCCTCCTTTCTGAAATTGTATTTTGTTGAGGAGTCCTTGTTGTTGACATCTATCTCTTTATTCCATTTTCTTCACAATACTCAATGAAATCTTATGAGGTGAACTCTCCTCTTCTGTCGGATCTTAAAAACTTTAAGCTCTTACCTATTTCATTCCAAACAAGTTCCCTTAACACTTTGAACTTATAAATATCTTTAGATTTATCCTTCAAAAATGTCACCCACATCATTATTAAATAGTCACCAATAAACAACATTAAATACTTATCACCATTGTAAGTATTTATCCTGATAGGACCACAAAGATTAGTATGAACTAAATCCAATATATTTTTAAAATAAAAATACTTACTACTGAAAGTAGAACAAGTCATCTTACCCAACTGATATTCCTTGCACATTACATTGTCTAGTTTCACAAGTTGTGGCAATCCCCTAATATCATTTGACTTACTAACCTTGATCAAGCTATAAAAATTAAAATGACCAAAAATTCTATGCCAGAGGAAACTATCTTCAACTTTAGGAACCAAACACCTATTAATAGTAGAATTCAGATGGAATAAGTTACCTTTAGTTTTTTTCCTAGTAGAAATATCTTTTCATGAGCTTCCACATATCCTGCACATACCTGCTTTGAACACTAAATGATAACCTTTGTTATTCAATTGACCAACACTCAAAAATTTATATGTAATATGTTCAACCTAATATACATCATCAATATTCCTTTT
This sequence comes from Thuja plicata, assembly GCA_018584345.1. NCBI lineage: Eukaryota > Viridiplantae > Streptophyta > Pinopsida > Cupressales > Cupressaceae > Thuja > Thuja plicata. The sequence goes on along the minus strand of MU227534.1, from coordinate 1,584,602 downwards.
ACTATTCAGAGCGATTGAGCCTTTACCTATTACCATGCAGGGTGTATTGTTTCCAAACCTGACCACACTACCATCAAATTCATCTATCTTTATGAACTTAATTTTGTCACCAGTCATGTGATGTGAACACCCACATCAATGACCCATACATTACCATGTTGCATGTTGGATACCATTGCCTTCTTATCTTCATAAATGTATTCTTTGACTGCAGTAAACACTACTTCTTCATCATTTTCATCGGATTATTCATCATTCACACCTTCATCTACAGTAGCTAGAATTGTTTCTTTCCTTTTCCCTTGAATCTTTTGATCTTATATTTTTGTTAACCATTAGGACACCTAGCAGAAAAATTTCCTATCTTATTACATGAAAAATATTTCAAAGGTAGCTTGCCTTTATACTTTCCAGTACCTCTAGGTAGTCTTCTTGGAAGTAATGATTCAAGTTCTTCTGGCTTCTTTTCTTCATCCAAGATTGAACCAAGTCCCCTAGAATAAATTCCATGACTCATTTTTGTTCCCTTCCTCTCTAATGATAATTACAAAGAGGCTTTGAAGGGTACTTCAACTTTAGGCATATTGTTATCATTTTTACTTAATTAAAAAGTAGTGATTTTACCAATCAATCTATCAAAATAAACAATATCAAATGTTATGAATTATTGTATAGAAGAAACTTTAATAGCATAAGAAGGTATAAAGGTTCTCAAAATTTTATGTACCACATCACCTTCTTCAATGTTACCACTTGAAAATTTGATATCACTAACTATTTCCTTTATCCTTTGACCATATTGAGAAATGTTCTCACCTTCCACCATTTTTGTGTCATCTTATTTTCCCATCAAGTCATCTACCATATATTTTTGAATATGTTTGTCTCCACTATATATTATATTCAAATTTTCCCAAACATCAAAGGCAGTCTCAAGTCCATGACTGTCAACATACTCAGTATCAGACAAGGTACTTACAATTTCTTCTTGTGCTTGTATGTTCTCTTATTTCCCCTTCAGTTGATCTGCATTAAGAGGCCCATTAGGAACTGTATGTTCTATCTCCAAATGATCCCCTAACTATGGCCACATGCCTTTCATATAGATCCTCATCATGTCGCTTCATATTATGCATTTGTCTCTTGTGAACTTACGAAATTCCTTCTTCATTATTAAATATTTTCCTAAAGTTCTTAAGCTTTACCACAAAGAGGACCTAGGCTCTAATACCAAATATTAATACTATGATCTCCAAGATTACTAAAAGGGCAGGGGGGGGTGAATCAGTAATCTATCAAATCTTAAACTTTTCACAATTCATTCAACACCATAAACCATATTCATCAATTTTAAACCTTCTGCATGAAAATAAATAAAGTAACCCAACAATCATCGACACATGCAAAAATATAACACCAATATTTTTATTGTGGAAACCCAAACTAAAGGTGAAAACCATGGTGGGAATCAGCACCCACAAATATTTTCACTCTTCTAAAATGTTCCCTATTGAAGGCCTAGCCATGTTAGGAGCTTACAATGATGCTTGGTTAGGGGTAGACCCTATTAGGAGTAAACTGGTTAAGGGATTTGCCTCTGACCCTATTAGGATCTTTACTATGTTAGGAATAACCTTGTTAAAGGATTTAAACCCTAGTTAAAGAGTCACTTGATTAAATGATTTACAAATCAGACCTATTAAAGTCTACCTGGTTAAGGGATTTTCTTGAGAACCTATTAGGATTCAAGAAGTACAATGATATGGGTGTAGCATGCCTCCTCTTCTTGTTTAAATCCAATTAAGCACAATACTTCTGCTTCTTGCAGAAAATTTACATATATATACATTACATGTCCATTGGGGAATTTAACCACCTTGAAAACTGTATTACAATCTTTATTTCTTGATCCTTGAACCCTAAAACATATTACTATTAGTAATAAATGAGAGGGGGGGTGAATCAGTGGCCTCAAAAATTTATCCTTTTAAACTTCAATCCATCGATTAATACACCTCAGATTATTAAGTCCCTACAAGATGTATGCCTTTGAAATACTTGAAATAAATAACTGTTTGTCAGTTTACCTTGTCTGTCATTCTTCTCCTTGATAACCGATAAGCAGTAAAACTTATTTACCAATACTCAGTAAATATGCAAAGTATACCTGTAATACCCTATCCTATGGTGATACTTGGACTTTTGACTTGGAAATTTTATTATGATGGTTAGAACTATACATTTACATTTATATTTTGTGGATGATGATATGATTGATATGCTCATTTATGGTTATCATTTATATGTTTATGAGATTAGAAAACCATCTATTTTTATATGTTTTATGGATCTAACCAAAGGATTTGAATCTAACCATTATCATGATGTTTTATGTTTCATGGATATGTGTCTGATGTGTTTTCATGGCTCAGGACGAAGTCATAGTTACTCACTTAGTTGAGGTCCATACGATGTATCAATCCTAGTCATCTTTTTGCACATATCTAATTTGTATGAATATCCATATGTATATATATGTATCTCTTCTTGGTGATGCAGGATTGCAGGTACCGGGTATCGTCTCCACCTAGCTTCATAGGTCTGAGTGATCCCTCAAAATTCTTGATCATTATTGTTGTTATGGAGATATCACCAGGTTCCACAGGAAGAAACTCCGCCTCCGATCCTTCTATCCTTAGGTGGGGAGTTCCCGAGTCAGTCCCTTGTGTGGATGTATTATGTGATCTCTTAGTTTGTTGGATTTGTGGATCTTGTAGCTAGTTCTTGTCTTCTTGGTATGCTCAACTTT
>MU227534.1:1563253-1581276 GCA_018584345.1 Thuja plicata | reverse complement strand
TATATATATATATAATTGTGTGAAGGAAAATTATTTTTAGATAATAAAAAATCTATGCTATTCTATTACCATAGCTAAGTAAGTTAGTAAATTATTTTTAAGGTTAAAATCTCTATTTTGTCATCCTTAAATTTAGGAGATAGAAACTAAAACCTTATTAAATAAAATATGATTATCCCTTCACGGGAATGGTTTTATAAACCATATTATTAACCATATTATTAATGGGTGAATAGTTGCATCGGTTGAATACCTGTGCAACTACTCCCTCCAATCTATATACAAGAAGAATTTCCATTGTGAGGGGATGGATGGGAGAAGAAAATAATGATGAGAGGAGTACTATTCTTGTAGAAAAATTATATTGTCAACAGAGAATTTCATAATTCCCAAAGATTTGCATTTGGTTGTTTTGGTAGAGGCTGGAGATTTCATCCAGAAGGAATCTAAGGATTGCTGGAAGGAGACAGAGAGAATATGACTCTTCATCAACCGAATCCCGTAGGAATCCAGGTTGGAATCCATCCTAGGAAATAAACCTCTTTTATAGTATGAATGTTGGTTGTAGATTTGTTTCAATGCTTCTGTTTATGTTTTTCTTTTTGTTTGTTTGTAGAAAGTTTATGCATTATTGTATTATTGTATTTCTGCATAAAGTTTATATATTATTGCAGTATTGTACTCTATATTATTATTGCATTATTGTAGAACGTGTATAGATTATTGTATTACTATATAAACATTTATACAAATATGAGATTATTATATAATGCCAGCCATTTAATGTTTATGTTTTATGATGGTAGTTTGTTTCCCGTTCATACAAATATAAGTTTCAAACGTTTATACAAATGCCAACCATTTTATACAAATAAGCCATTAATGTTTATGATAAATATTGTATTCTCTAAGCCATCTTTGTCGTTTATACAATGTTAGCCATTTATAATATGTTGTCATTGCAATAGAATTATTTTGTCATTTCATTATGTCAGCCAGGCATTTATAGAAGTATATAGAACCCCAAGTGTAACATTGTTTTACTCTTGTGTCTGTCATTTGGCCGAATTAATAGGTATTACCTGTGTCATTTTTGCATGATTAGAGGTTGCATTTATATTAAGGGTCAAAGTTGAACAAGTTTAATATTTAAGCCAATTAGGATAATGATTAGGTTTTCACTTTATGCAAGTATAACATTTAACTAAATGAAATTAAAGTATCGTAATATATGAAATTAAAGTATCGTAACATATGAAATTAAACTATATGTTATGATACTTTAATTTCATATGTTACGATACTTTAATTTCATATACATTAAGTTATACTTGTATAAAGGGATTAGGTACCTTTCAAATTGATTGGGATAGGTTATAGCTTCCTAGGAGTTAGGTTGCAACTTCTAGATTTTAGATTTTTTTTTATAAAATCAGACTTAGTCAAATTTCAGGCTTAGTCAAAATTTCAGACTTAGAATGAACTTTATGGAGCATTATCTTTTGGGTATATGGAATATTGTGTAAACCTTAAATTTGTACATACATTGTGGGTGGAGGTTATGTTTAGTGCATTTAGATGCCTTAATAAGGTTAGAATGTGTGTAGGAAGTAGTTTAGGTTTAGAGTTGTCTAACAGGATCAGGACATTCTAAACATCCTCAAACCTTCCTAATTTCTCTAAACATCCATAAACTATCTTATTAATTTCTTTTCTTTGTAGCAGATCTCAAATGTGTTTATAATATGTTTTTTTACTATGTGTATGATGTAATTGTGATATGTGGGTTAAGGGTAGAAAACCTAACAACACCTAGTGAGTGGCTCTTAGTGCTGGGCCGGGGACCTAAGTGGCTATAACCAGGATAACCGACTGAAGAGTTATTTAACAAGTGAAAACTTAATTAAACTTATGGGAATGGGTTCTAACATTAAAAAGATTAAATGTGCCTCACCCATGCCATTAGCGCTAGTAAAGGCTATGGATGGGAGTGGGAGAAGGTGCCTACGGATAGGTACGATCGAATGGCGCTTTTCTATGCAAAAGGCATTCGATCCAGCATGTGCCTACTTGGGGGCCGGGGCTCGGAGTGGATAGTACAAGGACAACCCAAGGAGGGCTATGTGATGACACTCACTTAGGTGGTTGCTTAGAGTTTCTACCAAGACCTAGAACCTTTTTGGGAAATGTTTTATGTTTTGATCCTTTCTTTCCTTTCTTTTTGGGAAAAGGTTACCCAACCCTAGGTATGGCCTAGCTATCCCTTTTTGTGGACCTTGGTGTTTATCTCCTAGCATGGGGGAGTGGGCCTTTTGGTATCCATGTGGTTGGGTGGTAAATCTTTTATTGGGGTATCTTTTTCGGATGCAATGGTTTGAAGATTCATGCTTGCTTATGTACCAATTTTTTGAAGAATGAAAGCCTTGTGATTATCTTTCATAATGTAAATTATTGTTACCTCCCAAGAGGAGATGAATGTAATGTAATCATTGATGTAATTTAAAATGATGTATTTGAAGTGGGTAGGTTTAGGAAAAGGGAAAAGGGAGATGTGAAATTTATGTATAAGATGTATGTTGGAAAAGAAAAGGATTTTGTAAGATTTTAAGATAAGTAGTATGATTTTCATTATGGATGATTAAAAGAAAAGCTAGTGAAACAAATGTAGTATATTTTCAATGTATCAAATGATTTAGATGATTCTACCTAAATTGAAAGTTATATTGTTCATAAAGGTTACTTAGGAATATAGATGATTGTAAATGGAAAATTGAAATGGAAGTATTTTATAGTTCTTAATAAAGAATCTTATAATGATATGATGTAGTTTTCTTTGTGTAATAAATCTTGTTGTTAGCTTATGTTGACGGGGTTTTGCTAACCGGGTCAGCCAACAGTCATAAGTTGTCACCGGGTACCGGAGATACCGGCCAACTCCACCTGCAAAGGTTATCCAGGGGAGTTAGATTCCCTTGGCCTTCAAGCACCTAAGTGTTAGGTCACGACGGTGCGGGGCTCGGTTGGGAGAAGTGACTATTTTCGAGGGGGATAGCTGGTTTCTTCAACTCACTCCCTCTAGAGATTCAATAAGGTGAGGTTTCCCCTAGCATTCTACACTTAGCAAATAAAAATGAAAAAGATCCTGCAGGGTTAGAAATACTTAATCTAACTATAGTCATGTTTAAATGTCCAGAACATCAATAATACTCTGACATACTACACTAAATACCAGAGAAATACATAACCATCAGCTAGTATTTTATCAGTAGCAGGAGTAAAGAGGTTGTTAATCTATTTTAACATATCAGAGTAGAAGACATAAAGAACATAAAACATGAAATACCATTAACTCAAAAGCAGGAATGCCAACAACATCATTGCAAAGAATTCTTCCTTCTTCATTAATGTCTCTTCCAGCAAGCACTGGTGCGTGATACAATGGTGGCTCTAGGGAAGCATCTAACTATTGAAAATAGAACAATGGAGCATTGAGCTCTGCAACTAAAAATGAGAAATTGACTTTCTATTACTGTGGACAAGAAAATCATCAATTTCGCCCACCCTTGGAAATGGGCTGGTCTGGCTATTTATACAATTCTCTTCTAACCCTAACCCTATTCTACATCATGCTTTAATAAAATACAATATCTGGGGGCCGGTACTACCTGTGCCACCCTACAAAAGACCTTGAGATGGAATAGGTCTGCCATGTCAGAAGAATGATACAAGAATATACAGTGGAAGAATCAGCCTCAAGAAGAGAGCTAGGAAGGAGAAGGAAGAAAGTAGGTCCCCTGGGGATCTAGGCTACATGCCTCATAAATGGGAAATGTGATGCCCTGTCTCCAATGTGCTAAATATACCTCTGAGCAGCGCCTCGAGAAGACCATCATGTTAGAAAACCAACTGTTGAGTCGATGCCCCCTTGATGTAGCCAACCACCTTCTGATAGCCTTTATTAACCGCTTCTAAAAGTGACCAATCGGCCTTGGGGACCAGGATACAGATCACTTGAAAGAATACAAAATTTTGGATCTGAGACTCTGGGGTCCGGGAACTTATGTCTTTAAAAGAATAAAGAATACCCAACGCTTGAGTTTTCCCCGGCCTCCGGAGAAAGCTCAAGGTTGCTTATTATCATTGAAAGCCTGGAGGAGGCGGGAAATGCCATCTTCATCTACATCTTTTAGACTGGCCCTTTGATACTTAGCCACTAAAATTTGTTCCCCCAGGTCTAGAACATTCTCTTTAAACTCATCAGCCATTTTTGCTGTGTCGTGGCCACTAAGTACCATGTGAGTTAATTTTGTCATTTGGGCCCCATCTATCCCCTCTCAGGATTGATACCAGGACTTCATTATTTCATCAAAACTCCCCAAGATTGAATCTTCTATGGTACATGTATCTGTACTGAGCGGGTCAGCCTCGGAAGTCTTTATTACAAAAGATTTATATAAATTGAAAGAATATTGTATAGTGTTGACCTTATCTTGCAGAGTCCATACCAGGTGCTTTGTTACCTCCAATGTGAGGTCAAGTCTGGAGTGTTGGGTCCTCACAATATCAAATGATTCATCCCCCAGTATTCTGGATTCAAAAATCATTTCCTCTCCCAAGCTAAGGAGTTCCTCAAGCTCCACCTTCCATGCTTGATAATTCTCGATATCACCCTCCCACAGGTCAATAAGAGTCTCCGCCTGGTGTATAACATGCTGGGCCATATATAAATTTGGGAGGCTAGATACCAGGAAATGCCAAGTGTTTCGTATCTGCAGGGCAACCCACTCATCCACTGCCTGGGCTTTCTTCTTCATTACTCACAGGGAGTCTATGTCACTCTATGGTAGATCTTCAGAGGTGGAGGCCTCCGGAGGAGTGGCATTGATAGGTTGAGCTAGATTAGTGAGCAGCCCCATAAGGTTTGCATTTTTTACCTTTTCTTCTTTGAGCCTCTGGGCTTCTTTCTCATAACGGGCTTCCACTACCCTAGCTGCCTCCTTCAGCAAGACCACCTCACCCTGCTTTCCTCTTTTACCTAGTGATACCTCTTCAATGTTATAATCTCCGGGTTCTATGGTTGCTTCATCGGTGCTTGGGGGAGGTGTTGCCACAATGGCAACTGTTTCTCTGCCCGGTCTAATTTGAAGAGTATGAACTGTTCGGGCTTTCTTATCCTTTGGCCAGGCTTGGACTTTGGCCATCATTTCGGCCAGGGAGAGAGAAGTTACGGGAGTGGATGGGGCTTTTCTTTTTCTACTCTCTATCAACCATTGAGGCAGTAGGGGTGGCCTTCCTACCAGAATATGTTCCCTTGGTCCTTTCCCAGTATCCTGCAACTATTTCTCCTTAGTGGCGTGGACCTCATTTGTCCCTTCCCCTACATCCACTTCTTCTATAGCAACATTTTCTTCATCAACCTCCATCTCCTCAGCCCTGTCCTCTATATCTATTACTTTGTCTAGACTTTAGTAGGCTTCCTCAGGGATTTCTTCTTCATGCTACTCTTCTTGTTTCTCTTCTTCTACTATCGGGGCTTCTTCCTATGTTGGTACATCTTTATGTAGTAGGGGAGGTGTTGGGCCGAGATTTAAAGTTTGGGCCATGGTAATCACCTACCCAAAGGTTGCTCCTAGGAGTGGTCCCTGGAACGTGACAGCTGGGGTTACAGTTATTTCTAAAGGTCTGGTTCGCCCAGCAGATGCCATTTGTTCAGCTTGCCTTTGTTGGTCAACTCCCAGACCTTGCATCACTTGAGCCCCAGAGGAAATCTCCAGCTCTAGCTCTTTCTCTTCTACCTACTTTTCTTGTTCCTATGTAGGCTCTTGTTTAGGAGCTTCTTGCTTTGCTGCTTCTGGTTCTGCCCCCGGGACTTTTGTCTCTACTTGTCTGTTGTCCCCCTGCAAGTTTCTAAACTTGTTGGTTGCAAAGACATCAAATTCCTCCTGCGGAGGGGGACTAGATGGGACTTTTGCAGGCTCTATTTCCTTCACCGGCTCTGGGGAACTGGAAGAGAGGATTTCTACTTGTTGGGCTTGAGATGTTCCCAACCCTGGCTCTGCCTTAGGAGTTTTATTAAGCCTCTTCTTTCTTTGGGTAACCAAAGGTGGCCCTGCATCCCTTATTGATGCTTCTTCCATGGGATCCACCCCCGTTGCCTTCACCATTAGGGCTACCAGCGACGGGGAGGAAGAGGGACGAATTAGCCCGGCCATGAGCGGTGGAGTGGCCAGCCATGTTATTAATTGCTCCCTCATCTATTGGGAGGCTACCAATGATTGTTTGATCTATTCCTTTATGGGGACTTCTTGTGCAAAAGGGGTTGTATCTATCTCTTTTCCCTTATCCGTTCTCTGCGAAGAAGTCTTGGCCCCCGTAGTTAATTTTGGTGTCGGCTGGGCTGCTCGGCAAGTACTTCTGTGGCACACCTTCTTGAAATAGTGTGACTTTGCTCGACCACCTCTCGAGTGAATTCCTTAATTATAAGCCCTTCCTGGGCATCCCAATTTATTGGTGGAAGAGTCCTTGTGTTGATCCCCTTTGCCTTGTACTAGGGATCGGTAGTGGGGGCAGCATCTGAGAAGTCCGTCGGGAACCTCCAGAGCTTCAACTTTTGCATCATGCCGGCTATCATTCTGACGTAGTGCCTGCTCCGCACCTCCACATCATCTTGGAAATCTGCACAAAAATCTTCCATATGGATGTGATGGGGCTTTGAAGCCTAGGGAAATGTCGTTGCTATCTTTCCATGCGGATCAAAATTTTTCCGCGCTAAGTAAAATTCCCCCAAGTTGTAACTTTTTAGTTCATTGTCTGCCTCCTTTGCGGCAGCCAAGCTGCATGTGTAGTTCCCGCAGGTGATTGGGAATGGAATGTTGGGTATCTTTTTCAAGGCAAAGTGGGCATGCACCTCCATTATTTGCCTATAGTATTCCAAGAGCACGATCTTGTCCCCACAGTGTTTGGGCAACAAGTAGGGTTTCTCGGAGAAGCTGGTGACCCTAATGTAAGTGTGTTGTTGGAACTAAATGTAATAATGTCCATAAATATGGATCAAATTCATCACCTCTGAGGATAGGCGCTATCTTATGTCCTGGGTGGGTGTGAGAAGATGATAATAAACAAACACATCATTTACCCGACAAAAAATGGGGAAGTTGGCCTCCCATTGAACTTGTGGGAAATGGTCCCACAGTGCCTTTTGTCCCGGGCCAATCCTGAGCATGCTGTCTGTAAGTTGGCCGTGGGAATGGGGCCTTTGTTGCACTAGGGCCTAGAAAACATAGGAAGACATGTAGAATTTCTTCTTCCTATTCAGTTGAAGGAACTGGGAGTCGATATGGTTGGAGATTATTGCTGCCCAGTCGAAGTATCCTCCCTTGGTGGAGATGCCGAGGAGGAAGTAATACATCCATTTAGAAAACTCTTGGGTGGAGGGCTGCCCAAAGACCTGGGCCAATGCTATCATTCCCATCTGAATGCTCTCTTTGAAATCAGAGTAGGGGATTTCTATCTTCATCCTTTTAGGTTCCCTCTTTGGAACCTTGAGCCAACAGGTATTCATGTATACCTAGGCAGTATCCTCCAGCTGTGTGAATTGGGCCAAGGCATTAGTCCTTGTAACCACTGAGGCCTTGGTGAATTGTGGGATTCCCAGACCTACCCGAAATGTGTCTGGGTTGAGGGATACCAGAGGAGTAGGGTATCTTGTTGGTTCTATGGCTGCAAGCATAACAGCCTGAACAGAAGAGTTGTAGTTGGTGGCTAGTGTTAAGATAAGCTTTGGAGATTGCACGGAGCACAGGAAACAAGCTGCCTTGAGGATTTTGGAGTCCCCGACATTGATTGCTAGCTGATCTCCAGCCTGTCGCTGGATGTACATTATTTTCACTAAGGCCTGTATCTCTGGCCATGTTCCGATGCTAGTGTCGGTGATAAGTTTGACTTTGGACTCGATCTTTGAGTCCATAATGACGTTGTCCTGCATGAACTTCATAGTCAGGGGAATCTTCTCCAAGGCCTTCTCTATTTTGGACTTTACTGCTGCCCTGGTGGCTGCCGCAGAAGGTAGCTCTGGACTTCTGGGTGGAGAGGATGTAGATGCTTCAGACATGCTTGGGAAATGGACTCCAAAAACCTACAAGGCAAAGTGACCGTCAGAATGTATTAATCAAATAAATATTCTGGGGTCCGAAGATCTTTCCACCGTGATGCTTGCTTTTCCTAAAATGTTATTTTCATTCAAAAAGAATCAAAAAGCACACGCATCACAAAATTAAGAATTTTATTAAACATCCTGGTTCGGGGATCTTATTACACTTGGTAAAGACACGGGATGGATGATGGTAGGAGACCTGAAGCTCAGAGAAGTAACCATTGGTGAGGATGTGTAAAAAGGTAAGTCATCAAGCCCACGTGGGCGCCATGTGCGTAGGTATTAAATGGAAGTTATGGTGATGATGGCGGAGCCAACTGTCTGAACACACGAAAAATGAAGGCCACTTTGCTGGAATTGATTGTATGCATGGGACATAAATGAGTGTCTAACTGGTTTTATGGAAGAGAGAGAAAATTTCCTGTTTGAAACCGGCCGAGAGCCGAGTTTCAAACAGGTGGTTTTCTGTCCTGAAATGAGTTCATGGGCAGAAAACCATCAACACAAGTGACTCGACCACCTTGTCAAGCCACCTAGAATGATATACATAAAGGCTGAGGGACATATACATAGGAACAGAGGGATATACAAAGACTAAGCACAAATATACACACATTTACAATGTAGAATGACATCCGCAAGATACTAGGCAAGGTAGAGTATATACAGCTATTTACATATTCTACAAACCGACCACTTCTGCGTAGAGGGCGGACAACCCTCTGGCAGAGCCGACCCACCAACGGGCGGCAAAACCAGAAAATAGAAGACAAACAAAATAGAGAGACAACAAACAAAAGCAAAACAAAAGAAACACCAAACAAACCAGAAGAAAACAAAAAGGCAGGAATAGAAACACCAAATTGAGAATGCCGAGAGGTGGAGGAAAGGAAGAAGTTACTATGGGAGCTCTGTAATAGCTACAGTTATCAAATGGTCACAATTGCCACCACGAAGAACTCATGATCGCCTAATAAGGACTGGAAGTGTTAAGCACTGATTATAGCTAACTCTCTGCAAATCGCTCTATAATCACTCTGAAATCTCTCTAAGTGCTTGAGAGTTTTAATCGTGGTAAGTGTGAAAGTGACAGATAAGTTCTATTTATACCTATGGTAAAAAGGCAGTCGACCTCCTTCCAGAAATCTCTGAACAAGCAAACCTCCAGACCTCGAGCCTCAGGATTCCTCATGACATCACCCTTAAGAACATCATGGTGAAGAATCCCAAAGTCCAGAGTTTGGTTCCCAATGAACAACGACCTCTAGGACCAGAGTCTCGGAGATGAAAACCAAAAAAACAAAGCACAACAATGGGGAAGAAAACCCCGGAGAAAGAAAACAAAAGGGGAAAAAAGACAAGGCAAAGCCACAAGCAAAAATAAACAAAAGAAAAAAAGGGGGCACCCTACATTTTGCACACAAAATGTAGGGACGGGGATGCAGGGCATAACAAGTGGCGACTATCTAGGACAAATGCCTTAGCACATTTGAGAACTATAGAATCTGTGCTTAGAAAAACTAGAATAAGCCACTTTCCGAAGCGTCTGATAGGCAGAGAGCAACATATCTGAGAGAATCCAACCACATGAGAATTAGTCCAGAGTCCTTTGTCAGTGGTGTCATGTGTTCTTTGGAAGGAAATCAAGCCGATGACCTTTGGGAGGAGTAGAGAAGAGGCACTAATTACATCAAACCAGTCGTCAATTTTCTTGTTTCCCCTGGAGGCTGGAGTTTCATCCTACTTTTCCTTTTTTGTTATTTTGTTTGTTTCTAGGTGGGGAAGTCGGTACTTCTTTCACCATTAAGCTTAAGCTTAGCTAATTTCAGTGGCATTACTTCTTTCACCTATCCACCCATATTTAGATATTTGAAGAGGGGATAAAACTCTGGACCCGAAAATAATTCCTTAAAGTTTCAGACCTGGGTCAACCAATTAGTACAACCAATCTACCCTCGGCATGTCTGATTACTTGTTCCTTATACTACTTGTGTTTACTGATTGCCAGACTCCCAGAGACAACACCCGATGGAGATTGCTCAAAATGTGCCACAACCTGTGAAACAACCCCGAAGACCGGGCCGACTCCACTATGCTAAAGATAGATTCTAAAGTTCACCATGCCATAGACATCGTACCAGAAACTAGAGTTTATGCAAAGCATTCTAATTCCTACAAGACAGAAAAAAACACCAGGACCCCGGAAGAAAACCAAAAATGAAAACAAAAACAACAAAAGAGGACTACCCCGGAGGACAACCGAAAAGGCTATTTACAAGACAGGGTACCTCACGATGAGGCACCTGGAAGAAATATTTACAAGAAGAAGGCTTTACATAAAATATAACTTTGGACAAACTTAACCTACTTAAAGTAGTGCTTGAGAAACTATCTATTAATGGGTAATGAGACAGGTTCAGCAGTTAGGGTGTTAAGGCGATAAATATTTTCCTCGCAGATTTTTGAGATTAGATATGGTCCGAGCTAGAGCTATTGGAACTTGGTATGCCTTCCTTTCTTCTTTCAGGCCTTGTCCCACAATAGGACCAGATCCAAAATTTGAAAAGTCTTGTATTGGGATCTTCTATCAAACCATGATTTTACCATTGCTTGATGATGCATGAAATGTTCAAGGGCTATGTCTCACTATTCTTCCATTCGCACTAGATTTAAGAGTCGAACCTCAGTGATGTTGTCCCTGTTGCTAAATCCTGCATAAACTGTAAAACTAGGATCTATAAATTAACTGGGAATACAGGGTTCTAACCATAAACCAGATGGAATAGGGACATTCCCAGGGTGGCCTTGACATGAATGTGATCCACCCAGAGGGCGAATTTTATCTTTTGGTGCCAATCCCAAGGATTCTATTCTAGCAGGTGTTTGATCACTTCAAGTAGATTTTTATTCGTTGATTCAATGATGTCATTCCCCTGGGGATAGTAGTTGCTAGAAAACTTCAAAGTGATCCTTTGATTGTAGGTCCATTCAAGTAACTGCGCCAAAGAAAATGTCAGACCATTGTCACACACCAAAGCAAAGGGAATTCCAAACAGTGTGATGATATTTTCTTCCAGGAATTTGATAACTACATCTGCTATGTTGTTTTTGCAAGGTATAGCCTCAGACCACCGAGTGTAGTAATCAATAGCAGTGAGTATGTATCAGTGATTGGAAGACGAGTTGGGGTTGATTTCTCTGATGAAGTCAAATGCCCATTGGGTGAAGGGTCTAGCCTCAAAGACTGGTTGTAAAGGCATAGCTGGGTTATGCTCATGATGTACTGCAGTTTGGCAAGTATGGCATTTTCTTACATGAGTGTAAATATCCTTGAATATACAGGGCCAATAGTATCTAGCCCAAAGGATCTGATGAGCAGTGGCGTCGGCTGAGCCATGCCTGGGTCCAAACTTCCTATGGAATTCATTAATCACTCTTATAGCTTGGTCTCTGTCAATGCACTAGAGGTACACTCCCTCATAGTTTCTGCGGTAGAGCGCGGAGTTTTTGATCATGAAGTGGGCGCTTTTCATCCGCAATGCACGGTGTTTGTGGGGAGGTAATCCCTCTGGGAATTTATTATTTAATAACAAATATACCAAATCGGTATACCACAGGTCTTAGGTAATGGACTCCACTGTGTAAGTTTAACATTCTATGTGGGGAGTCTCTTCTACCATTGCTTGACTTAGTCCCTAGCCCCAGACTATCTTCATGGGCTGCATTTCTAAGTCATACTCCTAGAGGATGGCCATCCATTTCCCCCATCTCTCACCCAATTCGCTCTGCATCAGCAGAGACTTGACGGCCTAGTCCAGAATGATAGTATGTACCTTTCTCCAGAGAATATAATGCTAGAATTTCTTCATGGCACAAACCAGAGCAAAGGCCTGCTTTTCTAGTGATGAATATAAGACTTTGGCATTCTTAAAGGGGGAGCTCATGAAAGCTATTGGTCGTTCCTCTCCTTCAACCTTTTGAGTCAACACTACCATGGCAGAATGCGGTGAAGCAAAGGAGTAAATGTAAAATGGAAAGGAATAGTCTGGGCTAGCTAGGACAGGTGCTTCCATTATTGTCTATTTAATCTGGGCAAACACCCACTTTTCTTCAGGACTCCACTCAATCTTGGTATCCTTCTTCATCATCTCATTGAGCGGTTTGACTATTTCTGTGAATCCCGTGATGAACCACCATATGAAGTTGATCTTTCCGAAGAAGGATCACATCTCTTTCTTGCTGCCAGGCATTTGTAAGTTTAGCAATGCTTCAAATCTCTCAGGGTCTATGGATATACCCTTCTCAGAGACAATATTCCCGAGCAACTTCCCTTCGGTGACCCTAAATATGAATTTCTTGGGGTTGAGGGATATTCCATACTGATGACATCTCTCATAGATCTTAGTGAGATGCGTAGAATGGTCACACCTTTCCTGGGAAAAGATGGTCAAGTCATCTATGTAGATGATTATGCACCGATTCACAAGGCCCTCAAACACAATGTCCATGGCCTTTTGAAATGTAGCCCCTGCATTGATCAAACCAAAGGGCATTCTCCTATATGAAAATGTTCCCCACTTGGTGGTAAACACTGTTTTCTCCCTGTCTTCATACTTAACCATGAATTATTTATATCTAGAGTACCCATCCAAGAAGGACATCATCTAGGATCCATTCACTATCTGCAAGACCTCATCCAATGAAGAGAGAGGGTGATTATCTTTCTTGGAGGCCTTGTTAAAGTTTTAGAAATCCACGCAAAGGTAGATCTCACCATTCTTCTTTCTTATAGGGACTAGGTTGGCAACCCATGTAGTGTGCCAGATTGGGAAGATTATCCTGGCTGACAACAATTTTTCTACCTCCTGACGAATCAGGGGCTCTATCAAGGGGTTGACCGGTCTTTGCTTTTTCTAAAAGGGCTTAGCATCAGGTTTCAGGGGAATAGTATGGGTCATGATGGATGTGTCATATGTTTTCAAGTCTTCATAACCCTAGGCAATTACGTCGATGTATTCTCAGAGAACTATGAGAATCTTCTCCTTTTCCTCAGGGGAACAGGAGGTACCAATGTGAATGATCTTTTCTTCATCGGGCTGGCCAATGTTAACCTTTTCAAACTTTCCTCCCTCCGAGGAGGATGACACCTTCTCCCAGGCCTGAGGGTCCGAGTCGAAGATTCGTTCTAGTGCAACCATCCCTTTCAGGATGGTGTTAGTAGGTAGGTCAATGATCCCATCATCTTCGTCACCCTGCCTAGTATCGTCATGGTCTCGTTCTTCCACTATCTGATTTTCAAAGATGCCAACATTTTCCATGAAGGCCAGGATATGCTGATCTTCCTCAAAAACCTAAAAGTGGGTGACATTATCTAGAATGGATGGGGTAGGGACCATCTAAACTAAAAATCTCTAGAGTCGCAAGCCATCCATTGGCTCAAGGGTGCTGGCAGAAATGGCGAGGGCATCCGAGACATAGTTCCGTCGCTGGGGGATGAGGTCAATGCCGAAGGCATCAAAATCTTCAATAAGGTTCCAAGCCTGGTTATGATATGCGGCCAGCCTTTTGTTGTGACATGTGTATTGACTCTGGACTTCTTTAACAATCAACTCTAAATCACCCAGAGTCTGGAGGCGGGTGACACCTTTCCTTAACGCAAATAAGAGTCCAAGGACCAAAGCCTCATACTCTGTGACATTGTTTGTATAGTTAAACTGCAGTCTGTAGGACGTGAGGAAGGACTTCCATCATAGGTTGATTAGTTCTACCCTAGCCCTGCAGCCTTGTTTGGATCGGGACCCATCAAACTTGAGGGTCCATAAGTCATTGTTCATAATCTGGGGCTGGGAAAGGGGAGTAGTCTTTGGATTGTTGTTGGGAGATTTGGGAGAGGCTCCCTCCTGAACTACTAGTGTGAATGTAGAATTTACCTTCGAAGGTGTTTGGATTTGGGATTCCCAGGGAGATGGCACCAAAGGAGTGCATCCCATAGGAACACTGGGCCCCAGGGAATCATTTACATATTATTTATTCTGAAAGGTATCGAGGTGTTAGTTACCGACTGAAAGAAACAGTCCACACTCAAGCTCTGAATGTTTCTAGTAGTGTACTCGGCACCAAGTGCTAGATAGGAGTGTAGCAAGGGTTGTTGTGGCACCTTGAGAGTCAACCTCAACTCTCATCTTTTCTTCTAGGTCCTAGGCTCTCTGCAGCACTGCGGGATCCTCTCCAGGGATGAAATTGAATGTTAAGATTTCAAAGGGTCGGTACACCCCCAGGGAAGTCTCAGAGAAAAAGACCTCATTGACCCTTCCAACCTTGGTAAGGGCCTATTTCATCTGGGGTTCACTTTTGACCTGGATCTTATTTGATTCTCCTTCCCATGGAAGCCATAAATGGGTGAAGTTAGTTGAAAAGTATCCATTCAAGGACTTAGACCAATTCTGACTTAATAACATCCCATAAGTTTTTGGGATGTCCACCACTTGGATGTCAATTATGCTGGCTATCCTGGGGTCCTGTATAAGCTGTATCCAGACGTTCTTCAATTCCCCCACCATTTTTATAGCAGTCTTATCCAACTGGATCACTGCACCATTAGATGGGGTGGGATGGAATCCGAGCTTCTGACAAATGGACAAGGGCATGATCTTACCCAAAGCTCCAGAGTCTACTAGGAAATTGTGTATATTTTTGCCTTGGATGTTCAGGCCTAGTAGGAAGGGGGGAGATCCTCATTGTTTCCTTGGAAGATGGCCACATTAGCATCTTCGAATGAGACAATCTTGGGCGGGCGGCTGACGACTTTTGGGTTCCCCAGGAGTTTCAGAAGAGACTTCTTCTACTCGGGACAGTTTAGAAAAACCTCCATCAAGGTCATGGAAGTGGTGGTCTTTTCTAATGCCTTCATAATGTCGAATCTTCCTCCCGGGAACTGGTGATTTCCCTCAACTAGGTCTTTCACTTGGTTAGAGCTAGGACCTTTTGGAGGAGCGGGTCTGTCAGTCGTGTTACTCTGGGGAGGAGGGGTGTCTTTGATAAGAGGTGTGGGCATGTAAGCTGGTCCTTTACCAACCTGACTTTGAGTATTATATGGAGTCCATGGGTTGGTAAAGGCATTGGCCTTGAAGGGCGGGATAGATTCATCAAAGAATCCCTACAGTTTAGATTATTCTTCATCTTCCCTAAAAGTTCTGAAGAAGATGGTGTCACAGATGAAGGCACTGTGGGTCAGCTCTTGAATAGGAGGCTCTGGAGGGGTGGTATCATGCGACTGTTGTCTTTCTAGTTGGGAGATCATGATGACCTTTTCCAACGTGGCACAATTCACCTCGTTGTGCGAACCCATGTCATGCAATCTACACCAGTTAGTCATGGACTGAAAGTCTACAACTGGTGTGAAATGTGATGGTCCAGCATCATTTTGGTTGGCATTTTGGTTTGGAGGCAGGCCTCCAGTGTTCACATTATTATTCCATCATTGTTGATTGGGCCTAGACCCATTGTTGAAGTTCTTCCTCTGGCGTTGTTATTTCATTGGTCAGAAAAAATGTTTCCCCTCTGGGAATTTGAATTCTGGGGTGCATAGGACCCCGCCTTCAATTGGCCCATGTCCACAGTCAAGGTAGACAACATCCGCCGAAGGGATTCAACCTCAGTGGTCAACTGAGTGTTAGTATCACAATATGGCTATTGTTGTTGTTGGTTTCCTAGGAAGGCAGCAGTATTATCCAAAGTCGAGGGCGGAAATCCTCCAGTCGTGGATGACTGAAAGAAGGGAACTCTAGACAATTGTGCATGAGGCTGTTGTTCCTACTACGACTGATTCTAAGGGAAAGTTTCCAGACCTGGCCCCGTCTATGTCTATGTTGGGTAAACATACTGGTCCCGCTGGTCTATCAGGGGTGGCAAAGGATTCATTGCCATTGAGGGGGCACCCATCGCCAGATTGGGGTTGTACCCCTCAGCATACATAGTTCTGCCGGGGACCATGTTGAAGGGTGTAGTCTACCCAATCCCGCCCGGGGATTTGTTGAGGCCACGGGATAGTTCTAAAGCTAGGTTGTAAACTTTTTCCAAATTTTCCCGGTTGCCCACAGCATTTTTTCTCCAAAGGAGAGTGGCAACGAAGGGGTCCATCGCATTAAGGTAAGTCTGTATGGTTACTTCTAGGGATGGAATAAAAGGGCCCATGCATCACTTTAGGGCGCGCTGGAACCTATGGTTAAATAATGCAAGAGGCTCATTGGGTTTCTTCCTGATGGAGATGAACTGGCCATGGGACCACGCTGGGTCCACATGTATGCGAAAGGCAGCCAGGAAGGCATTTTCCATGTCCTGCCAACTGTTTATGGAGTTGGCAGGAAGGTTAAGGTACCAGTTCAACTTGCCTTGCCCTAAAGAAAAGGGAAACATCCAAGTCACAACATCTTCATGCTGGATCTGGTGTCGGTTCATGGCATCCTTATATGCCTATAAATGTTCTTCTACGGTTCGGGAGCCTACGTGCTCATATCATGGGTAGATCTTCTCTAGGTGAGAGGGTAAGTCATTGATTGCACCCAAAAAAGTTCCCATTGGGGACCCGGTGTTTCCGAAATACGCGGCCATTGGGGGAACTAGATTTTGGGTAGTTTGGGTGCTGCTTCCCGGGATTGCGTGAGAAGTTTGGGTATTCTGAGGTAGGCTAGACCCCTAGACAATAGTGGCTAGTGTGATTTTCAAGGTCCATTTCTTTCGAGTAGGAGGCTCAAGTTCGACAAACCTTCTGGGGCTCAGGGCAGACCTAAGGATTCTTTCAAATTTCACTCGGGAGAAAGACCCAATCCCACTGAAGGCTTAACTCTTAAAACTATAGCTCTGGAAACCCTCAGGAGGTGTAAAATCAGAATCACAGGAGGGGGATGAGTTCATGCCTTCCTTCTAGTGCTAGTTTTTGTTGACGGGGTTTTCCTGACCGGGTCTGCCAACAGTCATAAGTTGTCACCGGGTACTAGATATACCGGCCAACTTCGCCTGCAAAGGTTATCTGGGGGAGTTAGATTCCCTAGGCCTTCAAGCACATAGGTTTTGGGTCACGACAGTGTGGGGCTCGGTTCAGAGAAGTGACTATTTTGAGGGGAATAGCTGGTTTCTTCAACTCATTCCCTCTGGAGATTCAATAAGGTGAGGTTTCCCCTAGCATTCTACACTTAGCAAATAAAAATAAAAAAGATCCTGCAGGGTTAGAAATACTTAATCTAACTATAGTCATGTTTAAATGTCCAGAACATCAATAATACTCTAACATACTACACTAAATACCAGAGAAATACATAACCATCAGCTAGTAATTTATCAGTAGCGAGAGTAAAGAGGTTGTTAATCTATTTTAACATATCAGAGTAGAAGACATAAAGAACATAAAACATGAAATACCATTAACTCAGAAGCAGGAATGCCAAAAACATCATTGCAAATAATTCTTCCTTCTTCATTAATGTCTCTTCCAGCAAGCACTGGTGCGTGATACAATGGTGGCTCTAGGGGAGCATCTAACTATTAAAAATAGAACAATGGAGCATTGAGCTCTGTAACTAAAAATAAGAAATCGCCTTTCTATTACTGTGGACAACAAAATCATCAATTTTTCCCACCCTTGGAAATGGGCCAGTCTGGCTATTTATACAATTATCTTCTAACCCTAACCCTATTTTACATCATGCTTTAATAAAATACAATATCTGGGGGCTGGTACTACCTGCACCACCCTACAAAAGACCTTGAGACAGAATAGGTCTGCCATGTCAGAAGAATGAGACAAGAATATACAGCGGAAGAATTGGCCTCGAGAAGAGAGCCAGGAAGGAGAAGGAAGAAAGTAGGTCCCCCA